>OZ024841.1:2729312-3068690 GCA_964017145.1 Agrocybe praecox
TTCATCCCCACCTCCCCCAAGTAGGTCAACCATAATAGTGCCGACTGCAGTATTTTAATGTCACCACCCCAATATTCATATCCATCCTATCTGAGTGCCACTACTCTATCCTACATACTCTATATACTATATTCTACCTATCTACATCTATGCACTTCAGTACTTACCAAACAGACCTATGCAATGCACCAACCCACCAGCATGCCTAGCCCAACCAACCTATTTTGTAATTTTTAGGCCCCTGTACTAGGTAAAATTATATCATCCGGACCTCTGAGCATCTTTACACACTGTACGTGTCTCTGCTTGAGTGTGACTTTGGAAGTCTGAGAGGTAAATTTTAAGCTGTGGTACCAGCTAAAATTGACAATATATGTAGCTGTTTGCATTGAGTACGAGTGTGGAGGGGCAGAAATTAATTTTTAGGCTTCTTGTACCAATTAAAATTACAGTAATTGGACCCCCGAACAAGTATAAACACTATACTTCAGGTGTCCGGATGTCTGTACATGAGTCCAACTACGGGGGGCTGAAAATCAATTGTTGTGCTTTCTGTGCTGAGTACAACTGCGGAGGGCCGGAAATTAATTTTTAGGCCTCCCGTACTAAGTAAAATTACATTGACCGGATGTCCGAACATGTTTATACACTGTAGTGTTCGGATGTCTGTATGTGAATGCAAGTGCGGAGGGCCGGAAATGATTTTTGAGCCTCCCGTACTGTCAGGGCAACACTAAGATCAGTGTGACAAGGCCACCAACAAAGACAAAGCAAGAGAGAGAGAGAGAGAGAGAGAGAGAAAGATAGAGAGAGATAGAGAAATATATATAGAGAGAGACACTCAATGGTTCTAAGAGATCACACCAATGATAGTGGATATCCTAAGAGATTGAAGCTGGGGCTACAGCTACATACATGTCCAGTATATATACCCTACAGCTATTCTAGAATATTCCTCTATGACATCATAGAAGGGAATGATGAGTAAGGCAATGACATCATTAAGAAAGTAAAAGAATAATGTGGAATGATGTAGAATGAATGAGGCTGTGCTCATGGGAAATCAAAGTGATAAGTATCTAATCAAATGATAATCAAGAGATAATCAAAGATATGAAACAGATAAGATATCTACACATCTACAAAAGGGAAAAATGCGAAATAAATATAGAAAAATAAGGAAAAATAGGGGAAACCCTGACACGTACCAAGTAAAATTACAGTAAGCGGACGTTGTCAACGTGAAAAAGGTTTTCACTTGGGTTTACCGGAACTGTTATGTTCGGGATATACCAATTGGTTCGAAGGTAAAATTTAGTATGTGTCGAAGTGTGAAATAGTAGTTCTGTAATGAAAATATAAGGGTGAGTAAAGCACAAGGATGATTAGAGAAACCAAAAAGAAGATAGATCAAAATATGGATGATAAAGATTATCTTATCTTATCACTTTTGACCTTCATGCCTTATCCTGTTGATACTTGAAGTATTCTTGTAGATCAGAATCTGGATGATAAGGCTTACCGATGCTTATCACTTCTGAAATACTGTAAGTCGTAGAGTGTATCTTATTCGTAGATTGTGTAAATCAGAATCTGGATGTTAAGACTTATCGATGCTTAACACTTCTGAGGTACCAAATTTGTAGACCGTGTAAATCAGAATCTGGATGCTAAGGCTTATCGATGCTTAACACTTCTGAAATACCAAATTCGTAGCTAGTATATCGTGAGGAACAGGAATATATCTTATTTGTAAGTCAGAATCTGGATGATAAGGATGCTTATCACTTCTGAAATACTGTGGGAGAAAAGAAAGATATATTTTCTTGGCAAAGCAGAATCTGAATGACAAGGCTTATCGATGCTTGCCACTTCTGAGTTACCTCAACTTTTTAATAAAAGTAAGTGATCCTTGAAGTATGTAGTAAAACTTTTGTAAGTAAAAGCTTTCTTAGTAAGAGGTTTAAATCAGTAGAGTTGTGGGGGAAAAGGTAGGATGATTATTCTTGTCTGTTATCTACTACATATTTATACTATTTTCTATCCTACTTCCTTGTTCATGTTTCATAGTGACAGGTGTTAATCATAATGGTTTTAGGTTGGTAACCATGTGCTTAGTGTTAGACTGGCAGATATGTCATGCTAGTCCAACTCATATGTTTTTGTTAGTTTGTTGCATATGTCATGATCATAATGTTTTTGGGCTTGTAACTATATGTTTTCTATTAGGCTGACAAATATGTCATGCTAGGCTGACACATATGTTGTGTTAGTTTGTTGCATATGTCATAATCATAATGTTTCTAGACTTGTAACCATGTGTTTTTCTTTTAGGCTGACAAATATGTCATGCTAGACTGACACATATGTCGTGTTTTAATTTGTCATGTGTATCATGTTTTTCTCGCATATGTCACTTAGGTTTTATTGTTTTTAGAAGTGTTAGTGTCGATATGATTGTAGGGCTTTTTGGGAATGAGTGTATTTCTTCCTTCTCAACAACCTTCTGTTGTCCTGTTTTTAACAAGAAACAGGATCCAATGCTGACAACGTCCGAACACGTTTATACAATATACTTCGGGTGTCCGGTTGTCTGTACGTGAGGGTGACTGCGGGATGCCGTGAAATGAATTTTAGGATTTTTATACCAAGTACAACCATGGAGGGCTGCGAAATTATTTTTTAAACCCCCCGTACCAAGTAAAATTACACTAAGCGGATGGCCGAACACGTTTCCACAATTTACTTCGGATGTCCGGTTGTCTGTACGTGAGGGTGACTGCGGAATGCCGCAAAATGATTTTTAGGCTTTCTGTACCAAGTACAACGATGGAAGGCTGTGAAATTATTTTCTAAGCCTCCCGTACCAAGTAAAATTACAGTAAGCGGACGTCCGAACACATCTATACACTTTACTTCGGATGTCCGGTTGTCTGTACGTGAGGGTGACTGCGGAATGCTGTGAAATGAATTTTAGGCTTTTCATACCAAGTACAACCCTGAAGGGCTGCGAACTTATTTTTTAACCCTCATGTACCAAGTAAAATTACAGTAACCGGATGGCCGGACATGTTTATATACTTTACTTTGGGTGTCCAGTTGTTTGTATGTGAGTGTAAATGCGGGGGGCCGGACTTTGATTTTTATGCTTTTCATACCAAGTACAATCATGGAGGGCCGGGAAATGATATTTTAAGCTTCCCATACCAAATAAAATTACAGTAACCGGACGTCCAGACACATTTTTACACTGTACCTTGGGTGCCCAGACATTGATATTCACACTTTCTGTACCAAGTACAACTGCGGAGGGCCGGAAATTGATTTTTACACTTTTCATACAAGTAAAATTACAGTAACCGGACCTCCGAGCAAGTCTAAACACTGTACTTTGGGTGACTGAGGACTACTGTATCTGGACCTCCACATATGTTTATACACTACTTCAGTTGTCCAGCTGTCTCAGCTTGAATGCAACTTCGGAGGTCCAGGAATCCTTTTTTAGGCCTCTTGTAACAACTAAAATCACATTATCTGGACCTCTGAGCAAATTGAAATATTGTATTTCGGGTGTCCAACTGTGTGCTTGGGTTCAGCTTTGCAGGTACAAAAATAATTTTTAGGCTTCCCATAACAAGTAAAATTGCAGTATCCGGACCTCTGTGCAAGTATAAACACTACTCCGGGTTTCCGCAAGTTTGTGCTTGAATGCAACTTCAGAGGTCGGCAAATCAAATTTTAAACTTTCTGTTCCAAGTGAATAAAAATTACAGTAACTGAATCTCCATCCAAGTCCACACTCTGTTTCCAGACACTCCCACTTGATATGTCTGATGAAGTTTTCTGGGATGTTTTCAAACAAAGCCAAGTAAATATATAACATTAATTCTGGGATCCCAGTAACTTACTCTAAATACACAACTACATGACCGGGCCACCGACAGCCTATATATTTAATGTTTTGGTTCCTCAGGGCTCCGCCAACTGTATAGCTATACCAGCCGCAATGGCTAGCACCATGTAGTATGGTTACCAGGGCCCTTGATAGCTCTGCCATACACTACGGCTATTTTGTTATAAATAGCTATGACCGCTAGCCCCGTACAGTATGGTGATCCTGTCACCTTGGCTATTACATACTAGTACGTGACTACTATACTGTCTTATGTGTGTTTGAAGGAAAGCAGAGCTATGCATACCAGCAGATGGAGAGGTGTAAGACTATGGGCATGCACTGCATTCAGAAATGGAATGGTATGCCAGTCAAACTTGGTCTAATCAGAGAGTGCAATGGAGAAATAATGGTGGAATATTACCCAAGGTCTAGGTCTAACATTGCGTCATAGCATAGTATGCATGTAACTCAGCTTAAATAAATATTCATTGTCAGAGGCACAAATATGTCAGATAACATAAGTCTATATATAGAACAAGTTGGGTAGAATATTATTAGAACTGATGGATTAACAGACACACTAAAATAATCAAACGCAGACACATGTATTGATGGATTAGCGGACGCGAAATAATTGAACACAGATGGATTAATAGACGCGCCAGAATAATTGAATGCTGATGGATTAATGGACGCGAAATAATCGAACGAGGATGGATTAACAGATGCATATATTCATGGATTAGTGGATATATTAACGGGCGTAATCGAATCCGGATGGATAAATTGAACCCATGGATTAATGACGATGGATAAATATCGATAAATGCCAGTGATTTATCCAACAGAAAGAGTGTAGTAGTAGGGAGGATGCTGCAGCTGAGCCATTAATTCATATTTATTGAACTCAAGAACTTGCCGCCATTTGTTGACCTTTTTTTTAAGGAAGTTACCTACTATTTATTAATGAAAGGGACATATATGCCTGAACTTCGCCGCTAACGAACTTGCTCTGTTGATTATAAAATGTCAGAGATTTTACATAAATTGTTCATTAAGAAAATGTACGTTCAATACGTTGAGGCGATTCGATAGTGATGTCATCTGCGACTTGATTCTTGAACATCCTGATAATCTCGGTGCGTGTCTTTGCTCGTCCTGGTATTTTGACTTCTTTTGTTGCACGAGCAGCGACATCAATCATATTTTTAAATGTTGGATGTTCCATCGCTGCAAGTGGCTAAAAGCTGCAGTTTAATGATAATAAAACATAACTAGAAAAATTAAATGTACCACATTGGTTTTGATTAACCAGTGAATCGCCGCCTGATGAAAAAGCCCATCGCTATAAGGCTCAACCTTCTCAGCCGCGGGAGGCTCTGATCCTGGCACCACCATTGTGAAATGGCCATTGACCTGCGTCTGAAGGAGGGCCTTGTACGTGGTATGGAGTTGGGCCTGGCGTCGTTCCTTTGTGTCGTCCGGAAGCATTGATAGAAAATTGTTTGCCTTACACCAGGTTCGATAGACGCCTTGTTATATGATATTAGTTAAATCAAAAGTTTATAACATAATACGCACACTGTGCTCACTGCTTGTAGGCCATGTGTCGTCGCATCGTTGTACAATCATCCGAGAGATTGTAGTTCGCAACTTTGATACAACCTCCCAGCCCCGAGCTATAGAGGGAATTAGAACGACGTAGCGAGTAGGAAAGGATTTACTTACCTGCACGAAATACACTCTTGCCGCCCGCGTTTGTCACCCGCTATCCGAGTCGCCTTTCGAAAGAAAAAAAGCGGAAAATGATAATTAAAGACTCGTACTGCCACGCGGCGTAGCGGTGGCCCTGCAACACAAGTTGCAGAATGTCCGAATATGTTGCAGGTAGAATAACTTCATGTTGTCCTTCCAGATTATGCAATTGACATTAATTCAAGAATGTAAGAGAACGAAAAAAGGCTTACAATTTGAACCAAAAAGGTTAAAAACTCAAACAACAAGCGAGCCTTATCCGCGTTAATTTTGTTGTGAGTAAGAATGCTCGTGTAGAAATGATTCCATTGGGAACTCATGGATAGGGTGATGGCTACCGAATGCCCTGTTTCAAACCAAGTTTGAGATTGAACTTCGGCAGCATCCAGAATGGGTCTAACGGGGAACGTAAACTGCGAAAGGTCGACATGATGATCTAAAGACAAAAAAATGATTGAATATCTTGAGGTTGCTAGAAGACAGACAGAATCAGACCTGGAAGCATCATTATAAAGTTATAAATGTGTCGTGCCCTCGTTTCGATGTAGTCTTGGGAGAATTTTTTGGAACGATGGGGGTCAGATAAGGAGTCCTTAAATAACTTCAAGTGCAGCATGCGAGCTTTACACTCGCCTCTCGAGCCATCAACACGCATCCCTATAATAGCCGTAAGATCAGAGAGGACGACCTCTGCTTCCCCATCTTCAAGGCGAAGAAATAGTTCTATATCTTCTGTACACATCTCACCATACAAGACAAGCAACGCCAAGACATCAATGGCTTGAGTTGGGTCATCTGTATTGCCGAGTATGTGTGTGTAGAGAGCGTCCAACTGAGCAAACGGTAAGTCCTTGAACGGAGGGCGCAAGCCAAAAATAGCATCGAGTCGCTGATTAGGCCGGTGACGGGGTGATTCGAGGTAGCGAATCACTGTAGATGCATAAATGAATTGACTGAAGGACATGCTGACAAGGTTCCGTATGCTATATTCAGTCGGCCAAACAGGGGGTATCGAAGCTTTGAAGATATGGGTTTCCTGAGGTCGCATAAATACAGCCTGATATCGTCATAGGAGCTATACGTATCGTCCAGAAGTATCTTGAACCCTTCTGCGCGCTCATGTTCAAGGCGTTGAATGTGTTTTTGATGTCGCTTTCTGGACGACTACATACAAGGATGCGAATGGGCGTTGCAGAGTCTATTACAACAGAGAGATGAGTTTCCAGGATATTTCGCTGGCTATCCTCTTCTATGCACTCATCAAGGACATCAATGACGATAAGCCGAGGAGCCTTGGAAGGCTCATTGGCGTAGGCTAAAGCTAGAGGGTCTACTACCAGCGCAGAGAATTGGGCTCGTAAAGAGCGAGTGAATATTAGCGGATCGTGGTCGATAAAATCTCGCAACACTGAGAGATTTGGAGTGATTTCGTGTTGCATCACCCGACCCAAAGAAGAAACCGGCAAGTAGCTTCCCTTCTTCCGAGCAGCGCTCGCATACGGTCCTCCCAATAGCAGATTTTCCAGCCCCTGCCGCACCGGTGAGCCAAGTTATGGGTTTATCTCGATTGTCCTCGTTTGTTCCCATCACCCCTTCAACAATTATCTTTATGATTGCAACACGCGTTCCTGGGTGACACTTGGGAGGATCGACGACATGTCCAGAATCATGCAAGGCGTTAGGCGCCACATTCTCGTAAAGACGCTTGAATCTGCCTGTAAACCACGATTCATCATATGAATAAGTCATCACTAAAAAGGTAATTCATACCATTTTCCCCGCTATGGATACTGTTGAATGATCCTCCACTAATAATGACCTTGGATGAGGAGAAAAAGGACCTGTTTGATGCTCCCTGTGACATTGTAGAGGCTGCGTTGCCAGAGCTGAAATATTTTAGAGGAATAATCAAGGGACAATCGATAAGTAATGTAAGCAAGGACGGCAAAGTCATGGGGTACGATAAACTTACATTTCAGGAATTCGTGGCGTTAGTGCCAGTCGACCACGGCTTCGAAATTGAAGAGAGACCTTGAATTCGGGTTGATAGTAGCTACAGAGGAGTCAAATGTTTAAAACCAGTAGTAAGTTCCAAAAAAGACCTTAACTTACCAGTGGTGGCATCAAGGGATATCTTAGGATAAATAACAAATATCAGCAAGTATTCGACGGGTGTCCCAAATACCATTCAACTTACGGTCACAGAAATGGTGCTCTGACCATATTTGGCTTCAGCACGAACGCCTGCGCGCAGTGGGCCCTGAGAAATGACGGAAACATTTGAAAATGCAAGAGGTTGAGCGGTTTCCAAATGGTGTATTTCGACATCTAATAAACATTATTTCAATTCCATCTCGTCAAGTAAAATGAGTCTATTCTCACCCCAGGCATCCCAGTAGTTGGGACGATCTTGGAAAATAACAAGACCTCCCGTTTTTCCTTCAGCAATAAGCTCGTGGCTGGAACATCGTCAGGACAATGACAAGTATTATTTGGTAATGTACTTGAGCTTAACATTAACCAAGCTGTGAATCCGGCCATTAGAAATTGTGAGCTGGACATTAACATTACGAAGTACAAAATTGTCTGATCCGTTGTTGTATACTATAGACCATAATGTTGAGCCATGATGGCGGTACTGATACAATAATATAATTTCCAAATACCTGAAACGGGCTTGAGGTGAGCATGGAGAGCATTGGATGGGTGCTTGAGCTCTCCGGGTCCAGCTCCATTGGCGCAATGCATGATAGCATATCCTTCTTTACCATCGTCCGCTGCCTGCATGATTTGAGATTTGAGGCTAGGGACAGCCTTGGCCAATGGGATCTTGATGATGTCCCAACGAGGGAAAAATGTGGTGTTGCATGCCATAATTTTACTGGACCCCGCAAGTGATTTCGATCGGGTTGACGAGGTTAGAGGAACCGAGCCTGGGAAAAGAACAGAGGCAGCCTCTTCGAGGAGCGCTTCACCGTCTTTCTTGACCTCCTCGTAAAGAACTTCTGCGTCGTCGTACACCATACCTCTACGTAAGATTGTGAGTCCAAATCACCAAACGATTCAGACAAGCAGCCTTACATGGCCGATCCAGGTAGGACTGGACATTGAGAGACTCATTAGTCGACATTCTCTGAAAAATAATAATGAATGAATTACCATCATGGACTAAGCATCACCAAGAATATTAGATGCACAAAAAAGCTGCGAAATTAGGACTACGAACAAGTGCTAGTGCTCATACGTCTCGTCGGCCGTCGTAGAAAAAGAAAGAAAAACAGGGTGGTATCATTCTTTCAAAAGATGACGACAAGATGGACGGATGGATGGTGGCCGGTGCTGGTGAAGGGTGGACCTAATTAAACCTCGTTCTTCGGCCCAGCCTTGCCCCAAAGAACCCGATGAACCGCCCCAAGCCCAAGCACCCCCCATCCCGCAACCGCATGTCCAATATGATGAACTTTCATATGCTTCCCCACCCTCGCTGGGCATCAACAGCGGGGCGACGAAGAAAAAAACATTTGTTGCACCAAAAAAATGCCGCAGCCCCGAGACTCGCGAGGGACGATAAGGGCTAACCGAGAGCATCGTGCCAATGTAAATAGGGTGCGGGTAGTGTACTTGTTCCTGTGGACTCGGAGGACCTTCGTTGACGTCGAGACTCGAGCCTGCGGGAGTTTGATGGATATGGTAGATGGGAGAAGCGGGAGGAAAAGTATATAGGTATTTCTTCTTCTTCTTTCCGGGTGGATTATTGACGTATGGAGACGACGATAAGGACGACGACAACAATAGCCCAGCCGTTCGTGATATCAATTGTCACGTTCATGTTTATGTTTAGGGTAATAGTAATTTGGCGAGAGGCAGGCGAGAGCAAGCGGCAGACGCGAAGAGAAACTTGAGGGTGTCGCCCAAGTTGATATACCAACGTCGGCGTCGGCGTCTGTATTTAATGTGCACGTAGTAGCCTGAGGGTCGCTGGGCGGTGTGAAAACTAGGGGAATGGAAGGAGAGACGACAAAGATGTTGAAGGTAATGACATTGTCGAGGGGGGATCCCGGGTCCCAACGAAGAAGAAGGGAAGCGCACAGACGTTAAACGAGGACGGAGGGGAGACGTCTATATCTTCGTGAATGCGAATGATATGACTTGTATAGCGTGAGGGTGGTCCCTTAACATCCTTTGCTCACGCAACCCAATCAAACGCCCAACGCCAACCACCCGCAGCAAAACTCGAAGACTTGCTGTAATTTCTTCCGTCTTTACGCCTATCCGTGCAAAACGTATCGGTCTCAATTCAAATGCAAGAAATGATAAAGATTTACCAGCAGGATAATCTAAATTCTCTGACAGCTACAACACATTGACAACTACGATGGCCATGCGGACGGAGCATTGGGGCTCGTCACTTTCTGAGCGCGTAGTTGACGTTCGAAAGGCCGATGTAAGACCAGATGTCCTGTTTAAGTGGAGAATATCAGTAATTTTCTTCAAGTAATACAGGAGAACGGTGCAAAGAAGGAAAGGGAGTAAAGGATGCGACGGAAACGGCAAAACCAACTCACTTCATTGTACTTGTCGGTTTGGAAGTGTGCATAACTCGAACACCACTATGGTGAGATATAGGTCCACCTCGAAGAGTACATATGTGCATAGCTAGATTAATGAGGGAGAATTGAATGTCGGGGGAAGAAGCGAAATAATCCGTGAACTGGAAAGCAAATCACCTAACATCCAAATATAGAAAAATTGCACAGCCGATGTCGTGCCGTCTCCTGTCGGAGCTTCGTGTTAGACCTGTAACAGTTCTGTCTATGAGATACCTTTTCAATTGCCCTACGGGCGACGCCTGGACACAGAGAGGTTTAGTGCGGAGCAGGAGCGTATTGTCAAAGGGAAGAGACTTGTCTGCGGATTTGGCAGAACTCTGAAAATATACTAATAGCTATTATGTATATTATCATTTCAAATGCCAAGTGCAGTGTACTGTGCCAGCCGCTGCCCGTGTTTGGAAAGTTTTGATGATACACCAAAGGGGTTAGACGGAGTGAAGGCTGAATGAATTTTAGAGCGCGTCATGGTATTTACTGAACAACTACTAGCTTTCTGCACATTCAAGTCATGTCATCACAATTCACTCCAAAATTCTCCACCCCGCAATAGGAGCACAAGAATAGGAGGACATTGGGGCCATAGTAACTTAGGAGAACTGATGTTGTCCGCGAATATTTACTCAAGAATGCATAGTATATGTGCCATTCCAAATCAGGACAAGTCGTTACGGATCCTACAGAATCTAAAAATTGGCTATGCACAGTGCAAACTGCAAAGTACACTCGGGACCTTTAGAGGAGGCGCATGAGATCATCAGAGTAATGATGTTTACGTGTGGCGAAATCTATAGTCGGCATGTCCGGCATCTATTACCATATATAGGTTTTTAGATCCAGAGGAAGACCTGTTCCACTTCGTGTCCAGGCATTTGCGGAGCAAACTGTCGATAGACAGTAGTTTGCAAGACCGGCTCGCCGGGCCTCTGTCATAGACAGAACGGTCACCGGTCTAGCTTCGTGTTCTAAATTTACTAACGACTCCTTCGTCGACTAACTGGGGTTGGCTTTTTCCTATCAGCGCATTCTCTTTTATTCATGGCTGTCATACGCATGCTTTAGCTGTACTCCTCCACTATTAAATGGCAGTGCAGAGATTCCATATGTTATGGGTACCCAAATATATACTACACAGTGCCTTATAAAAAGGCTGTGTCAATTCGGAACAGCTTTGAGACCTTTGGCCAGTGAAAGTTCTAAATACATGTTGCATGGCCAATGCATTGCTTGTATGTATATTTAGGATTTCGAAGGTTTGCATGGCGGTTGCTGTGTCACTTTCCTTGCTTTCCCCCATCAGCTAGCATCTGGGATCTGATTTGTTTCTTTCTCTCGATTATCGACATCGTAGTAGGGATGGACGATCGGCGTGTTATCAACAATAACTCCGTTATATCTGGCCATAACGTTATTACCGGCGGTACATTTAACCAACAAAATGTGGCGGGTGACGGACGAAAATGTGAGCATTAAAGATTCAAGGTACATGCCACTACCACAGAGATCTAACTATCTGTAGGGTCTTTTGAGATTCTGATGAAAGCTACGGCACCGAATGCTTTGCAGGATTCTAATGTCGAGTTTGACCGCCCAAAATGCCATCCGAATACCCGTGTTGCTGTCCTGGAGAAAATCATGAACTGGGCCCAACGTTGCGACAGGGAAACTTGGGACAAATACATCATGTGGCTGACCGGCGCTGCAGGAGCGGGAAAATCAGCCATCACAAAGTCATTTATCGAAATGTGTCTTCTCGACGAGCTAGTCCTCGCGACTTTCATTTTCTGGAGAACTGATGAAACGAGAAACCACGCAGGCGCGTTCGTAGCAACGATTGCTTACCAGATCTATCAGAAAATTTCGGCCACTCGAGACAAGATACTCTCCGCGATTGAGGCAGACCCCTTGATTCTGACGAAGGGATTGGAAGATCAGTTTACCCACCTAGTCATGAAGCCCCTTCAAAATGTTTGCTGTTCAGGAAATTCATCTCCTTTGGGTTCCTGGGAGGTCATCGTCATAGACGGTCTCGACGAATGTGGTGACGGGGCTTTGCAGGCCAGGATTCTGCGCATTATAGCAGACGCAATTCGAACATTCGAACTACCCATTCTCTTCCTCATCGCCAGTCGCCCTGAGCATGAGATCAATCTCGCATTTAAATCGAAGAAAATGGAAGGGCTATTTTCACGACTTTACCTTGACGACACATTCCACCCCGACGACGACATTTGCACATTTCTCAGAGACAAATTTGAAGAAATCAAGACCACCCATCCATTCCAGGCCTACATCCCCGCTTCTTGGCCATCTGACAAAATTCTAGAAGAAATTGTCAGAAAATCATCCGGGCAATTCATTTATGCTTCAACAGTGTTTCTCTATTGCCAATCCAAAAGGCATCGACCTGATCACCGCCTTGATGTGGTGAATAAGCTACGACCGGCGGCGAAAGGTGACCTACCCTTTGCGCAGCTGGATGCGCTATATACAATGATCCTCAACTCCGCCGCAGATACAGAGCGTGTGCTATATATGCTCAGTATCTACTCACATCGCGTATACGGGGGTGCCAAAGCCAGTGAATTCGACATATCTATATTTATGTCGTTGGAACCGGGGGACCTCGAGATTTTGGTCTGTGATCTAGGCGCCATTGTCTCTATTGAGAAGGGTTACTCTCCGTGGTTTAAGAGGGACTTGGAGGTTGTGAAAATTCTACACACTTCCCTTCATGACTTCCTTCTCGACCCCGTGAGGTCCGGAGATTATTTCCTTGACATTGATACCTACAGACCAGAGCATATTGCAAATATAATTCAATATGTAATTAAAGGTGAGAGTATTCCCAGAAATTGAACATTTCGAACTAAATTCTCCTAGATCCCATGCCCTATACTATTTCAATCTTTGAGGACTTCATTAAAAGGGAAATTCCGTTATGCCAGAGCTCAACTTCGCTAATCAATATTGCTGAAAAGTTTTTATTTCTCGACCTTATATTGAGAGAAATAGAATACCACAGGAGCAGACAGTATGCTACTTCTATGGACATCCGAAAATTCGTATTTTGGTTCTGGCTTCCATTCTGTGCACGCATGGTAAGGAAGAAATCTTCATTTGATGTCAATATTGTTAGATTTCCACGTAGGCCCCTTTGGATGAGCGCTGGGCTGTAATAAAGAAAAAGCATCAAGAATATATGGATCAGCTATTTTTGTCTCAGCTGCCGCACTATTGCAAGGACGACGCTGAGGAGATCGTGCTCTTATGCATCGCATATCACCTGGGGAATGACATGTGTGTACCAAAACTTTTCAATTTCAACTATATAGAGAAGTTCCTTGGGCGCGGACTAGGCTACTGGGATATGCTCTATCTATGTCAATCCTTTTCTCTCAAAGACGGAAAAGCCCACTATTTTCGGCATTTTATGCACTTTCTGCGGCACCCAGACCAATCAGACAACTACCCTATAGGTCCATCTGCCTACGCAGGGGCAGCCTTACATTGTGTAATGCAGTACCCATTTTTTCCGCGCACGAACAACTCGGAAGATAAAATGTTGGACGCACTGACCTTGGACAATGGCCAATGGACATTAAACGGCTCCACCTCGGACTATGATAGCAGAATGGAATTTCTGTTTCTTGGCTATATAATCTTCTTCCTTCCTCGAGCTGGATTTTCTAAAAGACTCGTTCAACAATGTGAAATGGAAATACGGAACCCTTTCGGACTTATTATGCGCAATTTTCCCAGGCGCGGAGCTCTCGTACACCAAGAGATGAAGAATTACCTGGACCGAATTCGATCGTAGCAGGGCAACGGATATGACTATCCACATAGACCCATGTACGTATGATACAATCCTCGGAAGTAAGCACACCCAGCTAACATATTTAGATATCAAAGTGCAGCAATCAATTTTTTAACTAGTTCGCGCCGGACGCTGGGCTTTGACTCTGACCAGATTTGGCTCTCATGATATAAACCATGTATTTAGTCGTAAAACATACAGGAACGAGAAGGTCAAGTCGTGGATCAAGGCAAAGTTGAATTAGGAGCGTCGTACTGTGTACATAGATAATGAGTGCGAGTGTCAAGTCGTGTATAAAAAAGAGGGAAAGGATATCAGCATAAGTCTGAAGGGAACAGCGTTCAGAAAAGTATCTTGCAGGGAGATATACGTATATGTAGGAGAGAGGAAGAGAGGCGGAGAAAAAGAGAGAGAGAAAAATGAAGAGACGGAGCGAAAATCGCGTCACAAGAGAAGATAGGATACAAAGCATAACAAATGAGATGGAAGGGATGCGCGTAACTTTGAGAGCAGAGAGCGAGGAAAAGTAGACGGCTCGTGTTGGTGCTCCTAAAGATGATAGTGTTGTTGACGGGGTAAACGCCTAGGCAAGGATAGGCAGCAGTCACGTCGATGGGGGATAGCTGAACAAGGAAATGGAAGCCGCGATAGGGATGACGGTAAAGTCGATGAGCGACGACAACAATGGAGAAAGCTTTGACGACTGGCAGCATATATTCCCGATCGACCACTGTTCTCCATCTTTGCACCTGTCCATGCAAAAAAAAAAAAAAGACTCCAATTGCACTTTAGAATACGACAGAGGACGTATCGGGAACAGAAGTGAAGTTGCAACCGCGCTCGCCCTGAAGACGGTATGTTCGCGGTTCACGTATACGTATAATTGATGTTCGAAAGGTGTGGGGGAAGAGCGTTGATGTGCGTAGTGTTCGTGATCCTGGCGGTGGATAGCAATTATCTTGTCGATGGTAATGTGGACGAGAGGCGTAGGCGGGGAAGAGGAAGTAGTGAAGTGTATCAACGTACGCGTCCGAATTCAACGTCAATGTGATGTCGGAGACGGAGGTTCGAGAGTCAAACCTCGAAGTGGGCTATGGGAGGTGGCGACGGCGACGGCAACACAGAAAGTGACGCGACTAGATTTGTTGTCGTCGAGAAGAAACGGAGGAGGGCCGTGGCATCATGGATATTTTTAATTGGCTGTGTTGGGAAACATAGCGTTCAATTTAAAGGTACAAGCTCAAATATCCAGCCTAGATGAGTTGAAAGGTTAATTTACAATGCACGAACGTCCTAAACCCCAACCACCTACACCCCTGCATCCTCAAGTCTTCCTTCAAGTTTCCAACGTCTCTAACCCTCCTCAACTTATACTCCCAACCGTTGGCCCAAATCACCCCATAAACCGCCCTAAGCCAAAACACCGCCTATCTCCTCATCGCAATTGTCCAGTACGATGGACTTCTATATGGTTCCCTTCCCTCGGCGGGCCTCGGCAGCGGGACGACGAACAAAAAAACGCATTCTTTGCACAAAAATGCCGCAGCAGCGAGAGTCGCGAGGGACGATAAGCCTCAACCAGGAGCGTCCTGTCAACGTGAATAGGTCGGGTACTTGCGCTTGTGGACTTGGAGGGCCTGAGACGCGTCGTTTTTGAGGTTGGGACTCGGGCATGAGGGAGCAGAGCATTAAGACGGGTTGATCAGGGGAGGGAGGAGCGAAACATAGATTGTTCATATTTTTTTTTGAACGTTGACCTCGAAGAGGGTAAAGGAGGTGGCGAAAGCACCGGCGACAAGGAGTCACAGTACACGACTGTGCAGTACAAGTGGAGGCTACAATCAGGAGAGAGGGGGACGATATCATTGACACTTTGAATTGCGGGCGTTGATAAATGTAGCGTTCACTTTGAGGGTGCCAGCCCAAATATCCAGGATAGATTAGTCGATGCACCACTCTTCCTCCCCCCAAGCCTCCTAAACATCCGCCTCCTCAAGCCGTCCTCTCCAGCTCACTAACCCACTACAACTTATAACCCCCCAACGCTCGCGCAAACATTGGCACAGATCACCAAATCAATCGCCCGAAGCCCTCAAAAGTGGGACTACCGGGAACGACGAACCAGAAGACATTCGTTGCACCCAAGAATGCTACAGCAGCGCGACTCGCGAGTCGAGAGAAACGATAAAGGCCGACAGGGAGCAACGTGCCAATTGAAATAAGATTAAGCTTGGAGGGGCGGTTCATCGTTGAGGTGGAGTTGAGACTCGATCCTGAGTGAACGAAGCGTGAAATTGAGTTTTTTGAGGATGTCAGACGAGATAAGAGAGTGAAAGAAGAGGAATGCGGGGAAGGGAGGACCGTTGAATTGTTGATGAGGCGAGGATAAGGACGACCACGAGGAAAGCATAGACGTTCTTCGTAACAGTAGTTGTGCGTTCGTGTTTCCATTTGGGCTGATCATGGTGGTTTTGGCGATAAGCAAGCCCAAGCAAGTCGGAGGCAAGAAGAGGAACGTATAAACTGACGTTGATGTCGGAATTTAACGAGGTTGTCGAGGGCGGGTCATGGATCCAGACGACGAGGAAGGCGCGTCAAACGTTAGGTGACAATTAAACACCATGGCATGCATCGTAAGTGTATCGAAGTAGTGGTCAAGAAACAAATGATAACCTTCGACTCGACTTACCAGAGACCGGGCCGGCCCCGCTCATAGCGATTCACTCACTCAACTCTTTGCGAATTCCAAGTTAATAGTCGTTACTAGCGGTCGACTTCATCTCCGAACAGGCTTACTGTCTGACTTAAGCTGTTTGTATTGATAATTGATTGGTAAATTTATCCATAATAAATCTTATAATTTTACAACTTCGAATTGAAAAACAAAGTCATTGTTAAGGAGGCGAAGACAATAGTGGTAATTAAATTTATTCTACCACGTTGAGACGAGCGCATGATAGGTTACATCTTGCTTTTTTCGCGTTCCTAGCCCCTTCGTGTGAAAGCTAGACTGGCGATTGCAAGGCGAACATCAGAGGACACGGGAAAACTAGACGACGCTATCGAGCTAGCAATATTAATCACTGCTCTAACCAATCCGGAGCTATCCCGATGATTTTCGAGATAAATTGGGATTTTTTGGAAAGCTGGTTTAGGGTACAAGTTTCGGCACCTTCGGAGCCTGGAGGAGCGACCTACGCTGTATAATGGTCACCCCCCTAAATTCCAACTTACTAATAGATGAAGGCACACTGACGTCGTTCATCATCAAGTTATTTATAGATCAACGCTTCGTAGTCCAATGATAATGGTTACTATGTACAATCTACAGTGATAGTCCTAATATTCAGTTATCATTGGAAAAGTCTGGCAGTTGTGGGTCATCATTGCCTTATGTATGCCGATTAGCGTGCAAAGTGGGATTGGTGCAAAATGGGTAGGGGCTGTGTTGACCGCAAACCAAGATCTTCGTCGGAATGTGCAGTTGTTCAGTTCGATACATGTTGTTGTTGACCACTTGTAACGGAATCGAAGGAAATGGGCGCTTGTGAGGATATGGGGTCGCTCGTGGTGGTCATGATGCTGTTGTTTCCTGCTACACGTAGTGGAGCTGCAACCCAGGTTTCCTTTGCTACTCTACTTGCAATGGTCTCAGGTCCTTCACGATATATCCCGAGCTTTGTGTTCCTATAAACACGACTGGCCATGACATTCGTTACCACGGCATTGAGGATGCTCATTACACCACGGATAGGAAGAGGAACCAGGTCGAGGTGGAGAGTGATAGTGGCAAGCAAAGAGAATACAACAGTAGTCCTGCAGAAAATAGGGTTGAATGATTCAATGAACTATAAGGATGTATTACTGAATAAACACACAAGTAATATTTCTGTCCATCGTGCAAAAAGGCCTTGGAGAAACTCGGAAGGCCCGCTCCAAATAAAAAAGTGCGCACATTCTTGAGAACCGTGTCGTTATCCTCTAGCGAGAAATCACACAATGCCCAGGAAGCTGCCAAGAGGGTTAATGTGTCGTTCGTCAATGTGGCGACCCAAAACATAAAAGTCATTCGTGGAGGGGATGTGAAGAGGCAATATTGAGTAGGTCCGATAGTACCTCCGGAAATATTGCCTGTGGTCATAACGCCGACGCAGCAAACCCCCACCCACATAATCATAAAAAAACCGACCACGATTTTTTTCCCGCTGTATAGAGCCTGGACGCGGAAAAAGAGAAGGAGCGAAGATGATGGTATTGCGATACTGCATAGCCATCTTAGCGCCTCTGCTAATGTCTCGCAAGCACCAATGGGAGCAGCTATTTACCACAGGGCCATATCTTGCGTTAGGTGTTAATCTTTCCCAAAGATTCTCCAAGAACGTACTGCCAAATATCGTCATAACAAGAAGAAATCCAAAGGTTGAGAGCCTGCGAAATTCAGTGAGGATGTTTCATTGTAGAAGAAGGACACGGAAAGAGATTTACTTGCCTGGCTACGAAATATACAATAGTTGGAATCTTAATCCTATGTTTTGTTAAAAGAACGTAGTCCTTCCCAATGGTATGCACGATTTCCCAGACCATGATCTGTTTTTCATCATCAACAGCACCGGGAGGAAAGACGATAATGCTTACAGCTAATGCGGAAACTGTAATATAGACCTCAACCATCAAAGAGAACGCAATACTGGGAGGAATGAATGCTAAGGGCGTAAAAGGATTGGGTAAAGAAATTGTCGAGTCATTTGTGCTTGGCCCGGCCAATGCAATGTCAAATTCCGACCGTGCATGTAAATAAGATAGATACATAAATTAAAAGGAGGGTAAGAATGGCAAAACCTGGAAAGATGTAAGCTTAAATATAATGGTTACCTCTACCTCAATCAACAAAGGCACAACGACGTTAGAAGTATGGGGAACTTCCAAATACAGTGATCGACTCCAAATTTCGAGTAGCGTGAAACACCGTGGAGTGAGAAAGGGACACAACCAAAAATACAGACGGGGAGACGGGGAGACGGGGCGGCTGCAGTAGTCATCTAGAGATCATCTACAGAATATCAGAGAGTGTCTTGAGGTGCGATGATCAATGAATGCGCCCACCCTGGTATTTAGTGTTCTAATTATAATCAGCCTAGAGTAATGTTATTTCGGGTTTTTAAAACATGAACATTGCTCCAGCATAAGAATAAGGCAACAATGTTTGATGCACCTACAAGATAACATCAGGCGAGGTACTATATAAGGAAATAAAACATTTTTTTGCCTTGAGGAGTCGGGACAGAGTATTTGATATTTATATGCGAACTAGTCGAATGATTTCCCGAGCTTTATATTTATGTAAATGCGACCAAACTTCGAGCAACGCTATGTTAAGGAGACCTATAACACCGCAAACATTGACATCAAGAGTGAGAAAAGTGATCAAAGAAGATCCAACAGTGACCCTGTATAAAAAAATGGCGGTAAATCGTTTGATTAATCATGAATCAATTAGTTGGATTGATATATAGGTAGTACCTCTGTTCCTCTCTTAGAAAGTCCTTGGAGAACGTCGGAAGATTCGCTCCAACGAAAGAGTGCGCATCAGTTTACAAGATACGTCGTTTTCCTCCATTGGCAATCCACTTGAGCTTCGGGAGCTGATAAGGGTGTTAACATGAGTATAACCAAAGGTGTAGTATGCTATTTGTGAGCCGTGAAGCGCAAGAACTGCTCATGAACGAATCAAAGTTTCGAGATAAATGCACAGCTGTGAGTAACAGCTGCCACTGTAACAATAGGATCCGGCCTCCATGGTCTTCAGATGGGGGCGTATCAGTTTCTGTTCGGAAAGTCAGGCAACGGGCGGGAAGTTGGCGGTACCCACGATCGTGTGGCTAGGAATATATATCAAACACTGAGTTGATGAAAAGAAAGATCGTCAGAGTTGACGCGGACGTTGTCATTAATGATTCAGATTAATGAAAGCGCACTCGATTGCACGTAATAAAACACGGCCGGCATGAGCCGATTCGGCACTTACATGAGTACATACCTTGCACGAGTCGCACAAAGGATAAGTGACGTATACAGTACATAGTATGTCAAGCGATTTCCAAATTTTCTATTAGGATTTTGGTCATAGTTCACTTAGAATCTACTGACTCTTCTGCCCAAGTCCAATAGTAATAATTTTATAGGTAAGTATATACAATCTAAAACATGAAATGTTCCTAGATAAACTTGAACGCGCCAGACCCACGAAAAGTAGTGCTCAATTTTAAGATTCTCCTGAGGACAGTGTTTTTGAAGTGCGTCCGTTGGAGCAGTACAGAGTGCAGCTAGATGGCGTAGCAGGGCTCGGAAGCGCGTCGAGCAGCCTCGCACGATGGCGGTAATGGTCAAAGCAAGGATGATTGTTAGGCTATGTACGCGTCGGTCACATATCTGTATGGTGTGATCTAATCTAATCTATGTACGGACCGGGCAGTCGGTCAGACTGCACTGCCACACCGTCAGTGTCCGAAATGACCACTGGGGCGCTTGTAAGTGTAATCTGATTCTCATTTATCACTTTCCCACTACCCCGCGGAAGGGCAGAGGAGCGACTTTGAGGTAAAGAGTTATGGTAACGAAGATAGAGAATCCAAAAGTGACTCTGAAACGAAGGTCAAATAAGTAATAGCTCGCTCCATTCAGAGGCTGAAACCCACAAATAATATTTCTGCCCATCCTGTAGGAATGCCCTGGAGGATTTGAACCGGTAAAAATCGTCTGGAGATTTCCACAAAAGTTTCTTTGTTTTTCCAATGCTAAACCCTTCAACCGCCAGGAAATTGCGAGGAGGCTCAGCGTGTCGTTTGCAAGGAAAATAACCCCAATCATGTATGAGTTCTGTGGTATTGATGAATTAGTAACGCAATATTGAGTTGACCCAACGGTAGTCCCGGAGAGGTTAATTGTGCTAAGCACACCGACGCAGCAGACCTCTACCCACACGAAGACGAATAATGTGACAACAATTTTGTTTTTAATGTAAAGTGCTTGGACACGGAAGGAAAGAAGGAGAGACGTCGATGAGATTGCGATATTGCATGACCAGATCACAGCTTTCATTAAGGTCTCGCAAGTACCAAAGGGGGTTGCTTTAGTTATATATAAAATGTGAAGTAAGAAAGGCGAAGGTCATTTTTACTTCATGAGAAACATACTCTCAAGGATTGCCAAGGATAAAAGATAGCCCACGGTTGACAATCTGGCAGAGCGTTTGTGTTAGTACTATACAAACGGTTTAAGACTCGACAGACTGGTTTGATGAGACTTACCTCGATATAAAATAAGTAATTATGGGAAACCTAATCCTATGCTGGGTCAAAAGAGTATAATCTGTGCCAACAGTATGCAGGATATCCCAAGTCATGATCTATCCCTGCCACTTTAAATGATGCACAAAAAGATGCCGAAGGAAGTAAATGCCCACCGCCAATGAAGAAGCTGTGATATAAGACCCGATGGTTAACTCAAAGGCAAGAGTGGGAGGAAAGAATGCCATGGGCGTTAGAGGGTTTGGGAGGAACGGCATCGACCCATTCATCGCTGAGCGCGATAATGCACCTTCTAGGTCCGGTTTCGACAATAAATACATCTTCATGGCCTCAAGAAGAAGATAAGAAAGAATGACGTTTGAAAGCTGGAAAAAATGTGAGGGCTGCTGTTACCTGTGCGTTAGTTATATGCGTCAGGAAAACCGGTGACCTAACCTATTTTCATTCGATCTGATGATAGTATAAACATACTCCTTCGTCAAGATTTCATCCCAATGAGAGTAGCTACACCCTGATGAAGATCAATGTGGCGTGAGCTTGATTCGTTGTGATGACTTTGAGCGTAAAGGCTACCTTTAGTTCGTGAAGGAGCATTGTTATGTCTGAGATGTAGGGTGCTGAAGCAGTCGAAAACATGACATCGAGCTTCACATAGTGAGTGCGCATGCAGTATGGGGTAGTCAAGACCGCACAGAGATAATATAGCGGGAAGTTAAACCAATCATTCATCATCCTGGTCTTTAGATAGCAAGAAGATCAGATGGCTAAAATAAAATCAGAGAAGGGGCCTGACGCTCTAATCATCTCATCGAAAGGCGGTGGTATTTGAGGATTGTGCAATGCAAAGCAGTGAAAGTACTGGTCAAGGATTGGAAGTAGTCGATGCATATCTGTGTTTGCCTCAGGTCTGCGCGCAAATGCTTGCATTTCATAAAGTCGCGGAATGTCATGATGGAAAGAGATGGCGGTATGAAAGCCATGATCCAAGCTAATATCGCGGTGGAAGCCTCTATCGCAAACGGAACAAGGGGGCCATCGAGGAGATGATACTGGACCCACTAGAAGACGACGAACACGAGATCGACGAAGAAGGTGCCATTCGTCTGAAATATCCTCCTGCCATGGTACTGTTCCGACCAAATAACCCTACATCTCCGCGACTCCCAGGCATACCAACCCGGCCTCGTACCACTTGTGCCGACGCGAGCGACGTTCACCGTGACGAGAAGAAATAACTCGAAACACACTGTAATAGCTAGAAGGCAGTTCCGGCAATTATACAGGGATACGCCCTCACAGATTACAAGTCCCAAGGCCAAACCATCGAGTTCATGATAATTGATATTGGCCAGCCGAAGACAGGCGCGGGATTATCACCATTCGGAGTGTACGTGGCACTATCGAGGAGCAGGGACAGGTCAACAATACGCCTTCTACGAGACTTCAAAGACGAACTGTTCCAGAACCATCCGTCGGAGGAGCTGAGGAAAGACATGGAAAGGATCGGTCTTCCATCTCGGTCTACCTTTCTGTTTCTGCCTAGGCTGTTACTGTTTCCCATTTTTTCACACATTCGATTTGACCGAATTAGCCGTTTTCCATTTTTATCCCTCACCTTCTCCCCCTCTTTGGTTCCCTTTCCATTTCGGCCCTGTTCAAATCTACCCCAAAGATAAAAGGCACAGAGCTTGTATGCGCCGTCACGCGTAAAGAAATATAAGAGCTATAGCCAAGTGGTTACGTTACGGCTACTGGTATCAGAATCGGACTCCCATTTCCTCTTCTTGGGTTAAGCTTCCTGTATCTCTTCTGCGTGATTGACATCGGATGATGGCGATCCCAAGTCCGAGTAAGTGCCATCATCGCCGGTCTGAGAATCGACGCGACGGGTGGTCGTTTTCTTCTTTTTAGCAGCAGAATTGGAGGGTTTGGTAGGTTTTCCAGCGTCGGGCATGGTGATGAACAAAGTGGGGGTAGGATGAAGAGGGTTGACTAGGGTCGCAATGGAAAATCACGACGCACGTCTAAATATAAGACGCGACAAACGCGACGCATCAATGATCAAGGTGGCTTCCTTTTACTCACCAACCTGTGTATCACTGTGTATCAGCACGACGAACTTGGCTGCCATTATTTTCCAACTAAAAACCTTTACATGTAATGACACTCATTAAAAAACTTCTGCCGCCTGGCATTCTATAGTGCCAGGCTAATCTGTGCGTCTAGGGACCAAAGCCCAGATACAACTCATAGCCACGATCAATGAAAATTGGCGTTCGTCACTTTGGAGAGCGCGTAGTTGACGTTCGAAAGGCCGATGTGGGACCGGATGTCCTGTTTAAGTGAAGATTTTCAGCAAATTTCTTGAAGTAAAACAGGAACACGGTACGAAGGAGGAAAGGGAGTGCAGGATGTGGAACGGAAACGGCAAACACCAACCCACATTGCAGTACTTGTTGGTCACTAAGCGCGTGGATAATCTTGAAAGTGTGTATAAATTGAACGCCAGTATGGTGATATATAGTTCCGCCTCAAAGAGTACATATGTGCGTAGCTAGATTAATGAGAGAGAATTGATGCGTGAACCAGAAAGCAAATCACCTAACAACCAAATATAGAAAAATTGCACAGCCGATGTCGTGCCGCCTTCTGTCGGAGTTGAAACGGTGATGTTTAAACGTCTACTGAGACTAGGATAACACGGTCTGACACCCTGAATCTATTCCTCTCACTTCAATCTCTAATTACATCTGGATAGAACAATTGGTCATACTAGTAACCCATTATGTTTTATTCATGGCTGTGGTATGGATGCTCTGGCTGTACTCCTCCGCTATTAAATGGCGGTGCAGAGATCCCATATATTATGTGTACCCAAATATACAGCACAGCGCCCTGTAAAGAGGCTGTGTCAACGATCAGCTTTGAGACGCGTTGGCAGTGAAGATATAACTACATGCTGCATGGCCAATGCACGGCTTGTACATAAATCTAGGGTTTCGAAGGTTTGCATGGCGGTTGCTGCGTCACTTTCCTTGCTTTCCCTCATCAGCTAGCATCTGGGATCTGATTTGTCGCTTTCTCTCGAATATCGACTTCGCAGAAGGGATGGACGACAATCGGCGTGTTATCAACAACAACTCTGTTATATCTGGAAAAAACAATTTCTTTGGCGGTACATATAACCAGTACAATGTAACAAGTGACGGACGAAAAGGTGAGCAATAAAGATTCAAGGTACTACATGGTACCACGGAAATCTAACTATCCGTAGCGTCATTCGACATCCTGAGAGAGGCTACGGCACCTAACGCGTTTCACGACTCTGGGTCCCAGTTCGACCGTCCTAAATGCCACCCAAACACCCGAGTTGCTGTGTTGAAAAGAATCATGAACTGGGTTCAACTCTGCGACAGGGAAACATGGGATAAACACATTATGTGGCTGACCGGCGCTGCAGGAGCAGGAAAATCAGCCATTACACAATCATTCATCGAGATGTGTCTTCTCAACGAGCTAGTACTTGCGACTTTTATTTTTTGGAGGTCCGGTACAACCAGGAACCACGCAGGCGCGTTCGTTGCAACGATTGCGTACCAGATCTATCAAGCAATCCCTGCCACTCAAAGCGAAATACTCTCCGTGATTGATGCGGACCGCTTCATTTTAACGAAGGGATTGGAACATCAATTCACAGAGCTGGTGATCAACCCGCTTTACAATGTCTGCTATTCACGAGTTTCATCGCTTTGGGGCTTCTGGCGGGTCATCGTCATAGACGGTCTCGACGAATGTGGCGACGGAGTTATGCAGGCCAGGATTCTAAGAATGATAGCAAACGCAATTCGAAAATATGGCCTACCCATTCTCTTCCTCATAGCCAGTCGTCCTGAACATGCAATCAACCTCGAATTTAGGTCGAACAAAATGGACGGGATGTTTTCACGACTTTACCTTGACGACACATTCCATCCTGACGACGACATTCGCACATTTCTCAGAGACGGTTTTGAGGAAATCAAAAAGAATCATCCATTTAAATCTCGAATCCTTCCTTCTTGGCCATCCGACAAAATTCTGGAAGATATTGTCAGAAAATCGTCCGGTCAATTCATTTATGCAGCAACAGTACTTCGCTATTGCCAATCTATCAGGCATCGCCCTGATCACCGCCTTGATGTGGTGAATAACCTACGACCGGCGGCGAAAGGTGACCTACCCTTTGCGCAGCTAGATGCGCTATATTCAATGATCATCAACTCCGCCGCAGACACAGAGCGTGTGCATTATATGCTCAGTATCTACTCACATCGCTTATTCGAAATTGGATACTCAGACCTTGAATTTGACATATCTACATTTATGTCGTTGGAACCGGGGGAGCTCGAGATTTTGGTCTGTGATCTAGGCGCCATTGTCTCTATCGAGAAGGTCTTCTCTGTGCATTTGGGCAGGGACATGGAGGTTGTGAAAATCCTACACACTTCACTTCATGACTTCCTTCTCGACCCCGTGAGGTTCAGAGACCATTTCCTTGACATTAATAAATACAGATCAGATCATATTGTAAATATAATCCAATATGTGATCAAAGGTAAGAATGTTCCCAGAAATTGAACATCTGAAACTAAATTCTCGTAGATCCCATGACCTATAATATTGAAATCTTTACGGACTTCATTAGAAGGGAGTTTCCACCTTGTCAGAGCTCAACTTCGCTAATCAATATTGCCGACAAGTTTTTATTTCACGACCTTATATTGAGAGAATGTAAATTTTACAATGCGGTTGGCACCTATAGTCAATCTATAGATCTCCGAAGATTTGTATTTTGGTTCTGGCTTCCATTCTGTGCATGCATGGTAAGGAAAATTCTTCATTTGATGTTAATATCCTTAAATTCCCCATGTAGGCCCCTTTGGATAAGCGCTGGGCTGTAATAGAAAAAAAGCATCAAGAATATATGGAACAGCTATTTTTGTCTCAGCTGCCGCACTATTACGAGGACGTGGCGATCCTGCTCTTATGCGTCGCATGTCACCTGGGGAATAACGTGTTTGTACCAATTGTTCTTGGCCACGCCGAGCAATATCCCATCGAGTTCAGAACATATTATGATGCGCTTTATCTTCGGGAATCCTTCGCGCTCGAAGACGGAAAGGCTCAACATTTGCAGCATTTTCAGCACTTTCTACAGCACCCAGACCAATCAGGCAGCTACGCTGTAGGTCCTTCTGACTACGCAAGGGCAGCCTTACATTGTGTAAAGTATCACCCGTTTATGCCGTTCTTAGAAAACTCGGAAGATAGTATGTTGGACGCACTGACCTTGGACAATGGCCAATGGACATTAAACGGCTCCACCTCAAACTATAGGGACAGAACGGATTTTCTGTTTCTCGGCTATATAGTCTTCTTCCTTCCTCGAGCTGGATTTTCTAAAAGACTCGTTCAAGAATGTGAAGAGGAAATGCGGAAACCTGACGGACTACATAGAAGCGCCTATCCCAGGCGCGGAGCTCTCGTACGCCAAGAGATGAAGAATTACCTGGACCGAGTTCGATCGTAGCAGGGCAACAGATATGATTATCCACATAGACCCATGTACGTATGATAAAATCCTCGGAAGTAAGCACACCCAGCTAACATATTTAGACATCAAAGTGCAGTAATCAAAATTTTCAACTAGTTGGCGCCGGACGCTGCGCTTCGACAAACATACAGGATGCAATATTATCTACTTGAAGAAAAAAATATGGTACAACGTGCGGTTGACGTTGAATATTGCTCCGAATTAATATCAAACAAAGGCGGGAGGAAGGGTGGCATAAAAGAGAACAGGGGAGGAATCACGAGAAGGTCAAGTCGTGGACCAAGGCAAAGTTGAATTAGGAGCGTCGTACTGTGTACATAGATAATGAGTGCGAGTGTCAAGTCGTGTAATAAAAAAGAGGGAAAGGATATGAGCATAAGTCTGAAGGGAACAGCGTTCAGAAAAGTATCTTGCAGGGAGATATACGTAGATGTAGGATAGAGAAAGAGAGGCGGAGCAAAAAAAAAAAAAAGAGAGAGAAATCAAGAGACGGAGCGAAAATCGCGTCACAAGAGAAGATAGGAAGGCGAAGGTGTAAGACGGGATGCGATACAAAGGAGAGCAGAGAGCGAGGAAAAGTAGACGGCTCGTGTTGGTGCTCTTAGTGATGATAGTGATGTTGACGGGACGTAAACGCCTAGGCAAGAATAGGCAGCAGTCACGTCGATGGGGGATAGCAGAACAAGGAAAGGGAAGCCACGATAGGGATAACGGTGAAGTCGATGAGCGACGACAACGATGGAAAAGCGAAGTTGCAACCGCGCTCGCCCTGAAGACGCTGCGTTGGGAGTTCACGCGTAATTGATGTTCGAAAGGTGTGGGGGAAGAGCGTTGACGCGCTTAGTGTTCGTGTTCCTAGCAGTAATGATAGCAAATCATTGGGGTTACAAAAAGCAGAGAGATACGGGGGAGGAGGATCAGTGAATTGTTGATGAGGCGAGGATGAGGACGACGACGAGGAAAGCCCAGACGTTCTTCTCGTGTTTGCATTTGGGCTGATCATGGTGGTTTTGGCGAGAGGCAGGCCCAAACAAGCGGCAGTCGAAAAGAGGAAAGCATGGGTGTAGTCAACCCTCTTCATCATGTACCATCACCATGCCCGACGCTGGAAAACCTAGCAAACCCTCCAATTCTGCTGCTAAAAAGAAAGAAAACGATCACCACCCCTCGCGTCAATTCTCAGACCTGCGATGATGGCACTTGCTCGAGAGCAGAGATAAGCAATTGGTGAGCCATGGAGGAAGGAAGGAAGGGAAAGTGACGCGTCGGAGATGAACGCGTCGAAATCACATCATTTGGGAGGTACCTTGACGCGTCGTTGAGTTTTTGTTCGGTATTCTGAATACGGGATGTCCCTAGATTGTATTTATTGATCCTGAAATAAACCTGGTTTGTTTTCCACGGGCGAGACACATATGTACATCCATATTTTGTTGCTGTCGTATTGGTGATGTGCTTGTGAATGTATTCGCCATTACCGCGCTTCTTACTCACACATGGGTTGGTTCCATATAACCGTTAAGCACACTTTTCAGAGGACTCACATATAGCTCGACTTTTTTTTTTTTTTTGTCCATGATGCAAAACGAGCGGTCAACACTTTTTTTTTTAACAGGCGAGACAAACTGAGGGCTATATACATCATCCATATTTACAAAAAGCTAAAGAGTCCGTGGTATCAAGCGTTCCTTATAGAGCCAGCAACTGAGCCTGGTCAACATTTACCCAGCTGGATCGCTTAGATAATCGTTTTTGGGAAGGAGTTGGGGGCAGCGCACCAAGTACGAGCTTGACCGTCTTCACTTCAAACCCTCTAAAGCTCAGAGACAAGCTTGATCCCAACTCTCCATCAGCATCTGACGATCGCAACACGTAAAGCTCTTCGTCTTCGTCCTCGAGGAGATTGGTAGTAAAGGCTTTGAGGACGGGTAGATGGCTTGAAATGTTCAGTTTAGCTTGAGCGTGCCCACCGAAAGCCTCGTAAAGCCTTAACACGACCGTCGTAGTCGAATCTTTATCTTCCAGATTAACAGCCTCATCAAAATCGTCGTATTCCCCTCGTTTGACGGTCTCGAGGAACACGTTCCTCGCCCCTTCAACTACGAAGGGTGACTTCATTGAAGAGGTCACGTCGGGTGCGCTAGCAGGGATACAGCGGACTGTTGAAGAGGGAGGAGGAGGAAAGGTCAGTCCCTGAAAGGTTCAAAAACAAAAGAGTCGTAAAAGAAGCAAACCTCGTAGTGGGGAGTTGTACAGGTAACCAGCAATTGGGACATCAGACTCGAGGAAGTGACCTTCGTGTGGCAAGACGGCCCATGAGAATCGATGCTCTCCTAAATACCCACCACCGTAAGCTATCAAGTAACTGACAACGTATTGCAAGCATCTGAAACGACGAACCTTGATCTTGTTCTGCATCGGGTGCAGTGGCAGACCGGAGGAGAGAGATGGTGAGTACGTTGCCCAGGCACGAGAAGCCGTATTTCGATTCAGACAAGATGGCAACACCGTATCCAAATTCACTCAGGTCAGCGTACTAAATCGAAAGGAGTGAGCATTTGTCAGAAAAGTGGTGTAGTATTATTCACCTTGTGTCCACAAACCTCAAACTGGAAATTGAATCATACGGCTGTCAATATACTGATTATCGTGATCATAAAACAAATGACTTACTTTGGCAATGTCCCATGTGGTATTTTTGTGAGTAGGTCGTTGAACATAACCGAATTGTGTCTCGTACGTAGCATTGTTGCTATGGATGTTCAAAGGCAGCTCGACTAGAGAATCAATATGAGTAAGGGCGGTAAGCTATGGGATACGATAAACTCACATTTCAGGAATTCGTGGCGTTGATGCCAGTCGACCACAGCTTCGAAATTGAAGAGAGACCTTGAGTTCGGTTTGATAGTAGCTGCAGAGGAGCCAAATATTTAAAACGAGTAGTAAGTTCCAAAAAAGACCTCAACTTACCAGTGGTGGCATCAAGGGATATCTAAGGATAAATAACAAACGTCAGCAAGTATTCGACGGGTGTCCCAGATACCATTCAACTTACGGTCACAGAAATAGTGCTCTGACCATATTTGACTTCAGCACGAACGCCTGCGCGGAGTGGGCCCTGAGAAACGACGGAAACATTTGAAAATGCAAGAGGTTGAGCGGTTTCCAAATGATGAATCTCGACATCTAATAAACGTTATTTCAATTCCATCTTGTCAAGTAAAATGAGTCTATTCTTACCCCAGGCATCCCAGTAGTTGGGACGATCTTGGAAAATAACAAGACCTCCCGTCTTTCCTTCAGCAATAAGCTCGCGACTGGAACATTGTCAGCACAAGAAATAGACAAGTAATACCCGGTAACGTACTTGAGTTTAACGTCGACCAAGCTGCTAATCCGGCCATTGGAAATTGTGAGCTGGACATTAGCATTACGGAGAACAAAATTGTCTGATCCATTGTTGTATACTATAGCCCAGAATGTTGAGCCATGATGACGACATTGATACAATGAGATGATTTCTAAATACCTGAAACGGGCTTGAGGTGGGCGTGGAGAGCATTAGATGGGTGCTTGAGTTCTCCGGGTCCGGCTCCATTGGCGCAATGCATGATAGCATATCCTTCTTTGCCATCGTCCGATGCCTGCATGATTTGAGATTTGAGACTAGGGCCAGCCTTTGCCAATGGAATCTTGATGATATCCCAACGAGGGAAAAATGTGGTGTTGTATGCCACAATTTTACTGGACCCCGCAAGTGATTTCGATCGGGTTGACGAGGTAAGAGGAACCGAGCCTGGGAAAAGAACAGAGAAAGCCTCTTCGAGGAGCGCTTCGCCATCTTTCTTGACCTCCTCGTAAAGAACCTCTGCGTCGTCGTACACCATACCGCTAGGTTCGATTGTAAGTCCAAATGACCAAAGGATGTAATAAAGTTTCTTACATGGCCGATCCAGGTAGGACTACACATTGAGAGACCCATTAGTCAATATTCTCTTGAAAATACAAACAATGAATTACCATCATGGACTAAGCGTCATCAAGCATGTTAGATAGACAAAAAAAGTTTGACGAAGGAGCGCTCACATTGGTTCAACAAAACTTTCTCCCAACATTCGTCGATTTTATCCTTGGGGTATACATAATCTTTAGTACCGTGCTTAGAATGCAACGAAGCCAAAGTCGTTATTTGCTATAACATCGCAATGAGTCATTACTACTGCAGTCTCAGTGGGAAGATGTCACCTCGACATCACGAAGCAATATTTCAGAGTGTCTATTTCCCTTCTTAATCGACCCATGTGACGTATACGTGCCACGATGGAATTCGAGGTAAAGCTCTCCGTGCCTGGAAGTTCACGATAGTTTAATGACGAGTAAACAGCCCGTTACCCAATAAAAGACGGTACGCACCAGTTGGGCAGAGTCTTGCCTTCTTTAGTATCCTTTGCGAGATGTTCAAAGAATTCATCTACAGAATGACCCATATTGACTGGTGGTAATTCACGGTGGTTGTTCGTAGTACCGCGGATGCGACGAAGCTGATCGTTCAAGGTTAAAATTTCATGGCAGGCAACCACTGAAGCAATGAGATCTTACGTTTTCCAACATCTTAGCCAGAGGGCCTCCTCCACCATCCCCGTTTCCGAAGACAAGAAGTGACTTGTCTGACGATTCAAGGTTCTTTTATTACATGATTCAGCATAAAATCTGACGAACGGCAGGGGTGTAGTAATGCAGCTACCTTATGATTGGTTAGTCCCTTGTTGACATCTTCAACAGTGGCTTGAGCAGTATAAGTGTCGACTAGAAGAAATGTTATTCAGCCAATGATTTCGAAGATCGGAAGGAAGACATACCTGGCGTCATGTGGCAAAGAACTTGAGTACCGTCAATACCTACCCAGTTGAATGTCGAGTGAGGGAATACATTGCTGTGGTAGATATGTCAGAGATTAGATATACATGATCGCATATAAATTGTACGAACATATTGTTCCTTCAGAAAAGAACGGAAGTAAATTAATATATGTCATGGCCATGAAAAAAGTAAGGCATTACCATGACAATTTCTGGGTGAAGAAATAACTCATTCCTAGCAAGAGAAATCAAGCAGGAAGCCTGTCAATGTAAAGAACCACTTACCAGCCCCCCGAATCAACTGAGGTAACGCTCCGGTGAGACCAAACGAGTCTGGTAACCACGCAGTGTCGCATCGTTTACCAAACCTCGTTTCGAAATACCGTTGTCCGAACAAGAATTGTCTAACGAGGGCCTCACCAGATGGCATGTTAGAGTCGTTTTCAACCCAGGACCCACCAACAGGCTGGAATCGACCATCCAAAACCTTTTCTTTGACGCGGTCGAATAATGGAGGGTACAACTTCGTCAATGCATTAGCGTCTTCAAAGACTTGAGGTAAACGATCAAGAAAAAGCTAACCTCTTCTAGCCACTTATATTGTTGCGCAGAGCTGCACGTAAACCTGTGCTCTGGATATCTTTCCATGAGATCGACCTGCGTCGCCCAAGACCTAGCAACCTTCTGTTGTGTAACACGGTATGGCCAAAGCCATGCAGTATCTATATGACAGCTTGAAGAAAGATGATCGGGAAGGTTTTACAACAACGTTTGTTAATCCACTTACTGTCCTGGAAAGAAGTCAAAATTCGAATTTTAAGGAAAATTATTGTGGGTGCTCACCGATACCCCATACGTTGATCTCTGCATCCTTGGGACCCTCCTCGTAAATGCCCGCTCCTTTCTCTTCCCAACCTTCTCCGAATACTTGTTCGGCCAACTTCCTAGCCTTCCCAATTGAAGATACATCTCCTTTATTGAAGACGTTCATAATTTCATTGGCGACGCTAAGGGCCTTGTTTTGAAGTCTGACATCAAATGAGTTGACTCATTGATGAATGTAAATACGATGGAACGCACGGGGTATTTCCAGGGAGGGTATCAACGAGTTCTCGGAGGGTCTGGAAATCCCATAGAAGCCCCCACGCCTCCATGTTAGGAACAACGAGATCGGCAGACGCAAGTGAGAAATAACGATTCATGTCTGGAGGTTGAATAGTGTCGCCGTTCCATGGCACACCGAACATTCCATTGCAGCTCGATTCAATGACGAATTCATGGACACCCTCTTCGCGAGCTTCCTCGGGAATGATGTATTCGACTCGACGGTCGCCTCCATAACCACCAGTGATTCCTTTGATGTTGGTTTAGAAGCACTCAAGAGAGAGATATGAAATAGAAATGCAAACCTTGAAGCGGAATGCCATCAGTCGTATAAATCATAGCCTCACAACCGGGATCAAATTCGACTTGACCATGACGTATTCAGCGGGGAAGTCTGCAACAGAGAAAAGAAATAACATACATTGTACTCGCTCATACTGTTCCCAGTAGCTGGGGATATTCACAGTGACTTTCCACCAGTGGTTCGTCTAATACCGCATGTAAATCAGTAAACCACAGACGACGCATGACGACCCTGAGCCGCATGCATTGTACGCGTAAGTGCTTTAACATACCCCTGCCCCAAGAAAACATTAGCTTGCACAATATCGAATGGCCACAAGACTCACATGATGGTCCAAAACTATCGCCCTGAGAGAACACTTCAATTCAGACATTATGCCACTCGAAAGTTGTGTCTACCAAGCGCACCTTCTTTGCCGTCTTGAATTTTTGTTGCATTGCTTCTTCGAAAGTTGGTTTGGTCATCCCAGGTGCACTCCATCTACCAGTTGCGTCAGTGTATGTAAATTAACATGGAATTATGTGTCTAGTTACACTTTCAGCTTCACATGCTCTGAATTGTCAACACGATGGGTGAACAACACTGATCCAAGGTTGACATCAGCGTAGTGGCCTCCGTTGAACGTTCCGAGCCGGTCTTTTGTCAGTTTCTTTATCCATTTTGGTCCAGCGCTATAGTTGAGCTCGGGATATGATCCATGACCATGATTGCAAGCCATGGCGGTACTAGACACAATAGCGAGGTGGAAGTGAGTGTCTGGCCGCCTTCGTCGTTTAGCTACCCGGTGATTAACAGGCCTGGGAAAATATTCATTGTGGCTTTTGTGGCGCATAGTTTGGGCAGTAATAAGTACCGCAGCATTCATAAATCGTGAGAGTGAAAAAATTCGTTAAGTACATTGACAGGACATAATAGTACATCGTATCGCCCAAAATCCCGTCCATGGGAGGGATAGCAACCATTCAAAGCAACTATATGCTACAAAACATATCTGAAGTCACGGTTCTGAATATCAGTCAAGTCCAAGAATTCCTTGAAGACATTACAAGTCAGAAATGGAGATGGAAAATGACTAGAGACCAAGCTTACCTTGTCTACCTTCACCTTCTCCAACTCCCCATCCTTTCCTACTCGTTCAATGTAAACGTCTTCAAAAGTGTCGTCAATCGGTTCGTTGTCGCGTCTCTTATTTTCAGTCGAAAGAATGTATCTGATGATCAGGAGCAGAGCCATGCAGGTTATATAGCAAACGCCGATGACAATCCAGGGGATGTGATTTCTTCATTCGGTCAGGATAAGTAAAATCATTAGGATGAACACAACCAATTCAATCTCACCTTGGTTTGTATTGGGCTTGCCACATAAACGGACCAGCAGAATTACCAATGCAATAAGCAGACAACATGATAGCATTCACAGTCACTCGCTTCGTATGTCCTGCCGTGACACTAGATAACCAGGACAAGGACAACACGAACCCAGTCGTTCCAACGCCTATCATCAAGTTAGCACTCGTTTTGTTGTCGACAGACAGAGATGAACTGACCAGTAAGCCACACCGAGAACAGCAACCCTACTTTATCGCTCCATGGCAGGAAGTTGACCATGAAAACACCGAGAATGTTTGGAATAAAATATATGAAGCCCACATACGCGCGACTGTTCGGTATTCTCGCCGCGATGTTCACACCTGTATAAATGGTAACTATTTCGATGATGCCGTCAACACACCCGAGAAGAGTTGTTTGGAGTGGGGTAAATCCAAAGGAGGAGACGATGATTTGCCTCTGATTCGTCAAAGAATTCGGTACGTTATCCAGGGCGGAGAATAAGGCAAACAGCCAGGTCTTCGGGTCCAGCAAGGCTTCGATCATCCTGCACCACAGATTGATATTTATTTGGCATAAAACCAACGAGGTTACTCACTGTTCTTTCTTGAAAGTTTTATTCTCTACCCCGGTTTGATTTTCCTGTAAAATTCAAATGAATAAAGCTTTCGTAATGCTTGCCAGACCCCTGAATGCTCTGCTAACCTTGATCCGACGAACAGCAACAGAGCGCTCAGCAGGTGTCAAGAACCAAGCGTTCGTCGGGGAGTCAGGGAAAAGGAACCTTGACAAATATCATTATCTTGTCAGTAAGTGCTATATGGCGCAAGAAAAACGGCATTGACTAACCAGAAGGCGATCGAAGTCATAAGAGTGAGGATACCAGTAATGATCATCAACCTGCTTTGCGGTTAATACGGGATTCGCTTGACAGGGAACGGGAGTGAGGCCCACCATTGCCATGGCTCGAAAGACTCCGTCTTGATATGCAATACTCCAAAGCTGATAAAGCCAGATATTATTTGGGCTTTTGTGCCATGATCAGAACAAACCAATTTCGAGTTTATCAATGTTTCCTTTACCTGTGCCGTTCATAAGGACTGCCAGAAAGATAAATGAGAGTTAGGTTTCGACCTAGATGTCAGGGACTTACACCAGTATCCCACTCGTAAGGTTTGTTCTGTGCGTGTATAGAACATTGAGCTAACAATCATAAAACCTGCGGTGATGGACCCTTCACACATCCCCAGTATGAGTCGAACAACGAATAAACCGGCAAAATTCTTGCAGGCAGCGTGTGAAGCTAGTGAGACGGCCCAAACAAAAATGTTGATGCTGCAGACTAAGATAAGAAATGGGGGCAGGGCCTGCATGAAGATTTACGTACCTCATCCATTTACCAACAGGAAACCGCTGCAGGCAGAGGTTTTGGGGGAATTCGAAGAGAAGGTAGCTCAGGTAGAATATTGTCCCTAACCTATATATGACGACGTTTGAATCTTGGGCCTTATAAAAATCTTTGCTGCTTACCAGTTATACCTGTGACATACTGGGTCAGGTTTGATCAAGGAGATAGTCAAGGAAAGAGCTCACTGATTGGTTGTAAGATGCGTCGATTCTCTGAAACGATGTATGAGCTTTATGAGAAAGATCACCAACTTGTCCGTACCGTATCCCAAGAATGGCAGAGCTTCCCAAAGTCGTCTTGTCCATGAATTGTATCCTAGATTCATATTTGAATGATATCATCATCTTCGAGCCTCATTCCCCGCACCAGTAAAGTGCTGTATAAGAAAATTAGTTGTGATTAAGGAGAAGACACTGATCCCACATACTACACATCAGAGGCAGGATATGTCGGTCGATCTTCTTTCTACAAAGCATTCAGAACCCTAACTGAACAGAGGAGTCGAACTGGATACCTGACACGAAGCGCTTCCTCGGGATCCAAAGCACCCTCCCCTGCGGCAAGTTCTGCTGCGGTATCGACCTCCTTGGTCGCCACAGACACGAATGCGCGCTTGTCCATAGCGCTCTTTTCTTCAACACTGGCCTCTGAGCTGGTTCCCATTGTTCGTAAAGGTAGGTAAGGATTGGAGTCAGCTTATGGCGGCTGTCAGGCAATCAATCCATACCCCACAGCACCAGTATAAATACGCATTTCTTTTCCAAAATCTCCATGAGGAGATAGGTGGGAGCCACCGAGACTGCGATAACATGGGATGCTTCACATGCTTTATCTTCCATTCGAACAATGATTGGCGGATGCTGTATTCTTTCCGTACCTGATTAAAAGGTATAAGGGTTTAGTGCCATATATCCACAAATAAATCCTGTCAGTAGCTGGGAAAAAATGTCCCATGGTTCGCTAATGTGACTTCTGGGCGTCGAAAGACCTTAAAGTGAGCACTTACTGAGGATCGACATCCCATGAGAATACTGATGTGTACAAAGTTACAGAGTTGACCTGTTCCCTTGCCCAATTCTGTCAGTTTTAATATATCGCCTTCAAAGACCTTTACATTGTACTCAACGATTTGGTAGACGATACGGTGAAGTCGGGCGCATGAAAATCGTCGGAACCAGTTTCCGCCGTGCACTATCCAACTCCGGACAATTTGAAGACCCCGCTCCGCCTGAATTTCATCCAAAGTCGATGGATATGCCCGCGTAAGTGTACTTTACGTTCAATTAGCTCGGGCTCGCTGGCAGATGGAGACTTGGAGTGACGACAGTGGACGATAAGCTTACGGTGTTCCATTAATGCATTACCCCGGAATATGCCGGTCCGGGGTTATAACTGACATGGATGCCAAGGGAAACTCCGAACTCGTAATCTGCACGTATTTAAACTGATTTTGTACTATGCTGCCTGACGTCGGTGGAAAGTTTGGCTCCTGCGAGTGAAGAGGGAAGTTCTACTTGCATTCTACTAACCAGAAGTTTTCAAATTAGTATTAAGACGATTGCTTGCTAATCTAGCAGAGTGCTCAGAATTTGAAGAGCATCATTGCGACATACTTTGAAATGTGTTGTAACTTATACTACTTCTGATGAACATTAAGATGAATTCAAGCAGATAAATTCAAGCAGATAAACACGACAGTATCCGAAATTCAATCGAGATTCGTACTAGTAGGCGAGATTGCGAATAGCTAACCGTTCTCAACAGCTCGTTATCAAGAATTTCCAAAAGTTCTGACCCTAATTTGATTCATCATTATATCCGCATTGCAAATACACGGATGAGCTGCGGAGCCTAGCAGGTCCGCGAGATAGTTTTTCGTGATCAACATTCATGGAATTCGAGGTATAGAGATTCATGATTGATCCAATAGTGATACAATAGTATGACATTCAGGTCAAAACGAAAGTGGTCAAAGCAGCATAACGATTCTGAGAATTGGCGTTCGTCTTTTTGGCTTGCTGAATTGTGCATCTGCGTCCAACAGGTTGCTTCGACGGCGTAGATATACTGAGTGAAGAATTAGGAACGTCTTAGCGAGCTTGAGGAGGGTTACTACGCCTGACAACAGTAACAAACTCATTTCGTACAGACGCCTTCGTTTTTGTTGCCGCCGCTACCATTGCATAAGTTTTATGTTGAAGAGTAGGAGGGGGTACGGCGACAACATCTTGAAATGATTGATAGATACTATTCGCCGAGGGCTGGTCACCTTCATATCGTGGCCGTTGTGGAAGAGGAGGGAAAAGTTTGCTAACATCAAAACCTCCAGATGATCCTCGATATGCCCAAGGAGTATAGGAAGTGGACATAGACGTGGCTGAGGATTGTGATAGTCGAGCTGGCAGATACGTTATCGTAAGAGTTCCATTTGTTCGATAAGGAGCTGGTATGCTGGGCAAATCAACCGAGCCTCCTGCTACACTGCGCCAATCAAGCCAGATGTCTGTTGTACATTTGCTTTGCCATTGCCTAGAAATTTCTCCAAGTAGCGTTTTTGAACCCCCCAGTTGCATGAATCTTCGGCTTGAGACGATGACCATGCCCTTCTTGAAGCGTGTCAACATGACGTTCAATCTGTTCAAAGAGGACAGAAATCCAGGATACTGCGACCTGACGACAGAGATAAGAATGAAATCATTCTCGTTTCCTGTCGTGAATGAAAAAAATCTCAATTATAACCGACTGTAATCTGCATTCTCAAGACTTACCTTGAAAGCTATCAATATTATAAACAGACTCCCAAGGTAGACGCTCTGCTTCGAGAGCCCTCTGTATAGCCGCCCGTTGACCATCGTAGGGCGTGATGATGGTAAAACGATGTCCCTTATAGTAATTTTTGACAAGATGGACAATGGTTTGGATTTCTCCAGCATTCTGATTATTGTTGGTTAGATAACAAAAGATTTCTTGAACTGAAAAGATGTTCATACCGTCCAACTAAAACCGCTTTTTTCTTCTCCTCCTCTGGATATATCCACATTGACGAAAGCAAGACATGATTTCCCATGTATTGCATGGACACTTTTGAGGCGTCCTGCATAAACAGCAGTCGATATAAAATTGCCTACTGCAACCGGCATACGATCTAAATTTCGTAATCAGAGAGCCAATATAGAGAAAGATGGATCGGAGATCGGACATTGAGTGTCGAGAAAAAACTCATGTGTGATATGTTTTATGTCAAATATCGTCTTCATTGTTGGTATACTATCCTTTCCGTAAGGAGGTACTAAGGAATTAAAATAAATCACCGTATATGACCGTTTTCAAAAGGAACTCACATTGTTTTGGATCTCCAAAAAAACATACTTTTCCTAAAGTCTTCTGGAACTTGATGAACAGGTGCTGCACAATAAAGGATTTATGAGAAGAATTCATTGTGTTGCTCGAAATAGTAAGCTCACCAAGAAGTCGAATATACTGATCTGCGACGCTTCATCGACAATGAGCCTTTCGACAGGAAGGATAGTGAAGGCGCCGTTATCGTGAAGTAAAGGGTTTGAAAGCATGCTCAATGTGCATAGAATTATACGAGACCCTTTTAGCATACGTTCCATGTCAGAAGCGTTGTCGGGAAGTTCGTCGCTGAGTATTAATGCTTTGCTGATCGATCCATAAATATGTTCATGCCTGATAGAAATAGTTCAGTGATAGTCGACGATAAAAATTTCGATGGATGGAGTACCATTCGTGGTGAAACTCTTTGGATACAATCAGTTTGAACTTGACTTCTCTCTTCGCCAATGCTTCTGCAATATTTTTGACCGCTACGTTCGAATGCGCAACAATCCAAACACATTTTCCAAGAAAGTCCCAGACTCGGGACGCCGCTGATATAGTTGTTGTCTTTCCCGTTCCAGGCGGCCCTAAATGGGATAATTATCAGCAAAACCTTTACCGCACAGTACTACCCAGGCCAAAAAATTCCTACACACCATGTGTTATGACCAGTGGGGCACCGCACACCATCTCACGAACGACACGTTTTTGCGATTCATTCAAGTTTGCTGTAGCGGCTAAACAGTTAGACGGAATCTCAACGTCGGACTCGTATTCGGACCCGGCGAGGGTCGTGGTTTTCCACTTCGGAAACCACACAGCACGAATGAAAGGGGATCGACGCAAGTCCGTTTGGCCAATCAACAGCCTATGAATGAGTTCGTATCGGGCCTTTTCAGCATTGGTAGGTTCATGTCGTCCAATAACTTTGATGCTAGCGACCTCACAAGGTCCCAAGTTTCCTTGCATTTTGACAGTGGTTTTCTTCCCTTTCACGGTTTGAGCATTCCCAAAGTATTCCCGTCCTGTGGTATCCGTCATGACAATCTGTGTCTATATAGCTGATGTCAGACAGCTCGACGAGAGAAGAAAGGAAATTTTCATACCTGGGCGCTCCGACGAATTCTTGTTTTGTAGCGAGAGTTAATCAAATTGACTCGTCCAGAGCGATCTGTGGTGGCGCTGGTGAGTTCTGTAGGGGTCTCCTTGGGTTTCAGGCCTTCGAGGCGTTCGGATTGAAATATCAATTCCGCTATAAAATCGCGTTCCTAATGCAAGATAACAATTAGAGCGCGTCGTTGTCTTTTTACCGGCTCTCAACTCACAGTAACGTTAAGAAATTTCGTGTCAACCTTGGTAGCAACCGTTAGCTGTGTGGGCAGTCTACTCCCAACACTGAAGGCAAACAATGAGACGTATTCATGGAAATCAGAGGGAAACGCACCAAGCGGCGAGCCATGCTTGCAAACACGTATCCGCTTCGATTGATTCTTCATGACCAAGCCATAATGAAGTGATTCCCCACTTGTCCGCTTTCGCTGAGACGTGGCTTGTAATGATTTGCATTGGAGTCTTCGGCCTCCAAGTGTCGGGAGAATGCAGTGTCGAAAGATCCACCCCTTTGATACGTAGATTTGTGGCTTGGGACACCTGCACAGCGATTTTTGCCATCGAAAATCCGGTGAGATATGTCATGGGTGTTGAATCATCGGAGGGGTAGCAAAGAGATTTGAATTCAAGATTCGTCACCGACGAATGCGAGTCCAGATAAACAAGGAAAACTGTGTCCGTGCGGGCAAGCGATATGAAATCGACAGCACCGGTTTCGTCAGCGTGATATGCGATACCAATGGCCAAACACTCGGAATGCTCGGTAGAAAAGTTGGACATAAGGTGTCTGACGGCGTCACCGACATGACGAATGGATATCTTGCGAATATTGATATTCAAAGGAAAAAGGTCACTGGGAGGGAATATCGTTTGCGTCAGGCGGGTTTGCGTCAGGCGGCTCATGATTGAGCGGAGACCACGAAGGTGAGGAATATAGCTGAATCACGGAGCATGTATGGGCTGCATTTAATACTGCGGATTGAACGTCCGAGCCGTAATTTTTCGTACACAAAGCCGGATAGACGCCCAAAGAACTTCTCGACCTAATCTTTAATTTTCCGATAAACAATCAATGCGTGTACATGGGACTGGAATTTAGTTCAAGGCTTTGAAAAATTGGTATCAACGAAGCTGGTGACGGCTAAAGAAAAGGACTCACTCGATTACAGAATAAGTTATGAGACGAAGAAACATCCTGTCCCAAAAAAAGAAGAAACACGACTTTAAGCCACTACCTGGGTTCCAAAGCAACATCCGTCCGCACGCGGATAAGGATATCAAAGATGTTGATAGGTTTACATGGAGGTTCATCGGATTCTCTTGACGTGAAAAAGGTATAGAGACATTCCATATTACGTACTGTACACCACAGGCTATAAATTTTGGTTCAATCTATTTTCTCACTTCAAAATTCAAAAGAAAGAAAGGCAGGAACGAAGCACTCACAAACTTTCGGAACGGTAAGAGAAGCTTAGCGCCACTAGAAGCTTGGACTCATCCAGAAACGTTGTTTACCGACGTTTCTTGACGAATGCAATTTCTTTGAATATCTGTTGCGGGTCAACGCGGTGCCCTTATATAGCTTGACCAAGTAGAAACACAAATTCCAAACTTTCGTTTAGAATATAATCTCTCGAGTTCGATGAGGATTCCTCGTAGAGGAAATGAAGTCGAAGCAGTTGTCGCAATCCTCTTTCAAATGGTATTTGAGGTCTGTTCCAAGCGTGCTATTCTTCTTTTTTATTTGCTTTCTATTCAAGTTTCAATGCAGACGTGAAGAATGGCAGAATCTCTGAGAAAAATGAGTGTGAAATGTCTTGTATGATGTGGTTGAAAGAAAGAAAGATCAGTGGCACTGCATCAAGGAATAACCCTTTTTACTGCTACCGCCACCAACATCGAACTAGTCCTAGTCATCGCCGCCGACTATGGCAAATCCTTCTTTCCTTCCTACTCTCTCACAGTTTGACATCGAGCACGCAGCCCAAGTTAGTTAACTTATGGCACCCAACCCTGTCTATCGTCTCACGTCTTGTGTCTCGGCCAGTTGATTCAACAAGCGTATGCACCACCAACAGCGGGGACGACACCAGAAGGCCTCAAACGTCTTCAGCAAGATTTGTTCGAACTGCAGAAACGACCTGAAGCCTGGGGCTTGGTCATTCCGCTCTTGAATCATCAAGATCAAAATGTCCAATTCTTCGGTGCTCACACCGCGCAAGTCAAAATCGCAAGAGACTGGTAAGCACACGCGTATTCTGCTCTCGGAAGCCACATTAATCTTGAATGGATGCACAGGGAAGCCTTCCCTTCTGAACACGTCGAGGATCTACGCGATCTCGTCGTCCAATTAACTGCACATTCAATCGCGACAGGACGGAGCAAGTTCATCCTTCGCAAGCTATACGTCGCCGTACGCCCCCTCTCCAAGCTTTAATGACATGCCTTCCCATTCTTGTCATCCTCCAGCTCACATCTTTGGCCCTCAAGCTTTCACCGGGTCGTCCTTCTCGTTGGCCAGGATGGATTATGTCCTGTGTTTCGACTTTCTCCAACCAAGGAGCAACTCCTGAATACCTACTTGATTTTTTGGCCATCGTTGCTGAGGAGGTTGGAAATGCAGATCTTCTTGGGCCCACCAAGTATGTCCTCGATATCTGATTTAATTTTCTCTCGGGCAATAACTTTTAATCAGGATACAAATGCAACAGTCTCTGGTTGATGCATCACCAATGGTTGTTCAGGCCATCACATCAACAATTGTACAACATTTGGGATCTATACCCGCTAAACAGTATATTTCATCGCTTAGTTGCCTACAAGCATGGATGTCATTCCTCAAGACAGAGTGAGCCTTTATTCCTAATTTACCCGCGCCTTAGCCTAACATAAACCTTTTAAGTCACATAACACCGCTTATCCCTACTCTTATTGCGCAATTGGACCCTAATTTCCCAGATGACTCCATCTTCATCGCCATTTCAGACGCATTGCAAGAAATAACGACCAAGTCACCGCTCTCTGATGGTTCAGGTTCAAAGACATTAACAGAGCCTTTAATGATTTGGCTGGAAACAACAGGGAATAGAATCATGGAGGCTACTCTAGCAAACGACGAAGTTTCACCTATCTCACATTCATTATGTAAATTGCTTGTCGCCTTGGGGGATCATTCTACTTCATACATCGCCACGAACATATCTTCATCTCTACCCGTCTCTACAGGCCCAAGCACATCTCCAACAACCAAGGGCCACCTCACACAAAATTTCCTCCGCTTGCTATTGGCATATACTGGATTACCAGGGTATTACGGTGTCGATGAAGAAGAGAGTGAAATGACGTTGGGCTTTTGGTACCTTTTCCAAGAAGCCCTTTGGAGTACCGACTTTTACATAGAAGATGGCGCCGACGATCGATCGCCAGCGCCAGCTGATGTGGAAGATGGTGCAGAAGCCAAGCAAGTCACAATGGCGAAAGCTGTATTCACTGAACTTGTGAGGGTGCTCAGAAGGAAAGTTGTATTTCCTCCACCAGGTGCAGGCTGGTCACGCGGTTCGTTGCCTTTTGTGCTCACATCTTCTATGATAATCATTGAACACATTTAACAGACCAAGTTGATAAATTTCAAGTGTTAGTCTCAACTACCGGATTCTGTCCTTGTTCCAAATTGACCAAAATTTCCGTAGTTATCGAAGAGATGTTGGCGACACCCTCATTAATGCGTTAGTTTTTACACCGCCAAAGTAACATGTGAAACTGACCTTTTCCCTCCCAGTTACTATGTCCTCAGAGATGACATGCTGGGATATTACATCAATGATATTGCAGAAAGACTAGTATCAAGACAAGAATCTGATGGATGGCAGGTATGTGATATCCTTTATATAACCAATTGTTCTACGTCATAGAACGTTACAAATTTGTTTCATAGGAAATCGAAGGCACTTTGCATTGTATCACATCCATTCAAGAAGCCATCGACATGGACAATGTGTCTCATTTGGACAGGCTTTTCAGCCCCGAAATATTTGGTCGCCTGCCGTCCACAGGAAGATCCAGAGTAAGGAGAACGGCTTTGAGTGTCATTGGTAAGATCTAGGATGTTAAAAGCTAGTAACTATATCGATTGAAATGGTATATGTATACAGGTTCGTACTCGTCATGGTTCGCAACCCAACCATATCCGTCACCATCATCCCAGCCATCAGCGCCGAATTTACTAGTCACTGTGCTATCATATGTTGTTTCTGCCCTCCCCGATCCATCGCTTTGCCTTCCTGCCGCGACTGCTTTGCGTAACCTTTGTGAAGCGAACCGCAAGGATTTGGCTGCACATATAGGAGCTTTTGGAGAGTTACACGCAGGCCTGAATAATATTCCTGTGGGTCTTCCTCTTAGGTGATGTTTTATGAAGTGCTAACCTGATCACGCTCCACTCCAGGATTCGGAGAAGAGCAAAGTGTTGCAATCCATTGCGAGTGTTATCCAGGCTATGCCTCCTGCAGAATCAATTCCTTCCATTGAGGTATGTAGCCCTCGTGGTTTATTATTCTTGGCAGCTGACATTTACTAATCCAGGCAATTGTTAACCCTATTGTGCACAACCTATACGAGGCCCTCGGAACAGCATCGAATGTAAGCTCGGACATTTGCTGTTCTTCCGCCCTCACTCATCTCATATGATTACTTGTCCAGCTCCCAGAGGAAGCCAGACAGTCAACTATCCTTCATCTCGAAACCCTGTCTGGCGTGGCCAAGGGTCTCACAAGAACGACAGATGGCCCTACCCTCCTTGAAGATGATCCTGACACCGAGGTGCAAGTCGAGACTGAAACTATTAAACGGGCTCGCGAAGACCCACGTGCGATCAAACTTCGAGAGGGAATATCTGCTGTTATACGTGGAATTATGGAGTTATGGTCCGCTGATGCGGCCATAGGCCATGTACGTTGTCTTTTACTCTGCTTGCTGGCGATGATTAAGAAGCGCTTTCTTCAAGGCTTTGAGCGATCTATTTAAGTCCATTACCTCCCTTCCGGCAGATATCACCTTGATTTCGCTTCCAGCGGGGCCTTTGCTAGAACTTGTATGCTTAGCGGCTCAACGTCAATTGACAGCGACATGGCTATCGCTTTCTCATATCCTCATTGCACAATTAAACCCACCTGTCTTTTCGTTGAATTTGAAGAGTGGGCCTACTCCCGAAGCTGAGATGACGATACAACAGTTGTTACCAGTCATCTTGCAGACTAGTTTGACAGCATTTGCGGTTGATGGGCTTATGGAAAACGTGAGTTCCTGTTCTTCGATTCTGCACGAATTTAGCCATTGATAAAGATTTTCCAGAACCCTGATATTGTTCAAGAGTTCTTTTCCTGCATGGATAGGGTTAGAAATTTCCATGAGATTTTCACCCGGTCGACAGAAACTGACATAGGTTCATAGGCTGCACAAGATTTTGTTTCTGCTTTCTATGTTCTTCCGCCAGGATTATTCGACGCCCTTATACAATGCGCCATAAACTCATTATCGTTGCAAGAACGATATTCATTAGTTTCGGCCTGTAATTTCCTCGTATGTGGTCCTTTGTCATGCAACTCTGAATTTTGTCTGATTCATTTACTACCCTCAAGTGCACATTAATTCACAGAACGTCTATGTCAGACGATCTTCTACCACAAAGGACGGCCTTTTTGAGCACACATGGACCAAACCTAATGCGGGCTGTGCTGCAGGGCTTTGCGGGTGTTGCTCCAAGAAGCGTCGTTCCTAATTTAATCGAGATCCTAGGCACGCTACTAAGTCGAGCAAGCGGGAACGAAATAGCGGGAGGCGCTACACTGTGGATGAAAGATATTCTACTATCGGTCAGCGATATCCAACCCTTATGTGGACAATATATGCTGATGCTTTCCATCTTTCATTACAGGATAATTTTGTACCAAGTAAGGCCAACCTCGAGGTGAAGAATAAATTTATCAAAGCAGTTGCAGGGTAAGTCGTACACAATGAAACTTCTGTGCATATATGCTGAAAATATCTCAGGTCTCGTTCTCTAAAAAAGACTCGCGAGGCGGCGCAACAGTTTACTCTAGTTGCTCGGGGGTTAGAGGGCTCAAATTTCGGATATTCGACTTTAACTATGTAACTTTACGCTCACCTTGTACCGTAGCTCTAGGTCCTCATGCATCACGTTTTCCGCATTATTCAAAAACCTTTTATAAATTGAAACAGATGATTTCGTGACACTCGAGCCAAACCGGCTGGCTTTGTTTGGATTATAATTAATTGACTTTGATAAACAGGGTTTTCCCTATTTAATGACCGTGCCTCAACTCTATAGTATTTAGCGTTCTTTCATTTGCTCTCCCATCTTCCGAATAGCGATGAACCCCATCATTGTTGTGAATGACTTCGTCTTTTGCGAGAGGCACGGGCTAGAATACTGTGGTAGCTGCTGCTACGACCATCGCATGACCAACAACTACAATGTCGAGGACAGGCTTGGGGACATTGAAGATAACTTCCACTACAGTATTGAGGTAGGCGACTTATTGACGAGTAGCTTGGAATAGAAGGGCGTTGCTTATACTGTTGCACTCAGAATCGTGACTCTTTCAACGTTTACGCGCTTGGAGCCATCAAAGCTGGACGAAAGTCAGAGTCGTAAAAGTGTCAAGACCATAACAAAATTGATTGCAACACTTGCTTTGACTGGGTTGGCTTCATCGAAAAGCAAGCAAAGGAAGCTGAATCCAGGGCCGCTTGGTTGGGAAAGAGGGAGAAGTACTTTAACAAAAGAGGGGACTAAACGTGTCAGTGTTTCATACATTTTCAAACACATATACAGCATAGATTTGTCAACTGATGCCACCAACAGCAAATCATCAATTAATTTGAAAAAAGGGACAATTACAGTTATTAAAGATACAACACAGAATTTTGGATAAGAAATAAGAGCACCTGTACATTATAATTATACATACAAAGCATTATAGAGTGATATTAGCAGTGACAGAAAGAAATAGATAGTGTATTAGCATTTCCTTCTCAATGGTTGGGTGAAAGCAATTGGCCGCATGCCATCCGAAGGGTAAAATGTGGCAATTCTAACAGGATGCGAGACGAGAGTTGTCTTGTCTGGTGCCTTTTCACGACTCTGGCTATGCATGGATTCGAAGCCAGTGACAATAGGTGGCCGCATCTCCACAAAATACTGTAAGTATATATCACATAGATCTTTTAGCATTCCATTCCCGTGTAATAAAGAACAAGACGTACCTCAATCCGGAACAAAGGACAAGCACAACTAGGCTGCATATCCACAGGAAGGTGGATCTCGCCCTCTAAATGAGAGGTGTACAGCTCGCTTGGAGCATCTTTCGGTGGTTTCCACCACACAGCGCCACCCATGTCTGCTACGATAGTCTTCAACGAAGTCCCTTTCCCTGAAGGCCCCGTCGCAGCGGGAAGGACAGGGTACCATACATTCGTTCCACTGCTCCCATACTCGGGATTGTTCGCTGTGTTTCCGGCTTCGTCACATTCGGATACTGAATCTCCGCCTTTTGGGCAGAAGTGGCGAAGACGGCGGACGAGGCGAATGCAAGGCGCTTTGGGTGATGAGAGGACGTTGAGCGCCTCAGTGTCATCGCCTGAGAAGGAGAGGTGGCATGGGATGAATGTGTTCCGCGTGTATGTGAGCTGGATAAAGAGGGAGAACAATTAGATTCTGCAGCTCCAGAGCTGAGGCGATCGTGGAGGATTGTCGACTCACTGGGGCAGCTAGATATAACTAAGTATAGAATGAGCAGAAGATACGACAGATGGATAAATTGTGGACATACTTGACAGGATACTGATATATTTCTACCCTTTGGCCCTCCGAGTCGTCCCTCAACAGTGACTTTGGGCAGTGCGATCCACCCTCCTGGGTCTATCAACGGCCCTGGGGGAATATTTCTAGTCGCATATGCCTCCCACCTTTTCGTAGAGGGAGAACGAGGGAGAACGGACGGTGTATATGCCACCGCAGTTTTGATTCTGTACGGATGGAGGGTTAAAAAAAGAAGCGCCAACTGTGAAAGATTGATATCACAACCTGCTGTCTGGCTTCAAGAACCCATGTACTATATGCACGGTGAGCTCATATTGAATACTTGCGGTGATTCCGGGCTCGATGAAGCTGGGTGGGGCGGGGCAGATAGAATCGTTGTTGCCGCAGCCATCTGTTTGGATTGTAAGGGAGTTTGGGAAGGTAGAGGGGTGATCATGTAGCCCTCCCGTGCTGTCTCCATAGGGTGATAGAGGCGAGTTAATATGCAAGTTTAATGGTGTTTTCCTATCTACCTCGGCCCACTGAGGCCTTGAAGTGTTGGAAATAGTAGTGGAAGACGGAGACGCAAGAGAGAACGGAGAGATTGCATCAGGGACAACCGCCTCGTAGGAGTCAAAGTTTATCACAGAGGGGAAAGGAAAGCAGAAAGGAATTTGATAAGAGCCAAGTAGTTTCCCGGGCGCCTTCTTTGTTTGATTTGTCCTAGGATGCTTAGAAGAGGTAGGAGGACTCCCCATATGCTTGGTATTCCATATGAGATGCTTGTGCTTCAAGAAAGTATACGCATCGTCCACGAGATAGCCAGTAACAATCTTCCCTCGAAGCTACGAGGATCAATAAGTCTCGGAGACGGAACAAAAGACAGTCGCGGACATACAGTCACCGATATCTCCTGAACTTTTTGCGCGGTCTCCAGGTCAAGTTCCACCATGCCAGTTACCATGTCGTTCCCTACGAAACATGGTATTTTCCTGGCACGTCCATCACTGGCTAGCCCCGATGTAGAGCTACTAGTGAAAGTTAGAAGCGTGGCCCAGGGTTTGTTGTCTCTTATTGGGAAAGAATGTTCAACGTGAGTTACTTTCTTGGGCGCCCCATCGTCTGGCCCTGCGGTAGGTAGAGAAAGAGGCTGATACAGAATACGTGAATACCGAGGTGGGATAGTCGAGCTTTCTACATGTGTTGCTGCAGGTGAAGACTGCTCGGATTCGCTTGGTATTGTGGCACTTTCAGGGCATGAGACGAGGAGGTCTGCCTCCCATTCAGATTCCGTCGGAAAAGCAGAAGGTATACTCGCGTCAAAGGGCGAATACTGGGGTAAATTTGACTGAGCGGATTTTATACTGGATAATGTGTTCAGAGAAGAGGTTGAGGCCCGTCGGAAAAGGGAGAATCTCCTCCACGCATTACCTTGCGCTCGCAAGCAACTTGTGTCGGCAGGTGAAGTTGACATAGAACGGAGGCAAGGAGCAAGTCATTTGGTAAAATCATATAACACCGTCCACCAGACAAGATTGTTACACTCCAGGAATGATCAATGATCAATGATGCAAATTCAAAAGGGCAGCATTATTTTTGGGATTGCACCGCCCATTTTACGACATCGTATGTTCCAGGTACCCCCATTTTTGTGGATGAAAGGCGGAGTTTCAAAAAAATGCGTAACCGTTCCAATATTAGTAACCCTAACAGGAACAATCTCTGCGTTGTACTCTTACGATCCTAGGCGCCCAGGGGAATTCCAATGCCGGAAATCACGATCCTGAAGAGAACCAGCACAGAAGCTGTGGTTACCCAGCGCAAATTTTTCAAAAAGACCGCCCGAGGAAAAGTCATCAAAGGTGAGATCGTTGGACCTCCCAAAACGCGTCTAATATTTTGATAGTCCTGCGTGAGAGGTATCTACGCGACGACGTCTCTTGCGGTATAGCAGGTTGCAGAGAATGCGAAATCAACAATCTGGCTTTACCTTCTTCGGGAGATAAACTGCACCCTTCGTTCCCCAATGGACATTTCATCTTACCAGACACAAACGTTTTTCTATCCCAAGTGAGTTAAAGCCATTTTATACTGCTCATTCATAACGTTTTGCCGACATTTTAATGACCAGTTTCGATAGATGGATCTCGTAGAATCGCCGCTTTTCAATCCTCCAATTATCCTCCTACAAACAGTTCTCGAAGAAGTCCGGCACCGGTCTTTGCCTCTGTACAATCGCTTGAAGGCACTAACGAAAATGGAAGATAAAAAAATATGGGTTTTCTACAATGAATACAGATCGTATGCGCTATCATCGCTCGAATAGTTTATCTCTGCTGACCGAAGATCTTCCCATAGCGAAACTGCCATCATAAGAGAAGAAGATGAGACCCCGAATGACAGGAACGACAGAGGTATGTCAGTATTTTTTGACCTATTGTCTTTATCTAATGTTCAAAATGGCCAGGAATTCGAAAGGCGACAGCCTGGTATAATTCACATCTCAAATTAACGCGCCCTCCAATTCGCGGTCAACCCTCTCAACTCCCAACAGTTGTTCTCATGACTGAAGATGCAGCAAACAGACGGAAGGCAGAGAAATCAGACATTGCCGCCACTTCAGGTATGCACCTGTCATAAAACATCTATCCCACACAATTTATCATCTTCGGCATGCAGTGAGGCAATATGTGGAAGGAATGAAAGAAGCGACACAGTTACTAGATCTCCTAGCAGCTGAAGGTTCAAATGATATCGAACCCACTAAAGCTGTTGCTGGACGTCAGGCTTTGTACCCAGAGGTACGCAAATCCTGAATATTTGCTTATTTGCGGCCTAACATTTTGCGCTAGTACCTTTCAACCGCTGTATTGGTAGCAGGAGTCAAAGGCGGAAAACTTCACCAAGGCCACTTCAATGCCAATCAATACAATTATCTCGAAGGGAGCGTCTCCGTACCCGCTTACAAAAAACCTGTCCTCCTCATTGGTCGAGAAAACATGAACAGAGTGGTTGACGGAGATATCGTTGTAGTGGAAGTTTTTGATGAATCAGAATGGAAGGCACCTGCGGATGAAGTCGTTGATCAGGATTGTGAGTTGACATCCTTTGTTTTCATATACCTTTATGAGTGATCTTCTCATGTTGTATAAATTTAGCTACACTAAAGAACGACGATGCCGAAGAATCAGGGGACGATCTCGACCTTGAAGCTGATGAAGTGCTTGTCAAAGAATCCAAACTTACTCAATCCGAAAAAAGGACATCAGAAAAACAGCCAACTGGTCGGGTTGTGGGCATCATCAAACGCAACTGGAGAGCGTAAGGCATCGTCAATTAAGTCGCCTATCTGTCAATCACTAATTTGTTTGTTCTCTTTGGGCTCAGTTACGTATGTCATATTGATAGCACCTCTCTAACCTCTTCCAACGCCACCTCCTTGTCTCAACAAACTGTCTTCGCCACCCCCGTATCCCGCCTCCTCCCCCGCATTCGTCTACGCACGCGCCAGGCACCCTCTCTAATAGGCCAAAAAATTCTCGTCACCATCGACAGATGGGACGTCACGTCGCGCTATCCAGAAGGCCACTTTGTTCGCGCCTTGGGCAAAGTCGAAAGCAAGGAGGCGGAGCAGGAGAGTTTGCTGTTGGAGTTTGAGGTGCCTTACAGACCTTTTGGAAAGGCTATTCTGGATTGTCTCCCAGAGCAAGGCGAGCAATGGGTCGTTCCCCCCAAGAGCGACACTAGCCCAGAATGGAGGGGTAGAGAGGATTTGAGGGATATGATTATCTGCAGCATTGATCCTCCTGGTATGGTCTTCCTTATCGGTTTTCTGGGCAACTTACGACTTTTTCTTTAGGCTGTCAAGATATCGACGACGCTCTTCACGCAAGACCACTCGCAAACGGAAACATCGAAGCTGGGGTCCACATCGCTGACGTGTCTCACTTTGTTCATGCCGATACACCTATGGACAGCGAGGCAGCCTCGAGAGGAACTACCGTCTATCTGGTAGACAAGCGTATCGACATGTTACCCGCACTCCTAGGCACGAACTTGTGTTCATTGCGTCCGTTTGTCGAAAGGTTGGCCTTTTCTGCAATTTGGGTAGGTTTTAGTGTTGCTGCATGCGTATATTTGCATTGATGCTGATGTATGTCTCGTCTCTGATGCAGGAAATGACACCGGAGGCTGAAATTGTCAACGTACGGTTTACGAAGTCAGTCATTGCTTCCAAGGCTGCGTTCACATATGAGGAAGCGCAGATTCGCAAAGATGACCCGTAAGTTCTTCTCTTTACGAGGGATTACGGGGGAATCTATACTTACGTAGAATTTATCATAGTCATCGTCAAGATGAACTAACAACCTCCATCCGTCTCCTCAACACCCTTGCCCTCAAATTAAAAGCCAAGCGAATGGCAGCTGGAGCTCTTAATCTTGCCTCGCCAGAAGTTAAGATCCATTTGGATAGTTCTGAATCTTCCGACCCTATCGATGTCGAGCAGAAGGAGATGAGGGAGACAAATAGTCTGGTCGAAGAGTTCATGTTGCTCGCCAATATCAGTGTGGCTAGGAAAATCGAGGAGACGTTCCCACAAACGGCTGTTCTCAGGTAAGTTTTGACTCAGTGTATTGACGCAGTTTTTAAATATTAGTATCCAGACGGCACTTACCTCCCCCCCGAACCAATTTCGAGAAATTGCAAGATATCCTCCTGAAGAGGAAGGGCATGAAGTTGGATGTTTCGAGTTCCGGAGCGCTCGCTGCATCTCTGGACCAATGCGTTGATCCACAAGAACCCGCATTCAACACTTTGGTCCGCATCATGGCTACTCGATGCATGCTCTCCGCAGAGTATTTCTGCTCTGGAAGCGTCGGAAAGGACACCTTCGGACATTACGGACTTGCCAGTCCTATTTACACGCATTTCACCAGCCCTATTCGTCGTTATGCAGGTACTGAATCTTTTAACAGCTCGATCTCTTTCTTTCCATCTGTGCTAATTTTACTTTAGATGTACTTGCACATCGACAGCTTTCCGCAGCCATTGGCTATACGGCTCTGCATCCATCATTGCATTCTAAACCCCACGTCGAGCGCGTCCTGGATGTCGTCAATCGCCGTCATAGGATGGCTCAGATGGCAGGCAGGGCGAGCGTCGAGTTCTATGTCGGGCTGGCATTGAAAGGTCGGGGCGAAAGGGAGAAGAAAGTCCCCGGAAGTGCCGGTACCGTGACGGAAGAAGCATTCGTGATCAGGACATTCAGGAATGGAGTTGGAGTATTCGTGTCAAAGTAAGCTTTTTCTATTCGACCTCCTGTTTCGAGATGCTTATATATGTCTTGTGATCCATAGACTTGGGATTGAAGGACTGGTGATGTTCAAACGTGACATGCAGTTTGATGCGGAAAATTACACGATTACAGTTGGTGAAACAACTATCGCTGTATTTGACAAAGTGAAGGTTCGGATTGAGGTGGAAAAAGACCGAAATACACAGAGAGGACGGGTGAAGATGAGTCTTGTGGAGCCTATTGACTCGTTTGGCATGTAAATGGCATCACCCCGGGGAGTTCAAGCCTTCAGTTCACAGCAAAACCTCCGAAAAAAAATATTGGTCCAGAATTGAGAACATGTATTAATCAAAGGTTTTGCGATGAACCGAAAGTCAACTGAAATTAGAAACTTCAACTGTAATTTAATATCTTACGAAAACGATCGTGCTGTTTCTGCGAGTGTTATCGCACCTCGGATGGACCAAATTCCTCTGAAGTACCTGGGATATGTAGGATCCAAGAAAGAAACACGTTAAACAACGCGGAGCAGGCCTGCGGAGAATATAAAAAAGCTCACGAGATTGCATCTATGTGTATTCGAAAATCTAGCGCCGTATGTGTTTTCAAGTCGGCCTGACTGAACATCCCACTTCGGGAAAATCCCCCTGTATCAGATGTCGAGCGGTGTTGGGAAATGGAAACTAATTTTAGCGTGATGTTCGTCAGCAAAATGAGTCACATGATCAATTCGTCATCCCTCGTAACTAAATAATTGCGCGATTCTTTTTAGCCGTGTTGGAAACGTTGGAATAACATAGAAGTCCCTTAACATGCTTGGCCGCCTCAGAAATATCTTCTCTTCTCCCGTCACAGACCCCTCCTACTACCGCTCGACAATGTCCTCAGGTGCCTTTTTATTTGCTTCTATCCTCTTTGCGATACTTACACATGTCTATGGTCGACATTACACAACAGCATCAACTTCACAACCCGAAATAGCTACCTTTGCAGCTGGATGCTTTTGGGGTGTCGAGCACATCTTCCTGAAGCATTTCCCACCATCGCAGAACAAGGGCATTTTATCGACTGCCGTTGGATACACAGGCGGAAACCCACTGGTATCCAACCCTAGTTACGAGCTTGTCTGCAAGGGGGCGACAGATCATGCAGAGGCGTTGAAGATAGAGTTCGACCCCAGTGTGGTGACTTATGCCCAGCTTGTCGGTATGTGCATTGATTTCGCGAGTATATGTTCCTTAATCTGATCTGTGGGTTGTATCGCGAATCAAAAGAGTTCTTTTACAGAACCCATGACCCAACGACGGTTAACCGCCAAGGAGGCGATACTGGTAGTCGTGGGTTATATTCATTATCTGATTCTTACATCAGGATATCTCGAAGGGACTAATCGTTGTCAATCATTTTTCTCAGAATATCGCTCGGCCATCTTCACCCACTCACCAGAACAGGAGGAAATCGCGAGACGTATTACGGAGGAAATTCAGGCCAAACATTTCACACCAAAAGGTATGTCCGGTCTTTATTTCATCCGATATCGACGCCACGCGCTGCCTTTTACCGGTATTCAAAACAAAAACAAAAAAAGCATGCTCATCATCATCATCATCTATTAGGCAAAAAAATCGTAACCGAAATTGTCCCTGCAGGGCAGTGGTGGAACGCCGAAGAGTACCACCAACTCTACCTGTACAAAAACCCAAGCGGATACCAATGCCCTACCCATCGTCTACACTGGTAGATTACATGACCTCTACGGTCTACCCCTTTTTATCGGACCCCGCCCGGCTTTCCCGTGACTTATCTAGTAATTTGGCTTGTCAGTAGTTTTTTTTATAGAGTTGTTCGTACGTATATACGTTGTCTTTGCCACTCATGAGTAGATATCTGTATGTCTGCGGTTTTTTTTGTATTTGGAAGATGTATGATTATAATTTCATTGTTATTTTTTAATATCTATTTTGTTCTCTTTGACTCGGATCCTTCAGGACGACTCATGACGTGTGATTTGTCAAGCATGATAGACAGATAGACTGCATGCAATGTTCCGTTGTAACAGTCAATCAGAACGAAAAATGATATCATTGGCTTCAAAGAACATCACAGCCAATCCGAGGCCTAAATTGACAAAATGTCATATCTCGGCTACTACTCTTACCAACGTAAATTTGAACTAAATATAGGTTGCAATTTGCGTGTAATTCTGCACCCCAATCAGGATATTATTTCCTAATAAGTTCTAGAAACATACCTCGATATCGACGCCGGTAGATCCAGGCACCAAGGTCTGCAGCGTAGTTGGGTATTTCCAACTTTTCGTATACCTCGAAATTTTTTTTCGACGTGTGCGAGGCTTCCTCCGCGCGTTTCCCCAGAACCAGAAATTATGAGGCCTGTCAGCAACGATTGCGCTAACCTTGACATATTTATCAGCCTACGACAAATCGAGTATCGATGACATATCTTTCTTCTGAATTCCGTGGATTAAATTGTCTCAAAGGAATATGTACTAAACATATAACTGTCAACTTCTATTCTGTCCAACATTCGGACCCTTTGGTACTCCTTGATCATTTCTTTTTGGAATCAATTTATCTGTTAACAGCGTCTCGCAGGACACGAAGACCCGATGACTTGTTATCGCGAGCTAAATAAAGCCAGAATACCTTCTAGTCAATCTCGGCGTCAAACTAACTCAGTTCTCGAGCGATGTCCCCAGAATCCAGATCATGATGCACTAGTAAGCATTGCCTTTTGTGGAGATAATCTGTGAACGAATGTATGTATATCCGTACGAGAAGTACCTAGTTTCTCAGACAACACTGCCGATGAGAAGAAAAGAAGTTCTTGTTTTGTCGCGTGTTCTTCTCCTTCTATATGATACCACGATGGAATGTATAAATACACCAGGTAAATCCAGAAGACCCCTTTGTATTCTTAACCAGCCTTTTGACTTGCACTTCAATCGTACACTATATGCCTTTCATCAAGGTCGACCAAGTTGCCCAGGCGTATGATTATGTGATCGTTGGAGGAGGGGTATGTTCAAGCAAACTATTCACTCCGAGTTGTTCTGATATATCTTGATTTTCATTGTCCATTTGCATCCCAGACTGCCGGCCTGGTAATCGCAGCTCGTCTTTCAGAGGATCCTTCGGTCTCTGTGCTCGTATTGGAGGCTGGGCAGCAGAATCTGGGTGACTCGAAGATCGACATGCTAGCTCAAATCGGAGCAACGTTCGGTAACCCGCAGGTAGTACATATGCTTCTTCTAACCTAGTTGTTGAACGTCCCAGAAAGTCGAGACTTATTCAATTTCCTCATAGTACGACTGGAATTTCCCAGTGGCGAGGCAGAATGGTCGAACATCTGATAGCCCTCCGTGGCAAAGAGGCAAAGGACTTGGTAGGTTTTATTTATTCATTCTTGTGCCATATTTAGGAAAGCGCGTACGTACTATTATGATCTAACGCCCAATTGATACTGTAGGCGGTAGCTCTGCGATGAACTTTTACTGCTGGATCAAGCCGCCTGCGGCAGATGTCGACGCTTTTGAGGCTCTCGGGAATCCTGGATGGAACTGGGCAGAGTTTGAAAAATATTCCAAGAAAGTGGAAACGTAAGTACGTCCAGAACTTTTTGATCGCCGGACATATCCGTGTGGCACTGGCACTGTCGGGCTCTGAGCTCAAAGTTCAATTCTGTTACTTGTTCTATCCTCAAAATTGACAGGATGACCTGCTAATCCGTACTTTACTATTTTGTATAGTTTCCATCCTCCAACAAAAGAACAAATAGATAACTTCCCCATCAACTACGATCCAGCTTTCCGGGGTGATTCTGGGCCGATTCACATCACTTTCGCACCGCACTTTCACACCATTGATATTATCTTCCGGAATTCGCTGATTAACAAGGGTATCAAGGCAGCCGAAGAACCCTTAAGTGGTGATGTGAGTGACTATTACATATCGTGATGAATAATTGAGCGTATAACGTACACAGATTAATGGAACGTGGACTGCGACTTCCAACGTTGATCCCAAAGGCTGGAGTCGATCCTATTCCGTTGCTTATCTCTTGCCCAACGTCCAACGCCAGAATCTGAACGTTTGTATTTTCTTCCACTCCTTATTGAGAAGACTCGCTGATTTAATTACGAAAAGGTCCTCACCGAGGTTTTGGTGTCTCGTGTCTTATTTGCCGACAGCGAAGGAAATGAAGATAAGACAGTCGCAGGCGTCGAATTTACTCACAATGGTCAGAAATACACTGCCAACGCCAATAAAGAAGTCATCTTATCTGCCGGGTAAGCATTTATGTGACTCGAAAGCAAAACGGAAAGAAATTGACAGATTATCTCAAAAACCGATTGACTTTAGTGCCATCAAAACCCCGCATATCCTAGAGCTCTCGGGTATTGGCCGCTCAGAAGTCCTACAGAAGATTGGTGTAAATACCGTGATCGACCTTCCAGGTGTCGGAGAAAACGTACAAGAGCATATCGGCTTCGGTATTCCTTTTGAGCTCGATTCCAGTACCACTCATGAGAGCCTTGACGTACTGCGCGATGCAGACCAGATCGTAAAGCATAAAGATCTCTAGTGAGTCTTCTGTCTGGGAGTTAAAAATTGATACGTTCCCTCAGCAATATTTTTCGTGATCAGCCTTCAGGGCCAAGGGCTCTACCGCAATGCAATAAGCTCCTTCGCCTACTTCCCGTTATCGGATATTGACGCTCAGGAAGCCGGGGAAATCACAAGCAGCTTTGAAGAGCATTACAAAACTTTAGAGAACGAAGGAAAATTGACACCGGGCCTCAAGGCGCAACTTGAGCTTCAAATCAAGATGTTGAAGAACAACAATATCCCTGATTGCGAGTTCGTCTCATTTCCTGGGATGTACTCACCAGTGTGTAAGTTGAAGATCTTCGCAACGGAGGCTGATGAATACATACTGATAGATGGTGCAGGCCCGATCGAGAAAGGAAAATCGTACATGAGCGTCGTTTGTATCTTGAACCACCCTGTGTCTCGTGGAACAATCGTGCGTTCTTTGGCTTTTCATATCAATTATTTTCTTCATTGAGCTTGCTGTAGCATGCTCAAACGGATAACCCCGAAGACTATCCGCTGATTGATCCTCACTACTTTGAGAGTGACATTGGTACGTCAATATCATACCTGCCACTGCTCGGGCGTGTTTCACAACCTTAAATCAAGATGCCGACGTCCTAGTTCAGCAGCTCAAGTTCGCGAGGTCTCTAAAAGACGTCGAACCATTCAAGTCATCTGTTATAAAGGAAGTCGGACCCAGTGTTGGTGCCAATACAGACGAGGAGATGCGAGGTTAGTAAACTGCACCCAGACCATACCCTGAGCCCATGGAGTCCCTGTTTTTTTCATGTTACCTCCAGACTTTGCCCGCAACAATGCAGCTACCATCTGGCGTACGTCCCCTTTGTCCTTTTATCTTTCTCACCGGGATAAAGCCTAAAATTGAAATACAGACACTGTGGGTAGCTGTTCGATGCTCCCACGTGAGCACGAAGGTGTTGTCGATCCCAAGTTGAAGGTACATATTTTCTTCGTATCAGATCGTCGAAGAGTTAGCGCTAAGCCAGTCACTCCGTCTCGTAGGTATACGGCACCAAAAACCTGCGTATTGCTGATTTATCCATCATTCCTCTTCATATTGCCGCACATACCCAAGTAACGGCGTACGTTGTTGGAGAGAAAGGTAACTTCGCTTGCAATATGGCTGAATTTTTTTTTCTGACGAATGCCTCAACCTATCAGCTGCTGATCTTATCAAGGCTGACCAGAAGTAGTATATTTTATGTGTCAAATTATTTTGAAAGTCAAGGAATCTCGATATCATGTAACTACTTTCCTTCCTATTCCATTCAGAGTCGGAAATAGACGCCTAAAAACGACCCATTGAGCCAAATGTAATGAAACAAAGACATATAAATTTGTACAAACAACTGTTTAGATACATTCCAAAATCTGGTAGGTATTTTTGTTTTTTTATACTACAGACTAGGACTATTTTTTTCTGTTTCGTTTCGTGAAGAGAAGATAAACGTTCAAACTATTTGGCCACAACACATCACCGACGGAGAGCTGGAACGGCGGAAACCTACTCGTACAATGCATTTCGGATCGAGGAGAAGAAAGATTCTGGATGATTTTGGATGAAGAAATTGACGATGTGAATGTTGGTTGTTGGGAGCAACTCAGTCGAGATCGCGCCTGCCGTGAGAATCTCCGTGTCGGCGGGCCTCCAACTCGCGCCTGTTGTGAGATCGTCCACGGGAATCACCGTGTCGGCGGGCCTCCAATTCGCGACGAGAGTTTGGGGTGCGACCACGACCATGAGAGTCACCGTGGCGGCGGGCCTCCAACGAGTCGCGCCTGTTGTGGGAGCGTCCACGAGAATCGCCGTGTCGGCGGGCGTCTAGCTCGCGGCGGGAGTTGGGGGTGCGACCGCGACCATGGGAGTCGCCGTGTCGACGAGCGTCTAACTCGCGACGAGAGTTGGGAGTACGTCCACGGCCATGGGAGTCACCGTGTCGGCGGGCGTCCAATTCACGACGAGAGTTAGGGGTGCGACCGCGACCATGAGAGTCACCGTGCCTGCGAGCGTCGAGCTCACGACGTCCATGAGAGTCACCGTGTCGGCGGGCGTCCAATTCACGACGAGAGTTGGGGGTGCGACCGCGGCCATGAGAGTCACCGTGCCTGCGAGCCTCCAGTTCACGACGACCATGAGAATCCCCGTGGCGGCGTGCATCTAATTCGCGACGAGAGTTGGGAGTGCGGCCACGAGAGTCACCGTGGCGGCGCGCCTCCAGTTCTTCACGGCGGCCATGAGAGTCTCCGTGTCGGCGAGCATCCAATTCACGACGAGAGTTGGGGGTGCGGCCACGACCATGAGAATCTCCGTGGCGGCGAGCCTCTATTTCGTCGCGACGGCCGTGAGAGTCGCCATGGCGGCGGGCATCAAGTTCTCGACGAGAGTTGGGGGTACGACCGCGACCATGAGAGTCACCGTGCCTGCGAGCGTCGAGCTCACGACGTCCATGAGAGTCACCGTGTCGGCGTGCGTCCAATTCCTCACGACGGCCATGAGAGTCGCCGTGGCGGCGGGCGTCAAGCTCTCGGCGAGAGTTGGGGGTACGACCGCGACCATGAGAGTCACCGTGCCTGCGAGCCTCGAGCTCACGACGTCCATGGGAGTCGCCGTGTCGGCGAGCATCGAGCTCTCGGCGGGAGTTGGGGGTGCGACCACGAGAGTCTCCGTGCCTGCGTGCCTCCAACTCACGACGACCATGGGAATCACCGTGGCGGCGAGCGTCTAAGTCACGGCGACCATGAGAGTCTCCGTGGCGCCTAGTCTCGAGCTGAACAACCTCTTTGACGACTGGAACTTCACGAGTAGCCAATTCTGCGGCACCCAAAGGAACGATCTAATGAAAAAATAAATCAGAATTGAGCAGTAAATATATATTAATCAATAATTACTGGAATAGCTTGTGCAGAAAGGACTGCAGCGAGGACAAAGGCGATGAAGCTCTTGTTGAATTGCATGTTGATAAGACTTGTTAGAAGTAGAGAAGTTTAGTCGAGTTGAAGACTGGAAGAAAGGGAGGGAAATGGGAACCCTTTTATACCGTTTAACTTACAGCAATAGGGATTGGATACCCTGATGATTTCATAGCTATTTTCTGAGAATAATGGAGAGAGGTCTTGGCGTCAACTCAGAAAGACTGCAAGTTGCGCCATCTGGTTGCAATAAAAGATGAAAATAGGTCGCCAAGATGACTTAACGAACAAAGATGAAAGGAACTGAAGTTTCGAACCGACAGGTACTGGGAGCCATATTCCGCAGTCATATAGATGATTAACGACAGCGTAAGCTCTGTCGCAATCTAGAAATAAACCAGGGGCGTTTGAGATCGAAGTCCCTTTACTCGAGATTTACATACCATCAATTGAGCAGTGTTGTAGATGCTTAGAGTCAACCTATGAAGACAAGTGTTAAATTTCCACGCAGTCCGAATTTTCAATCTCCATAGTTTGCCTAGTAGACCCAAGAGAGCTGCGGAGCTGCGCTTTCGAGAAATATTGTCCTTTTTGAGCTTGACCGGGTCAATTTCTTCTCATGAAAGGACTCCCGGTATACTCCCTGTTATTTATACTTGAAGTAGCGCCAAGGCTAGATAGAAATAGAACGGGAGTAAATTATAAGTAAAAGAAACAATAACCATAGTTTACTCACTATTTGTCATAGGAAGAAAGATTCGACTATACCACCGAATTGCATACAGAAAGCAGCTCACAAAATGATCGTACAATACGAGAGAAAAGGTAGCTCGTGCCCCACAAAACGTAAGGTCGATCAACGGAGATGCACGCGACAGGACGAGGGAAGTTCTCGAGGACATCTAGGAGATAGAGCTATAAACGGTCTCGAAGAACGACCGAAGCGCAGCAAAGAGACGCTTAGACATGCGAGAAACTGTTTAAAATTGACAGTGGGGGCGGTAAATTTGGAAATAAAAAAGCCTCGGTACATACCCATCAAGACATAGAGCAACGGTTAATCTCCCACTGTTTGCAGAGAGAAATCCACGTTTATGACCCAGAGTGCCTATGTGTTCCCAGCGACACGGTACAGGGTATCGAAACAGCGTGCATCTGACATGTCCAGGGATTATAAAAAGATAGAATTTCACTCCAGTATTCATTTCGGGGCCGTGCCATAGCGTCCATGGATATGGATAGGAACCGATAACCGGGTATCTGGATACCACAGCGTCGAGTTTCCCGAGCAAAGGATGACGATATACCCAGTTCAGCGGAGTTGGCTTGAAGAGAATATACCACGGTCTGTAACATAAAACAATTCGAGAGCAGAAGTTATAAAGCATTGAAGAATGAATTATAGACGCTGTTGTGTCGTGGTGGTGGTAGCAAGTTGTAAGCGTCGACGTGATGCATGATGTGAGAAATTTCAGAAAACCCCCTGAAACTTACGAAACTTAAAAGAGTCCGAGAGTTGAAAGAGTCACGTGAGGAAGTTCACAGTCCAGACTCCACATGATGACTGGAATCTCCAACGTCCATTGCCTAGGGATTGCCAAGGGATTGCAATTGGGGACCAAATATCTACAGGTATGGGGCAATCAAGCCCTTTCTTTCATATATGAAGTACAAGTAACAATGTCTGTGTATGTACAGGTAACAGCCCTCACTGAAGCTATTTTGACATCGCATGTAATGATCCGATTCGTGTCACTATTTGGGGAAGTTGCACCGAAGCACCCTAAATTGGTGTGATAGTCCGCGATTGAGATTAGCGCCAGCGAGACAACAGAGATCGATACTACCGTTTAGTCATGGGCTCGAGTCACAATCCAATTCACAACTCGAATAATCATAAATCATCTTGTAAGTATACAACAAGTATACCTATATTACACATGTCAACCAAACGTCAACAGGCTGTAGGTCGAACAGATGGAACCCGATGGACCTTCTCTCTAGAGTCACAAAAGTATTTAGACACCTTGAATGCGGCCATTTGCCTTTTCTGTATGGAGCTGCGAAAATACTTAAGTAGTTCGGAGTCGACCCTTACGTTTTGGCGTTCGATATTGGTTTTTATGGATCAGCTTGGAAGATTCGACAACAATCCTCATTACTTCCAGTTTTATACTCCAGCAGAGGAGAAAAATCCCTCTGGCCGATGAGCGGTTAGGTGATGAGTACTGAGATTGCCCAAATAATCTGACTTGTGGTTCAATTGAAAGTTGCCTAGAAGAGGAGCTCTGTGTTCAGTACTGAGTAAAGAGATCAAGCTCTAACTTAAGAATACCTGGACACGAAGTGGAAAGGTCTTGTCAGGGTAGAGCAAAAACCCCGATATGGTAATGGATGCCGCACATGCCGACTAAAGCAACCGTCTCACGTGCTGAGGTGGAACAGGTATGTCAGGGTATTGCAAAAACCCCAATATGGCAATGGATGCCGCACATGCCGACTAAGGCTCTCGGTCTCGACTTGCATCGGACGTTCCTCGGGTATACCGGGTGCTTTTCTTATTCATCCTCTAAATATACCTCATTTTCCTATCTATCAAATCGGCAGGCCTCCACTACAGTTCTCGAGTCCCTCCAATATCTGCATCCTGATGCGGTTGTGGTACATCAGCAAAAGCGACAAAACCTCCTGATGCAAGGTAGCCGTTACAAGTTCCCACGAAAATGGGCCAACCTTGGAAGGTCATGGTATGGTACCAAAATAATTGTACTGCACTCCAATCGTGCGCCTATCTTTGGCCAAAGAATTTAAGGGATGAAAATATATATCCTGTGTATACAAGCTCTTCGTAAGAATTGAGTTAGATAGCGAGGTGACTTCAAACCATTTGTACTACATACATGTTACAGCACATCATTTTTGTATCTGTCCAAGCCATTGTTAATTTATGGGGTTTTCATGTAAAATCCAGTGATATATTATTTCTAATAGACCTCGGTGGCAGTATTTTACTTGACTTTTACGGTGCTTATGTTAAGTCTATCTTATCACGTGCACGTATATCCAAGGCTTTGGCTCTTGCTGTTTGTGCCGCTCCGGCATTTGCACATTGACTTGACAAACACGACCAAGCAGCGCGACAATTAGACGTTCGTCGTTCAAAGTGTTTCGCTTCTCTTCCTCAACCACCATTCACTTGCTCCCTTGTTTATCACCGCCTCGCTATATCAATGCACAAAATATGGCATCTAGGACACGAAATGTATGGAAACAATACTCATTAGGCCTCCTCGTCACTGGATGCTCAGCTTCCGCTCCTGAGACCAACACAGGCGGCCCTCGAATGTCTGGGCCGTGCCTTCATACGACAGACTGATATGGTATAGTGAGCCTTTCAAACATTTGCTGAATTTACTGTTTTGCTAATAGAAACATCTGAGGCATAGGGGTCATTCCTGTGTCATCATGGCGGTTACCGTGCAGTGCAAAAGCGCATATATGCGCCCAAAATTATTTGATTGAGACACAAGGGTATGTTTTTACATCCCTCTATTAAATTTATGCGCCAATATAGCATACCCTTTATAGAATAGGCCAGTGGTCACTCAATAAAGCGCACATATGTGCTAGTGGTGAGTTATACCACCCTTTTATCTAATATATGCGTTGTCTTTCTTACCTATGCAGATATTATTGCACGCCAGGGGACAATATCTGTACGTTTTATTTTATCTTATGTGTAAATCTTTTGTTTTTGTGTCTGATTAGGTCCGATTTTAGGTTCACCGTGTTTATACAAGCAATGGAAGGTATGATAAATATTTCATGATGTCATTTCAGTTTCTTTGTGGTGGCTTTCGGTAGTTTCTCTCATTTTCTCGCCGTCGTGTACAGTATACGTACATTTATATTACGCAATTTTCCATCTATAAATTCAATTTTACTACCTCCTTTGTACGGAAATTGTCTGGACAGCGTGAAATGAAATAGAATTAGCCACGAGTAAGCCAGGGTGTCCAGCCAATGGCCATCCAAGGTGAGAGAAAGTTTACCGTTCATAGAATGACTAGAATAAATTGTATCGCCTTGCAAGGTTACCAATGTTGGTACACTTTGGAAGGAAATGTTGTCCATCTATTCGAACGTAAGGTACCGCATAGACTTGCGCACGTGGTGGTCCTTGTAGTCCTTGGAAGGACCTTCCATTCGAAGGTAAGCTCTTGTCGCTTTGCTGATGTATCATTCCTGTGTTAGAATAGAGGACAGATTGTATTCCTACTTGGGGAGCATTGTTGAAGGATTGCGGAATGAAAGTGTCATGAATTCCCTCCGACTTATCTAATCTTATCTCGTTCTATTTTTATTCCTTCTTTGATTTCTTCCTAGTTCCGTATTATTTCAAAACAATTATCATTTAGTTTGATATTAGCTAGCCTCCTATTGTAAATCCTATATAAGTAGCTAGTTTTCCCCTTCGTTGACTCTCTTTACGAGATCAACGCAGTGTAATGGATCTCATTTGACTTGTCGCTTGGTCATCATTTCCGTTTTGGGATCACATCATTACAGAAAGTCATTCCCATTGATGGGTGAGTCATGTTATAAGACATTGGATAATATGCTAATAGACAGTTTGAATTAGTATAAATAAATTTCTCAAGTCATGACATTGAATATACCAGGATACACCGAAGATGCAGGTGCTGCCGGCCATGGTATGTTGTTGTCGAAGGCACTCGGCATGTTTGCAGTTTGGTTTTTGGTGGTACTAACGTTAAGGTTTGCCAATGGAGCAGACTCAATACAGTGCGTAGAGAACTTTACATAGGATGCACGGAGTGCATACTACATGGTATTATGTAAAGAGGAGGTAAGGAAGTCATAATAAATATATAGAATAAAAGGCATACCTCAGTGTGTATAGAATGAACTGAGGAATGGAAAAGAACACAATTCAGGATATGGGTTCAAGTGATACACACATCGTAAGGTGCGACTACTGATAAACAGAAAGAAACCGTAAATGTTACATTATTCTAAGTTTCTAAAATAGCACATTCCCGTATTCCTGTGTCCAGGAATCGCCCGTAGGGCAGTTTAACGGGAATACATAGCGGCTGAGGAGGGTAAACTCGGCAAGTGGACGGGAAACTAAATTTAGTTCCCGATGAGCAATGCCGATAATGCCGAGAGATCCTAACCAATGGGCAACTAGGTATGAAACGAACACCCAGACAACCGCGCCAATCACTTTGCTCCGAGATTCTGCAATGAAAATAGATCTTTTATGCGTATGTCATGTCTGGCTGGAATTCTACCTTTCGTCTCAATATAGTATGTCTCTCAGAAATACCTCTTTACTAAGTATATTCCTCTTTCATAAGGAGCCTATTTAATGTTTATTCTCCGATTCTAATCCAACAACAAATGATCTATCTTTAGCTATGATCTAAGCTATTTTTGTTGACAGCGACTGGTCCCGGTCATTGTCACCAGAGCGCCGGTTGTTGTTCTTTCTTTCTCCCACCCTCTTTGCTTTCCCTGTTCCCCTCCACCCTGATAGGTGCCCTACTCGCTGGTCGCTGTTATCCTACATTCTTTTATCATTATTTAACGCATCGTTCTCGGCTCTCGTATGGCAAGTTATAAACGTTTTTCAGCAGCATCCAAGTCAAGTTTCTTCCCACCTACAAGCAAAACTCCTGAGCCACAGACAAGGGCAGGTTCTATTAGAGACTCCTGGGGTGGGCTGAGTAGACATGTGAGTTGTACTTCCCTTGGTTCAGTGGCGGGTCATTCAAGTAACTTTCCCCAGGATTCTGTCACAGACAAGGTGAATTATTGCCACTAGCGTTGCATCATAACGAAGACGGACATTAACGCCATATTCTGCAATGAAGTTTGGTCTAGGACCTTCTCCAGCGGATTGGGGAGTCCCACTACACACGAGGGAGGATGATGATGACCTGCACAATCCAAGAGTTGATAATGGGAGCGGAGGCTTTATTTCCCTGCGAGCTATTTCCAATCTCGGATGCCTCATTGTTCTTGTAGTTGGAGTTATGGCTTTATTGTGAGTGCTGAGTTTTATGCATCCTGAGTGCATGTCTGATAAGTATCTAGTGCTGGTCAGTTACTTCCCTCTGTCTTCCAAATACGTGTACTTCACAACAGTTCAAGGCTATCCGATTATAAGTCACTTCATCCGCACCAGTCAGACGAATCAAGGGGGATTCAATCTGGGCGGCGTTAATGCGACAGGCCAGGTTCCAAAACTTTCTAACGTCGATGGATTGATCGACAGGGATACGCCCAAAGATGCTTACACCAAAAAGTCCTACGAAAATCCGGATCAAGATATGGTTTTGGTATTCTCGGACGAGTTTAACCAAGAAGGAAGGACATTTTACCCAGGAGACGATCCGTACTGGGAGGCAGTGGACCTACATTATTGGGGTACTGTGAGTGGAGATTTGGTATATTCTGTCTCATTTTTCCTCAACGAGGACTGTATAGGTGGATCTAGAGTGGTACGACCCAATGCAAGGTATATTCGTTAGACCCTTCTAAACGACATGTCCTAACGCACTTTGAAGCGACAACATCTGGAGGCTACCTACGTTTGAGAATCGACCGAGTGGATGATCCCGCAGATAACCATAATCTCACGTTTCGTTCTGGAATGGTATGTGTTAGAGCTACTACGACCCTTTAACTGTGGATTTAAACTACTTTGTTACAGATTCAATCATGGTGAGAGAACTCGAGCTCATGTGAGGTGTATCGTCTCATAAGAGAGTGCGCAGGAATAAGTTTTGCTTCACTGGCGGCATGATCGAAGGTATGCAAGCTCATCATTAGTAAAGTATGCCGCTCACAGAACATTAACACAGCTGGTCTTATGTTGCCTGGATCATCATCGGTCAGTGGACTGTGGCCTGCTTTGTAAGTTTTTTTTAGTCTTGTTACATGTGCACCACTTTACGAAAACACCCACTCTTTAAAGATGGACCATGGGCAATTTAGGTCGGGCAGGCTACGGAGCTAGCTTAGAAGGGCTAGTGAGAATAAGCATCTCTTATAACTCGACTTCCAGTTTCACTGATGATTATATGACAGTGGCCATATTCGTACGATTCCTGCGACGTGGGAACATTACCGAACCAAACGTTCCCTCTATCACAAACTGATGGTGTCCTTCAGCCCGTTGCTGCCACTGTCAATGGTGATCCACAAAACGGGGGTGTTCTGGTATGTCTGTAGCGTACTCCTATTGCTACAAACACTGATTTTCGGCAGTCCTTCCTTCCGGGTCAAAGGCTTTGTATGTTCAATCCTATCCCAATCAAACCTTCTCAATGCTCATAATTGATGTTATTAAGCTGCATGCACATGTGCTGGTGAGGCGCATCCAGGGCCTAAGCACCAAGATGGCACCTTTGTGGGCAGATCGTCTCCAGAAATTGATGTTATTGAAGCCATCGTCAATACTGGAGAGGGATTTGTGCGTTACCTTCAATCCCTTACTAGGTCAATAGTGTTGACGTTTCAAATAACCAAAACGTATAGGTGTCGCAATCCTCGCAATGGGCGCCATTCAATGTATGTGGTTGTTTCTTCGCCTACATATTTGTGGTAATACCCTGACACGGATATCGATATTAGGCCCAATATCGATGGGATAATGCTACCAACCTGGTTATATATGATTCCGATGTCACTCAACTGAACGGTTACGTCGGCGGTGAGTATCTAGAAATATTAGTTATACACATGAGCTATATGAGCTGCATATAGGTGCCTTCCAACAAACAACAAGTGGCCTCTCTCAGACGAATCAAAGCTGCTACGAGGCAGAGGCTGCATGCTTCTCTGTTTATGGATTCGAGTACAAGACTGGGTGCATTTCTATTTCTTTGTCAGCGTTTCTTTGGCTGATTTCTATATTTAGATTTGATGACGGATACATCACCTGGGTAAATGATGGCAAGCTGGCATGGACGTTGAAAAATGCGGGAATGGGACCAGACAGTGCGACAGAGATCGGAAAGCGATTTATAGCACAAGAGCCAATGGTGCGTCCTTTCTTTATCCAAAAAAACTCCTCAAAAGCCCTCTTTTCTCACTGCCAACTTTTTTCAAATAAACAGTACATCATTGCCAACCTCGGTCTATCACTCGGATTCGGTGATGTGGACTTTGAGAACCTCGTATTCCCATCTACCATGAGTATCGACTATATCCGAGTCTATCAACCGGCAGATTCCATAAATGTTGGTTGCGATCCAGATGATTTCCCTACGACAAATTACATCCAGCAGTGAGTATTATATCAAATAATGTTACGTGTGATGTTCCTAAATAATCATATTTGCACTCTAGGTTCCAAGAAGCGTATACAAATCCCAATTTAACAACATGGGTGGACGATTTTAAGCAGACCTGGCCAAAGAACAAGCTGGCAGATAGTTGTTAGCAAGAACTTCAACCATTGATTGGTTTTTTATAGTAGTATATTGCTGCAAGTGCTTTATTTATGATGCTTTCGTTTATGGATGTGTTGTTGTTTGCATGGACCCATATAGGTGTAGGTGTACGGTTGTCAAGCTTTGAATTGGTGTAGTGTGTATGCTTAATTTACTCTGTAGATACCCTTGTTAAGTAGTGTAATGACGATATCCTTGCCATGACGTTCAAAGTACTTTGGATTCAAGGCTAAGCGGGAGTGAAATGATTGGTCTCAGTTGGGTACACTACACTACTCACTCCGGCGAAACTATGCAGGAAGTAGAAATTTGTTTTGTAAGTATACGGCCGGATCCCTCATTTAGTTTTATCGCCAACAATGTATTCCTTGATATTCGAGCGACGTCGATAAACGTTTCACATAAGTACTCCGCCCATCTTTATTCAACTACCAGCAACATTGTGGAGAGCTATCTCAAGCCTCTTTAAACTAAACGAGAACGATCTGGGATCAACAACCCTGCGAGAATAATGTGTATTTTATTGTTTCATGCACGCGCCTTTGGAGTGTAGCTGAAGTTGAACGCGAGCTCCCAGCGCAGGAAATCATATCTGTAGCACATGCTTTCAAAAATAAGTGTATGTCAAGTGGGTATCATGACGAGGATTTACCGAAAATCTTCAGATATGTTCAAGATATGGCAAGATTAGAACAAGCTTGGCATTCTCGCGTAAGGCTTCTAAACAAGCGCCGGAGGCTTGGCATTACCGTGAGATACTCTTTTCGTGGTTTGCGGTCATATATTTCTAGTACACGATATAATTCACGACGGGTATATATTCTCGAAGAAATATGCTGTAGCGAGGCATCAACTTCAGCTGGTCTGATCTTCTTCAAACTCACAACATCGGCAGGACCGAGATTGCCCAACAGTTCAGAAACTCTTTCATATCACGATGAAATTCTCCATCAGCTTCTTTACAGTTTTCACAGTTTTACTCGCTGTCCATGCACTTCCATCTTCCACTAACAAACAAGATCCTGCTTCATCGGTAGACTACACAGGCAACCACGTAGAGTCCAGGCAAGCTGCAGAGATTGCAGCAATCAGTGCGGCGGCAGACTTGGGTTACAAAGTTGGAGGCTCTATAGGCGATATCATTGTCGGTTTTAGGCACAAAATCAATGATGACAAGAAGGCACGTACGTCCATGCGTAATGATTCTGGTCAGGAAGGTTGACCTAAATTGATTGTAGATGCGGGCTGGTTGGACAATGAACATGGTCAACCAACTTAGAAGTCGATATCCTGGATTTAACTTTGTTGTCTGCCACACGAAACATAGAACAAGTTTCTCTGGTAAACGTAATGTTGACTGGCTTCACGCACATAAGGAAGTCAAAGTCTCCTTCCATAAAACGGTTGGGTTAGTCCCGACGTCGAATTCTGTGAATTTCTTTCAAATCTCACATCTGTTCCGATTGTTAGATACGAGATATACTGGTTCAAAAAAGGAATCTTTGAGCTTCTAGGAGACGGAGGCTTGCTTAAAGTGAGCATTTCAGCCTTATGGTATCATGCACCTCTAAGACCAGAATTGAATTCGCAAAGCCTTAATTGTACACGCCCCACGGTGTCCGGGAGCAACATGGTTCGACTTCTTGAAGGTTTCTTGGTGATCCTTCTCATTCGGCTTTCCTACACTCTTTATCTTATCATAAGGAAAATAGAGTATTCTTCCGGCAGTTTCACGCCCAAACTGAGCTCTGGATACTGTCTCGAACCTCGGACGGCCAACACAAAGTAATGCCGTTTGGGAGCGTGGATTAATGCGCGTGATGATGCGTTTATCGGACATTGCCGAAAACATTCCAAACACCCAAAATGTCAGTGAAAGTGAGCGCATCCGAATTGAGAAATAGTGTATAAGACTGTGGAGTACCTATTATATTTTCTGCACTGTGGCGAGTTAGTTTACTTTACCAGAGGGTGGACTAGAATAGCGGAAAAGCCAACGTTATGTGATGACTAACAAGCGAAAGTTACAATCAAAAATCAAAACGTGAATTTTAACCATGTCGCTTCCGGACACCGTACAGGCGTAACTATCCATAACAAGGCTTTATGGGCGCCGATTACGAGTCCTCCGTAGAGGACGATTTTTTCTTTTATCGCTTGCATTCACCTTTTAATCTTGTCACTGTTAAGAGGCCGGGTATATCGCGTACCCATTTATCCGGTTGCCGGCTGTTTCCGTGCTAGAAATATATCGTTAGGCCAGGATCCTGTCACGTCCACATACATCTTAAAGTGGGGTAGTTTTTACTTGTAAAACATAATTTAAGGATAATTAGTCAATTTAATTTTAAACAAGGACTCGTACATACTATGCGTTGCAATGGCTCACATCAACAAGTATAACATGCACTGTTACGCAAATCTGCGCGTGTTTCGCAGCTTTTCTTCGGATCTGAGGTCTGCAATATCAAACTACAGGATATATCGAGGACAACATCATAAATAGAGAAGTATTAAGAGCGCAAAGGCCTGCGGGGCGTGAAGCTCCGGCTTCCCCAAGTAAGCCAATTTTAGATTCTATTTTCTTGATAGGACGTTTCAAATTTTGAGACAAAATTATGATATATACACTAGCTGTAGCTTAAAATTAAACTTGAAAACTCAAGCGCTTGCCAGGCATAATCTTTGCATAATCTCCTCAGAGAGCCTTATACTATAACTTATAGTCAGCTCCTGCGTTGTCAGGTGATCGTGTGCGAGTTGAAATTGCATTTGGAAATTTGATGCGCTGGCGCTGGCCGTTTATTTTCTTACAGGCCATTGACATTCAACCGTTCAAGGGTGAGACCAAATGCTTAGTTACCTGGTCTAATTTTCTAATATACTAATCATGGTAAAGGATCATTTTGTTCCTAACCACTGCAGACCTTCTTCAACAAGTGATGAATTCCTATACTTATCATTTTACATCATTAGCTTGAATTGTCCTAGATTTATCTTTATACATTTAGGTTCAAAACCTCACGACTACCCTGATTATATGGAAAGAAGACATCATATGCGGCATTTACAACTTAATATGTCTCAAAAACATTATTTCGTATCCGAAATGACATCGCCCGACATTTGGTGATTAACAATGATAGCGTTCCCGATGTAATGATGCTGATACAGACCTTTTTGATGACCTTCTTAAATGCATTCGGTGCTCATCAGGACCATAGTATCTGAGAGTATTATCAGGCAGTAAAAAAAGCTACAATGATCTCTGTGGGTCTGACGAAGGTACAAATAAACGCAGGTGGAGCACTCTCCACCCAAAATCACCAGAATTCTGCCATGCATTCTCGCAGGGCTCATCTTTGCTATTGGGTCGCTCTGATCCCACTTATTCTGGCCCAAAATCATTCTATAGAGGCCACGAACACCACCGCGAGTAATCCCCACATTCTTTCCTCATCGACTGCAGAGCTGACCTCAAGCGAGACGCTGGCGTCGGTGTCGGCATCTGGTCCAACACAGTCACTTCCTTTGACTGCATCTTCCTCACCGACTGAGGGTTCTTCGACTAGCTCCCCACAGATTTCAGGCATATTTGAGCCGCTAATCAAACCCTCCATCGTTCCTATAAGCTTTACAGCTTTTCCGGTACCCTCGGATCTCCCCTTGCCTCAGGTATTTCCGGCTGTCAGTCCTAGTAGTCCACCTGATGTAAGTTGTCCATTGTCAACATTCAGCTACAGTACCAAATTGACTCATTTACTCTCAAGGTAAGTCTCAGTAGACGCGTTATACCTGACTTTGGACCTGCCTGGAAAGAGGCCCATTCAAAGGCAAAAGCTAAGGTAAGAATCAACGCTTCAGTTCAAGCGGTGATCTATGCATCATTTAAGACGACCCACTGATACCTTTTGCATATCACTCAGATATCCCAATTCAGTTTCGAAGAAAAAATCAATGTGACCACTGGAGTAGGAATTTTTATCGGCAAATGCGTTGTATGTTTTGTTTCCCTGTAGCTTATTCCCTCTCTATTTTCTTCGAAGGACCTGACAACGAGTGCTTTCTTGCTATCAGGGAAACATTGGGGCTATCGAGCCTATCCATGGCCGTGGATGGCCTGGCCTCTGCTTGGAGGCGAGTCAATTGCTGGCTGTCGCGATCCTTGCTTAGTAGTATGTCCTAACGAACGACTTCCTAGGACTCCCCTATCGGTGTTCGCGCCGTGGACTTTGTCACTACCTTTCCATCTGGAATTAATACTGCAGCTTCGTAAGTCTAGTTCACTCCGTAAAGTGCCATCTCATGATATAAAACGTGCCATATTGTTTAGATTCAACCGCGACTTGATTCGCACTCGAGGTCTCTTCATGGGGCTCGAGCATCGAAACAAGGGCGTGAACGTAGCTCTCGGTCCTGCGATGAACATGGCACGTCAGCCGCAGATAGGTAGAATCTGGGAAGGGTTCGGCTCCGACCCATTTTTATCCGGAGAGGCGGCATACGAGACAATTCTTGGTATGCAACAAGGGGGTGTACAGGCCTGTGCAAAACATGTCATCGGAAAGTGAGTGGTGGTCATACTCAAGGCAGCAGGGGGGATGTTTGGTTTGGCAAGGATGCTTATATCGTCATTTTGACAGCGAACAAGAAGAGTTCAGGCAGGCTTCAAGCTCTGATATTGACGACAGAACGTTGCACGAGATATACGCGCAGCCGTTCTTAAAAAGTATCATGGCTGGAGTCGCGAGTATAATGTGCAGTTACAGTCAGTCTTTAATTTACATCACAGCAAGGACCACATAATAATTTCCTTTCTTTCCATAAAAGATGCTGTGAATGGGACACATGCATGCGAGAACGACAAAGTCATGAATGATCTCATAAAGAAGGAATTCGGTTTTCAAGGATGTAAGCCTTTCATCTATTTTCTTTTTGTTATTTGGCTTATAAAGTAACTCGTATCTGCAGATATTTTGTCTGATTGGTCGGCGTAAGTGTTTTCTCGTATCTATCGAGCGTCGCATCATAAAAGAATTCAATTCTACGTTTCACCTTCTTAGAACACTCTCTACTATGTCTGCTGGAATGGGTCTTGATGTATGGACCAATTAAACTTCTCCAGTTCATGCATTCGTGCTCATCAACCCAATAGATGACCATGCCGGGAGACATCACATTCGGATCAAAAACCACATACTTCGGCGCTAATCTTACAGACTACGTAAACAATGGTACGATCCCCGAGTCCCGTATTGACGATATGGCCACGCGTATCCTGGCATCCTGGTTCTTGCTGAACCAAGACTCTCCATCATATCCCGCCACCAACTTTGATGCTGTGCATCCCGACGACGACGAAACGAACGAGAGATTGGACGTGCAAGAAGATCATTTCCAACTCGTTAGAACGTTAGGAGCGGCAAGCACCGTCTTACTCAAAAACGACAAAGGAGTATTGCCTTTAGGAAAGAAGGACCGAAATATCGTTCTTATTGGGAGTGATGCTGGGCCTGGGAGAGCGGGACCTAACGAGTTTAATGATCAAGTATGTGCAAGATATGTGATAAGTGGGATATACCGACTTATGCGAAACATTAGGGAGGCTCTGATGGCCTACTTGCTGTGGGATGGGGGTCTGGAACAACTAATTTTACATATCTGATAACTGTGAGTTTTTCGCTTGAATTTCCAAATAGATGGCATAATCGACCCATCATAATCAGCCTATGGAAGCTATACAACGCAAAGCTCGTGAATTCCGCTCGACAGTCTCGTGGCTCTTGGACGACTTTGACTTGGCCCTCGCGGGAAACATGGCGCGGAAGAAAACAACTGCGCTGGTCTTCATTAGTGCAGACAGTGGTGAAGGTTTCATTACAGTCGATGGTAATGTCGGAGATCGGTAAGTATTGCGCGCTAATTGATTCTACGATTTTTCAACGAGTTCCTTATCTCCAGAAAAAATATGACGGCTTGGCACGGAGGAGACGCTCTTGTTCAGGCTGTTGCTGCACAGAATAACAACACAATAGTCGTCGTTCACAGTGTTGGGCCATTAGACATGGAGTCTTGGATAGAGAATCCAAACATAACGGCAGTCGTATGGGCCGGTATAGCTGGACAGGAAGCGGGTAACTCTCTCGTAGACGTACTCTACGGGGATTGGAACCCGAGCGGGAGGTTACCATACACGATCGCAAAGAATCTCGAGGATTATCCTGTTCAACTCACCCTCGGAGGGGACGGGGTTAATCTTCTCAGCATCCCCTATACTGAAGGGTACGTTCAGTCAAAATAAACTATATTAAAGGAAGTATGCTTATATAACCGGGGAACAGACTGAATATCGATTATCGCCATTTTGATGCTGTAAGTGACTTTTTATTTCGTGATCGGGGATTTTTAAAACCAACGTACGGTTTACAGAAAAATATAACCCCTCGATTCGAATTTGGCTTCGGATTAAGCTACACCACTTTCGAGTATAGCAATATTAGAGCGACAAAAATAAAAGTTCAAGAGACTCCGGCCAACCAACCTTTGATACAGGCTTGGGAGAACGGTAAGGCCAGTATCAGCGGCGAAGGTTCCTCCAGGGAATTCTGGTATTTATTCAACTTTCTTCTGTCGGGTTATAAGAAAAAGTACCTGACATAATAACCCTACCGCTCTAGGCTTCACCAACCTGCGTACCAAGTCACCTTTGATGTGAAGAACACCGGTCATGTCTTCGGTGGGGAGATCCCGCAATTGTACATCAACCATCCCGCTTCAGCTGGCGAGCCGCCTTCCCTCTTGAAAGGGTTTACAAATACCGAGCTGGCGCCAGGGGAGAAGAAAAGCATTACTATTACGCTTTCTAGATACGACCTCTCGATCTGGGACGTCGAAAAGCAAGGATGGAGGAAGCCCGATGGTACGATTGGTGTTACGATTGGGGCGAGTAGCAGAGACCTTAGGCTGAAGGGAACCTTGCCTATCTGAGAGAAAGACAGTAGCCGGGCGAGAGCAGCGAAGGGGTGTTCGGTTTTATTGGGAGAGCTCGCTTTCTTTTATATTTACGTTATAGCAGGTACTATGGACCAAATCCTTTTATCTACGTAATACTTCACGTCTGCCTGTAATAATATGAACCAAACTTTAGAGCTCCGGGGGCTCAGAAAGTTCTACTTGGGGATGTCGAAACACAGAAATGCCTGTTGGGCTTATGACAAAGTTACTAGACTACGGGCGTCGCGCTAGCGCGCTATGCACTGCTGTGTGCGACGTTACCGCACCGTAAGTACTCAGCGGATGTAGAGGCGCCCGACGGTATTTAAATTGATTCATATGTCTCCTTAGCATTCGGATATTATTGCATTCTCTTTTGGTATCCATCGCACTCATACTTTGATTGGATCAGAGCAACTTGGATATCTGTCCATGCTGGCCAAGCACGCAAGTCCAACCTGTGGTTTTTTATCGGCTCATAATACTATCAGCACAGTATAGATCACAAGGAGCCGTCAATTTCATCATAAGCCTATGCAAGTAGTAACCCTACATAACTTGCGTTTCGAGAGGAATCACGAGTTCTTTTTGTATTTGGCGGAGTTCACGGGAATGAATGGGATGTCAATCAAGTGCCACTAGACTCGGACTAAACATTGACAATGTTGCCATGTGCACCTCTGTACTCTGTACGTCGAACCTTGGCAGGAGGAACTGGAACTTGCTACTAAATCGTCGGATATAGCACAAAGTAATACGACGAAATATATATAATCTATTTTTGGGACATCTGCCCTTGCCTACAAACCCGGGCGGACATAGATAGGCGCTCATCACAGCGATTGATGTGGCTAGTTCCGTCCGTCTCGCTCTGGCGATCAAAGACCGTTTATAGTTAAAATTCAAGAGAGTCAAGTTTTTAAATATCAGCCATATATATCTCGGATAGCATGTTAGTATGGACGCAATCTCTTCATAAAACCTCCTGTGAGTTCGGTAGATTTTCGCCGTTGCAGAATCTCGGATACGCAGAGCGTAGCATAGCATTCGTATAAATGTAGGTATTCTGCGGGGTATTTGGCAATACTCTAACATGTTACACGACAATTCGACATGTTAAGAGTAAAATTAGATTCACAGGAAACCCGAATTCGTATGAATTATTATTACCTGGGGCTGTTCGTATAAATACTGGCGTTAAGCCTCCAAGAACTCCTCATCGTCAGCTGGTCTGATCCCACTCGTACTCAAGTCGCACCAAGGCAGGTCCACAGTGCACTCACAACCCAACAAATCCATCTTCAATAAATCAAATTCTACATACTACTAAAACAATATGAGATTCACGACCTGCCTATTCACCTTCCTCAGTCTCATTCTTCTCGTCTCCGCTCTTCCTTCGCCAGTCCAATTGGACGACAATGCCATCGAAGCACGCTCCAGTGTGATGGGCACGAGCTACAGTCTTGCTGCCCGAGACGAGCCGTTTGTCCGTGAGGACGATCCGATCTTCGAACGATATTTTGGGCAAGAACTCGATCTCACCGAGCGTGAGTGGGCAGAAGGGACAGTTGAGCCTCGACAGTACGCCCAGGCTGCTAAGCTTGTGATAAAGGGAGTTATCAAGCTTGTTGAGCTCATCAAAGGGAGGATCCAAAAAGACAAAGATGTACGTTCCGTTTCCTCATCTCATCATCCAATAGCTTGGTATACGTTACTTATTCCATACAGTTCCGAGGCCAATGGACTTCGCATCTCGTTGGAGACCTTCGCAAGAAATATCCTCACTTCAACTTCGTTGTCTGCCACACTGCACACAACTACGACTTCAAGGGACAGAGGGGCAAAGACTGGGGACACAGTCATCAGGAAATCCCCGTCTCTTTCGGCAAGACTGTTGGGTAAGCATCCCCTTGTATATGCGCTTTAGGCTACATATTAATATTGCCTTTCGACGAATAGTTACGAGATCTACTGGCTCAAGGAGGGTGTCTTCCGCCGAACTGGAGATGGTGGATATCTCAACGTGAGTGCATTTGTTGTCAGTGTTGAGAGAATTAGTCGCTTATTTTGATGACAGTGGGCTTACATTGGAAACATCAAGAGCGCGACAAACTCGAACAGCGTCATCACTTTCAACAAGCCTTAAATCCCCCTTTTGCAATTAAAATCATATATAAATATAATGGGTAGATCTATTATAGTACGAGATAATAAATAATGAGCATTGGCTTCGGATTAAGATGTTTTGCATCGCATGATTTTGAGTATGAATATTTACGAGAGAAGTGCAGTAGAAAATCAACGGCACAAGACGTTCCGCCTTCCTGTCTTATGACAGGGGTTGCGCATAGATATGTCCATGACGTCACGCGAATGATTGTCCCTGCCGCTTCTCGCCTGCTTCTCGTCCAACTACCATCACCTCGCGCACAAACGCGAACGCGACGACAGGTATCACGAACGTTCGGTCGTCGTCCTCATCTTCCTCTCATCAACAGTTCACTGGTCCTCCCTCCCCCGCTTCTCTCTCTCTCTCTTCTCCTATCGGGCATTCAATATTCAGTATTCAATATTCAATCATCATCTCCACCATTCTATTTCCGTTTTCCGTTTCTCTTCTCCCATTTCCATAGAACTCATCGGTCTCAACGTCAACCACGACTCGCCGCAGGCTCTCCAAACTTATTCATATTGGCATGTTTCTCCCAGTTGGCCCTTATCGATTATCATCCATCGCGAGTCTCGCGGCTGCGGCATTTTTCGATGGGCCTATTTTTTTTTTCATCGTCGTCCTAGGTAGACCGCTTCTGAGATCCCGAGGGAGCGGGACTGCATTAGACGCATGCGGCTGTGGGATGGGTGAAAAGCTTGCGTCGGCACCTTCAAAGTGGACGCCACGTTTACCAACACCCCCAGTTAATTCAACCCTCCTGTGTTTATTTTCTCGTCCCTCTCCTCCTGGTCGTTGCCACCGCCTGTACTTGATAGTCGCGTCACCCTCTGTGTCGTCATCTCCTTGGCCACCTCCCATAGGCCACTTCGAGGTTCGACTCTCTAACCTCTGTTTCCAACCTCACATTCACGTCGAACGTGGACGCGTACGTTGATGTATTCTATGACCTCCTCTTCCCTGCCTACGTCTCTCGTTCACATTACCACAAACAAGATGATGACTATCATCACCGCCAGGAGCCCAACCACTACGTACTTCAATGCACTTCACCTATACCTTTCGAACATCCATTATGCGTGAACCGCCAACGCACCGTCTTCGGGCCTCAGGGCGGGCGCGGTTGCAACTTTGTTTCTGTTGCCGATACGTCCTCTGTCATACTCTAAAAATTCAATTGGAGTCATGTTTTGCATGGACAGGCGAGAAGATGGAAGACGGTGGTTGGTTGAGAATATCTGCTGCCAGTCGTTGAAGTTTCGTTTGGCCTCGTGCTTTGGAGGAGTACGGGACGGGTTTTTGGCAGTTGAAGTATCCGACTCCGGTTGACCTCCTTGGCTTTTTCTGTCGTTGTCGTTGCTCATCGACTTCACCGTCATCCCTATCGTGGCTTCCCTTCCCTTGTTCTGCCATCCCCTCATCGACGTGACTGCTGCCCTACTCTTGCCTAGGCGTTTGCGTCCCGTCAAATATAACTATCATCACTAAGAGCATCAACACGAGCCGTCTACTTTTCCTCGCTCTCTGGTCTCAGAGTTATACGCATCCCTTCCATCTCATTTGTTTTGCTTTGTATCGCATCCTGTCCCATGTATGCGCTTCCTATCTTCGGACGTTCCTCTCGCTCCGTCTCTTGATTTCTTTTTCTCTCTTTTTTTTCTGCGCATCTCTTTCCCTCTCCCACATCTGCGTCTATTTTCCTGTAAGATACTTTTATGAACACTGTTCCCCTCAGGTATCCTTTCCCTCTTGTTGGATCCTCCGAGATATTATCAGGCGTCTCGACTGCTAGCAAAAGCTTTTATTACATCACTCCGCCACTTCGCACCAACTCGTTGGCCTTTCTGCCTAAGTAGTTCGCTATTTTCACGCACGACAAGCGCTTTGGTACTGCATCATAGTTATATTTATTAAATAGGTCAAAACCCTGATCTAGATTCTTTTATCATCTCAGATATGTAGTACATTCCCGTATTCTCGTGTCCAGGAACAGCCGATAGGGCAGTTTAACGGGAATGAATATTTAGGAGCAGAAGATCAACGGCACAAGACGTTCCGCCTTCCTGTCTTATGACAGGGGTTGCGCATAGATATGACCATGACGTCACGCGAAAGTTTGTCAGCAATCGGCCATTTCAAGTTCAGCCGTCCGGATCGGCCCGAAGAATGAAGAAGTATGTGCGCAACACTTTCTTTCTTTCCTTCTCCCATGATCATGATGTTTATCGACCAACCGCGGCAGAAAGATCCGAGCTCATCATTGTACTGAGGAAAATCTATTCAAGCCTACTCGAACCTCGGTCCGAAATGGAATGTTCCAACGTTTCCATATTGCTGCAACGAGTCCGACTTACCTTATGCTTCAAGTCGTTTCGTTCGGTCAGCAGCGATTGGGGCTATCGCCGCTGTCAGAGAAGAGAAAGAGAAAGAGGTGATATGGAGAACGGTCCGTATTCTCAGGTAGAAAGTGCAGAATTGAATTCCCCACATCTGACTTTCGTTCGCGGGAAATGAATGTGGGGGAGACGTCGCTTGTGGATAATGGACTTAATCGGTGATGGAGAAGCAAGAAGGATACTTGACATGTTTTCTGCATGTTGGTAGATTCATTAACGTGAAATTCAACTTGGAGAAGAAATTCATGTTGGAAACAAAAAGACAAAGGAGACAACTTATTCAAGTGGACCGCCATTCCCAAACCAAGGTCCGTGGGCTAGATCCTGTATTGATATCAGCCCTTCAGACATTCACAAGTATCTACAAGTGTGTGAGGATCAGCTACCAGCCGCCCATGCGCCTCCTATGAACATGGGACACCGAGTCGAGTCTTGCCAGCGTGTAACTGCCTGCTCATGTGGCTTTCCTTCTCGACAAATGGAGACTGAGTGAGTTTATTAACAGAAATTCCAGCGTCTACATTAAGTAATACTAGGAAGATAAAAATAGACCTATACGGCAGGCGAAAGCCTTGAGGAGCTTTAAACTCGAACGAGACTAGTCCTTTTTCTTCTTCTCAACCAACATGCATTCTTCCACTGCCGCCGCTTACTTTTGGCGGTGTGCCATTCTTTTCCCTTATGTTCTTGCTCAGGACTCTGCTAAAGTCTTCAGCGCAGTACCAACCCTCAGCAATTCTGTTGCATCAGCCAGTATCTCTGTAGCATCCAGTGGAGCTGCAAGTGGTACGGTTTCTAGCTCAATACCGTCTATATCAGTGTCCTTGTCTTCAAATGTCGCGTCTTCGTCGAGCGGGAGTGTCTCAGTATCGTCTTTGTCGAGCGTAGTGTCGAGCGTAGTATCGGGGTCAGCAGTGTCATCTGTGGCGAGCGCGTCAGCGTCTACTCTCAGTCCAGCGGTGTCTAGTGCAGTAACCTTGTCACCAGGCGCAAGCGAGCCTCAATCTATACCACCCATCGTGCCCACTAGTTTCTCGCCCTTCCCAGTTCCTTCCGACCTTCCTTTGCCTCCAGTATTCCCAGCAGTGGATCCCAGTAACCCACCCGACGTAAGTATTTGCGTTTATCTTGATCCTATTCAACTCGAGGCTCTGACATCACCTTCCCCGCAACTCGTGTTATTTTTGTATACGTAGGTGACACAAAGTGGGAACGTTATACCCGATTTCGGACCTGCGTGGAAAGCGGCTCATACCAAGGCAAAGGCGAAAGTGAGTAACGCGACTTTTTTTTCGTCAGTGTCCATCCATCACTCCGTACGAGGTTTCGCAACTATTCCGACTTTATAGGTGATTTATATCACCGTGGCAGCGCGATTTGAATATTCATGTGGAGCATCACCAGTGTACGGCAAGGGAGATATATGTCCCAAGACTCTCACAGACGCGTTCAATGACCGTCTAGAGTCGCGACCAAATTTGACGTACACTTTGTTGCACTTTGGATGGACATAATACGCGCTTTTCATCTGTTTGTCGCCACTTCATCTGTTGCAAAATGAACTAAAGCTCTCATTGTTACGTGTGATCATGCTTTTATAACTTTCCATTTCGACACGCTTTAACTTCACGACTCTATTACTGACTTTTATTCTCATCGTCTATCGCGGAACTTAGGTTGCCCAATTCAGCTTGGTTGAAAAAGTCAACATCACGACTGGTGTCGGATGGGAAGGCGGGAGATGTGTCGTGCGTATATATACTTTAATTCATTCCTAATCCTTTTGTTCACGCTGTGCGGCGCGACGTCTATTAATAGGGCAACATAGCAGCGATTGAACCTATTCATGGCCATGGTTGGCCTGGGCTATGCCTTGAGGTATGAATCTATGATTAGCGCTTTACGGCAAGACTAAAAGGCTCTAGGATTCTCCTTTGGGGGTACGCGACACCGACTATGTCACTGGATTCCCTACAGGTGTAAACGCAGCGGCTTCGTACGTACACATGTCTTCCTTGTCATGACATTGTTCCCTCATATTTCCTTTGTTATTTTCCTTTCTGATACAGCTTCAATCGCCAGTTGATGCGGACTCGAGGACTATTTATGGGTCTTGAGCACAAACACAAGGGTGTCAATGTCGCACTTGGGCCCATGATGAACATGGGACGCCAAGCAGCTGGTGGGCGCAACTGGGAAGGCTTTGGTGCTGACCCATTCCTAACTGGAGAGGCCGCCTATGAGACGATCCTGGGCATGCAACAGGGAGGCGTGCAGGCTTGTGCGAAACATTTGGTCGGAAAGTGAGTAAAAATATTATGTGATTTATAAACAGGAATTAATACCATCACTTCTTACAGCGAGCAGGAACATTTCCGCACGAGTTCCAGCTCGGACATCGATGATAGGACTATGCATGAGATATACGCACATCCATTCTTGCGTAGTGTCATGGCGGGTGTTGCTAGCATGATGTGCAGCTACAGTAGGTGAACATATGTTATGACAAGTAATATGCTTAATATGCATCCTAGACTTACTCAATGGCACCTACGCCTGCGAAAATGACAAGGTGATGAATGATATCATCAAGAAAGAGTTTGGATTCCAGGGATGTGAGTAGGATTTAACGCTTCTTTCTTTAGTCGCGCATACTAAACGATTCTTGATAGTCATTATGTCCGATTGGTCTGCGTAAGTGGCTATGTCTTTAGCTTGTTAGAGAAGTGAGATTAATTTTATTCATATTGTTCAGCCAACACTCCACGATATCTGCTGTTACGGGTCTTGACGTCAGTTAATGTGGTTCCCCATTTATGAATCAATGTATACTGATGTTTGGGAATGATCATGATTTAGATGACCATGCCGGGAGATATCACTTTCAACTCGGAGACTTCCTACTTTGGCCCCAACCTCACTGCCTACGTGAACAACGGGACCATCTCAGAATCCCGCGTTGACGATATGGCCACACGTATTCTTGCCTCATGGTACCTCCTCAAACAAGACTCCTCATCATACCCAACGACCAACTTTGACGCGTTTAACCCCGATTCGGACGAGACTAACGATAGGGTGGACGTACAGGATGATCACTTCAAGCTTGTGAGGACACTTGGGGCAGCTAGTGCTGTACTGTTGAAGAACAAGGGAGGTGCCCTGCCGTTGGGAAAGAAGGACAGGAGCATCGTACTCGTAGGTAGCGGTGCCGGTCCTGGAAAAGCCGGTCCCAATCAGTTTTCGGATCAGGTAAGTGTGGCGTTCCGAATTTGATTTGTTGTTTTTTGTTTACTCAAACTCTCTTTGTACTAGGGTGGATCCGACGGTGTACTTGCGATGGGATGGGGATCTGGCACAGCGAACTTTACGTACCTCGTTACTGTGAGTTTTGATTTTTTTAAACCCATGAACGTGTGCCAATTCATTGGAACGGATTTAACTAGCCTCTTGATGCTATTCAACGCAAAGCACGGGATTTCCGCTCGAGCATTTCTTGGATGCTTGACGATTTCAACCTCCCTCGTGCTGGAAATATGGCTAGGAAGAGATCTGCTGCATTGGTTTTCCTTAGCGCGGACAGTGGAGAGGGGTATATCACCGTTGACGGTAATGCCGGAGACAGGTTCGTCAGATAGCCCGGTCACTGTGCTCGTGGAGTTCAACGCGCATTTGTTTACAGGAAGAATCTCACTGCATGGCACGGAGGCGACGCATTGGTCCAAGCTGTTGCAGCACAGAACAACAACACCATCGTCATTGTCAACAGTGTCGGTCCATTGATCACTGAACCATGGATTGACCATCCCAACGTCAGTGCCGTAGTATGGGCTGGTTTGGCCGGAGAGGAAGCTGGTAATTCGATCACGGATGTTTTGTACGGTGACTGGAACCCAAGTGGAAGATTGCCCTACACCATCGCGAAGAACGTGGCAGATTATCCTGCACAGGTTGTCACTCAAGGTAGCGGTATCGTTGCCATTCCATACACGGAAGGGTTAGTCTTCTCAAATTTCATATAATTTGGCTGGGCGCTAATCCAGGATGTAGACTGAACATCGATTATCGTCACTTTGATGCTGTGAGTACGATTTAGGTTTTCTTCTGCATGTTTGGCGTTGAGCATTTACCTTGCATAGAACGGTATCACACCTCGATTCGAATTTGGTTTCGGATTAAGCTATACCACTTTCCAATATAGTAACTTGAAAGTATCGAAGATAGCCGCGCAGGCCACTCCTGCAGACCAACCTCTCATCAGTGCATGGGAGAGTGGAAAGGCTACTGTAACTAGCGAAGGATCATCGAGGGCTCTTTGGTTAGTCGTTCTCGGCTTTCCTCTCTTCCTAAATATAAGGATATTCTGACATTATCGTGAACGACAGGCTCCATCGGCCAGCGTACCAAGCAACTTTCACCATCAAGAACACCGGGCACCTCTCCGGCGGGGAGATCCCGCAACTGTACCTGAACCATCCCGCATCGGCCGGCGAGCCCCCCTCAATCCTGAGAGGATTTACGAACGTCGATATCGGGGCCGGTCAGGCGAAGAGTGTCACTATTACGCTTTCGAGGTATGACCTGTCGATTTGGGACGTTGGCGCCCAGGGATGGAGGAAGCCGGATGGTACGATCGGTGTTACTGTTGGAGCGAGCAGTAGGGATGCGAGGTTGAAGGGGAGTATACCGATTTGAGACTCGGGACGTGATACCAGTAGGAGTTTTGAAAAAGAAAAGAAAGAGATTTGAGGGAGGAGATATATACCATTGGTTTTTTTGGTTTTGATTGTGTAATAGTACCCTTTTTTGACAATATTGAATGCGCTTTGATGGATGTGAATGGGGCTAGTAGTATAAACTTGGAAATTGTGGGTCCTTCACGTGGATGCTAAGAGGTTTCCGGGTTAATGCGATTCAACTAGAAGTAGCCTGAACGCCAAGTTCCAACGAACTTCAAATATGGATTGGTCCTCAAACCATATACCAGAATTCTCATATTCGTGCATCATATTTTCCGAGAGCATAGAATTACTACACAAGGACAGGTACCCTCCAATGGTATACTTCACAGTGAGTTCTCACCGGCACCCCCGTCAAGACGATGGAAGAATTATTTATCTTTGAAGAGCATCAGGATTGTCCTGGAATAGCGCTATCTGTTTTCCACGGTAGTTGTCTGATATCATTATTGTATCATGACCGTTTAGTTCGAGGAGCTTCTGCAGTAATTGTGAGGACATCATGTTATGTAGCGGTCTGGTACCAGTGTATCGCGAAGTACACTCACTTGGTCTGCGGCTAAGTATTCTCCCCACAGAGGGCCTAGTAGAATTTATAGTAGTTGGGCTGAGAGAAAGTTAACTTCGATAAAAGATGAATATACGTACGGTTCGTATTTCCGTGCTTGTCATTGGGATCTAGGCTCGTTGCGAATGAGATCCAGTAATCTTGCATGTTCTTACTGAGACTGCGAGCGGTCGGTGTCTTTTTCACCAAGGTGTTGAAGACGTAATCGATTTCTGCGCTGTGTCCAACTGTGTTAATCATCAATGCAGCATTGAGTCGCGTTATCTAAATTTGGCTCCAGATTTATTTGGAGCGTACCTCCTATAGAACCAGGTGCTGCGGATGGAGATAAGAGGCCTCCAATTACCACAGCGTCTGGATCTGTGAAAAGATAGGCATGTATCTTTACACCAGCTGCCACCATATTCTGAGCAAATGTTCGCCTGACAGACTGGATGAGGAAATCCCCAACTACATCAGATTTATTAGTTTCAATCGAAACGTAGGTATGATCCAACTTACAGATTGCTGCAAAGCGTTTATATTGGCTGTTCAGCCCAAACGTATCATTCCCTGTTCCGAAAGGGCAGCCAAGAGAAGGAATGTCCGGATAGTCCAGAAGAATCTGATCAATAATAGTAGACTCGTTGTTGGATATCTGATTGAGGAAGGAATTCCGGATGTCCTGAGTCGAAGATACACCTTGGGGTGTGAATGGGGTCCATTCGTCGAGGTTAGTTCCAATTAGCACGGGTAAGCGAGCTTCAGGGACAATGCGGGATAGACGGTCAGGTATGAGACCTCCCGGTCCGTCAATGACAGGTTGGAAAGAAGATGCGGTTGCAGACGTTATAGATAAGGCGTCAAGAATGGATTGTGAATCCACGGAGCGAAGGCAATCGAAGGTATTGCTGGTGTTCGCAGAGAATGCACAGGCGGGAACAGCTTCCACGAACTCTTGCCAGGCGTCTTCCTTATGCTGAGGCCCAAAGATAGGACCACTGACAACAGACTCCAGGATCTAGAATGTTGGATATGCATGCATGGACGGTCTTGTTTATTATTATTACGTACTGCAGCGCGAGCGACCTGGCGAATCGTGGTCCTAAGCAAGTGGAAATTGATAGAGCTGGCGCCGGCACTCTGGCCAAATATCGTGACCTGCATAAAATACGTAAATTAATTGTGGAATCTTGTTGTGAAGCGTACTTTTGCTTTATCCCCACCAAAATGCTCGATATTTTCTTGAATCCACTGAAGGCCGGCCAGCTGGTCTTGTAATCCAAGATTGAGAGCTGCGCGCTCGGAAGCTTCTAAACCTTGAGGGAAGCCTAATGGGCCAAGACGGTAGTTGATGCTGGCGAATATAACAGGTGTTCCCTAAGAATAAGAGTTGGAACTCCTTGGAACCGCAATGATAAGGATTCACAAACCCGAACAGCGCCGTGTTCAACAATTTCAGTGCCGTTGTAGAGCGACGATCCTCCTGCTGTGATTAAAACTATCAGCGCTAGTCAACAGGAACCACTTGGCGCAAACTAACCAAAGAAACCTCCTATTTACACGTAAATAAAGCATTGTATTTGTTGAGAGAAATTGAAGTGCGCACCGCCATATATCCAAACCATAATTGGTATTTTTGAATCAGAAGACAAGCCTGCAGGCCGGAATATGTTCAACGTGAGACAATCTTCTGACATAGAATCAGCTGGTAAGCCCTAAGTGCTGAGTAAGTTGGGATCGTGAGTTCATGCAGAAAAGAGCACTTGCATTTTGCAAGCACGACGGTCCAAAAACCTGCGCATTAAACCTTCCCGCTGGCAGACCGTTCACAAGAACAGGAGGAAGAAAACGCAGACCCCCAAGTGGTGGCTGCGCATATGGGATGCCTATCGTAAAATGTTAATTCGAAAATTAACGTCCGGTTCAGATATTGTATCTTTTTCACCTCCGAAAAAGTCGACATGGGATGACTGTGACTCCAATCCAACGATTTGAGCGTGGCCTAGGCTCACTGACGGTGAGGCTTTGACCGTTACTGCCAAGAGAGAAGCAAATCCCAAAGACCACAGTAGTGACATTATATGGTTCGCGGAAAGATAGAGAGGTGAATCTTATAGCGCTGGCAATTACTAGGTTCATGTAAGTTATATGGGTCGCCGTCCCGGTCTAATTCGAAATATAATGAATGTACAGGGTATAAATAATGAAGGATTATACGCACCTCATCCAGTGAGGCTTAAAATTAAGCTCTTGAAAGGTGTCCCACAGTTGTGCGGTCATTGTTCTAGTGCCTTTGTGTGGAATTTTGCTCCGAGGCTGGCTGTTATGTTTCAAGATTTACCACTTTGATTGGTACATTTATATATTACCAGCCAAAAGGTAGTGAGAAAGAAATGTAAAGCGATACCTCGTGAGCAGAGATGACGGTGCGAAGAAAGAAGTCGAGGTCAAAGCAATCTGATTCTAATGAACGTCCCGGACATCCGCTTTGCATCATGGGGCGGCATACTACGACTTGATCCGATAGCTTAATATGGAAACCCGGACTGTCAAGCGTGGCCAAACAACACCGGCATGCATTGCCGAACATTCTCGCTTAGTGCCACTGTTTAGCGCCCTTGAGCCCCATAAATCAAACAATCATTGAACTGACATTTTTCGTAAAAAAAAAAAATACAAATAAATTAAATATCTACTACACATAATAAATAACACTACTCTACAAATTCTACATTTACTTGGGTCTTCAAACGTGGATTGGGTCCGAATTACTTTGAATGAATGCTATTTGTTGCTCTCTAAAAGTATCTGGGATCATATTTATACTGCGTCCATTCAGCTCTAGGAGTTTCTAGAGGTTAAATATTATAAATCTGGATATTACGGTGATGTAATAAAGTGTACTTACCTGATATACCGGCGTGTACTGCTGCCATTGTGGTCCTAAAAGACGGATTCACCACCTGTAATAAAGTTACGAAATATGAAATGAACGTACGATTGATGTTTCCGTGATTGTCATTCGGATCCATATTTACAGCAAATGATATCCAGTAATCTTGCATTGTGATACTTAGAGTTGCTGTAATGGGCGTCGGCTTGGTCATTGTGTTGAAAACAAAAAAGATTTCAGCGCTGTGTGGAACTAAAAGGGGAATCAAACTTGAGGATATCTATTTTTCAGTATAAAGAAAACTAAGTACCTCCAAGAGAGCCAGGAGACGCCGTCCCTGTAGTTATTTCTGGAATAATAGTAGTGGCATCGAGGTCCGTGAAAAGGTAAGCAAAGACTTTGCTTCCAGCGGCGCTCGTCTTCTGAGTATATGTTCGCCTTGCAGCTTGAATGCTAACATCCCCAACTTTATTTTTGGATGATATTAGTCATTTATTGTAAAAGTAATCATCTTTTTGATACTCACGAATGGCCGAGAATCGCTTGTACTCGCTGTTTAGCCCAAAGGTATTGTTTCCGGTTCCAAATGGGGAGCCTAGAGAAGGATTGTCCGGATAGAGCTGCATAATCGTGTTGATCACCCGAGTCTGAGTTAATTGAGTAACACTGGCAAGCGTCGGACTCGATGACTCTTCTAAGAATCCAACAATCTGATCTTCAGAGTTTACATTTTGCGGTACAAATACGGTTCCTTCGTCGAGATTGGTTCCTATCATGATCGGTAGCCCTAGCTGGTTTGGGGCAATCTGGGATTGACGATCAACGATGAGCCCGCTCGGGCCATCAATGACAGGCTGGAATAACATGAAGTCACCGAAGTTAAGTCCTGCTGTTGTCATTGCTTGTAAAACTGCACTCGAGCTGGCTGCGCGTACGCATGCAATTGTGGAGTTTGTACTTGCGGCAGTTTTACAGCCAGGTATACTAGAGACGTATTGCTGCCAGATAGCTTCAGAACGCTCAGGACCAAACACTGGGAGTATTTCCATAGATTCCAGTATCTAAGAGAACACGTTAGTGTAAATAGCTCAGGGACTCTTCTTTGAATAAATACTTACGGCCGCTCTTGCCAGTCCTGCAAATTTGGTGTGTCGAAGGAGAATGTTGATCATAAAAGCTCCAGAGCTTTCTCCAAAGAGGGTAACCTAGAAGATAATATAAATCACGGGAGTGCTATAGTATGGGAAGCGAAATGACCTTTGCTTTGTCTCCCCCAAATAATCCGATATTGTTTTGGATCCACTGTAACGCTGTAATAAAATCTTGGATCCCAAGATTCATGGCTTCGTGGCCTGCCTGCCCAACTTCGATCCCTTGAGGGAAGCCCAACGGACCAACTCGATAATTCAGGCTGACCACAATAACGGGAGTTCCCTGTGCAATAGGTCAATCGTTTGTACAGGTCACGTCGCATAGGCAATGGAACTTACTCGGCTGACGCTACGACTAACCAAGGATGTAGCATTGTAGAGGGAAGAGCCTCCAACTAACGAGATATTTTGTCAGCGATGTTTACCTGACGAATGAAAAGTAAAAATACCAAAGAAAGCACCTAAATATATACCAGACGTCAAAGTTAACTTGGAGGAGTTATAAAAATAATGTTATGTTGTGCTTACCTCCATAAATCCAAACCATGACAGGAACCCTTGTATTTTCTGGGATATTTGCAGGTCTGAAAATGTTTAAAGAAAGACAATCTTCTGAGACCGTGTCAGACGGGATCTCCTGAATATCAAAACACAAACGAAGGTCAGCGGTACTACGCTGGATGCAAATTGGAAACTTTCATCGTACGTTTTGTAGGCAAGAAGGTCCAAACGTGTTGGCTTGGAATACTCTAGAAGGAAGGTCATACCGTAAGACTGGGGATCTCAAGCGTAGTTGCCCTACGGGCGCCTCAGCGTATGGTATTCCTAGGATTATTAACGGTTTGGGACGTACAAAACTAGAAGAGTCATAGCAAGATAACATACCTCCAAAAAATTCAACTTTGGAAATTTGGAACAATGTTCCAATAATCGATGAGCTCCCAAAACTTACTGATGGAGAAGTCGAGAATGGATATGCAGCAGCACTACTCGCAAAGAGCCACGCGATGATAGTCCTGGAAAATATTCGATGAATAGTGTAGGGGGTAGTAGTATGCCGCATTTTTTGAATAGTTAAAGTAAATCTTACTTCTTCCTTCCTTTTATCATATACTGCGTAGCATCACTACATGTACTGCCACATGATAGGAGCCGAACCGAGATGAGAAATGTAGGCTTCATGACCATCATACAGACAACATTGACTCCTGTATTTGATGACCTTTAGTTAGATTTATGTGGGCTAGGAGGCGTCAGTTTTGGCGCAGCATTCTGAGTCGTACCTTCCAGTTTCAACAATGCTCAAGGCATTGCTCATTTATCAGTTATATTTACAGTGCTTTTTATAGGGGTTGACAGTAGCATCATGCGGCGAAGGAAGATGTAGTGGTAGTACCTACCCCCTCAAATTGGGGTTAACTTGAAATAAATACACACCTCAGGCCCCCGATTTCTTGACCTGTTTCGAGGAACCAGTGAGCCACCGAGAATCCCAAGATAACTTAAAACCGAATTATCACGAGTGATCCGCGTCAGAGTGTTTTACGACGTACGACGAAGTGTTGGGACGGATGTGAGTCGATTGAGTCACTGCAACGGTACCTAAGTCATTAAGCTTGAGCTCTACCGGACTTACCGGAATACACAGGATGGCCAGATCCACGCCGGCATGGCTCCAACTTTGCTATGTAATAATAATATTTGTCATACTATGATACCGGGGTGTATCATCGTGTATCATGGTAGATATGAAAAAAGGAATTGATGTTATTCAAGTGACCAACAACCTCAGAAGATCTCCGATCTCGACAGGGTGACAATCGATAATCATCCAAGCACCACAGATTTTTAGATATAAGGTTCAAACGTTCACAACACGTGAACAAAACAAAACTCCGATATCATCATGTTGTAACTTTCATTTGGTAACGCGGGTAAAAAAAACGACTCGGGAATTTTACGCTGCGTTTACGCATTAAATGATGACAAGAGGCAAGTTGTTACTTTCTAAAACTCAAAGAAATTTGGATTATTGATAAATATACGTTGTGCTAAAGCTGCGCTCATGGCAGGAAATTATAACTTACCGTTGACTTACCGGCGTTTAATTAGGAGTGCTACTCCCTTCGATCCGCGCAGGAAGGATTCATGTGAACCTATTTCCCACCGAGCATAAAGGGGACGTAAGGCCAAGAATTTAACCCGAGTATGCAAAAATATTATAAAGGGCTGCACCTGTTACTACCCATATTCAGCAGCTTTAACCTCCACACCGTGCTGTCAAAATCACACCTGCATACCATGGCCTTGAGAACAGCGCTAGTAACCGGCACCGCACAGGGCATAGGACGCGCCATTGCAACTCGACTGGGCAGAGACGGCTTTCACATTGTGCTGAATGATCTACCCTCTCGAAGAGCCGAAGTAGAAAGCCTGCGTTCCGAGATTGAATCACAGTCTCTCAAAGAACGGCAAACCGTGAAAGTATCAGTGTGTCTTGGAGATGTTTCTGTGGAGCGCGACGTATCACAGATGGTTGAGCGCGCCGTTGTGGAAACTGGAGGACTTGATGTGGTGCGTGGTTATAGTTCTATTCAATACATGTTTGAGGATAATTTATAGATGCATCGGCAGATGGTTGCCAATGCCGTTAACTTTATGCCGAAACCACTTCTTGAAAGTAAGCTACAAAGAAGAAAAAGAAAACCGGCACGTAATTTATAATCGAAACTTAGCGAACATAGAAGAATTTCGGAAAACATTAGCAGTCAATGTTGAAGGGACATTTTTATGCTACAAGTATGCCGCACTTCAGATGATTAAACAAGGAAAAGGTGGACGTATTATGGGAGCTTGTTCCTCTGCTGGAAAGCAAGGATCATCCATCCTTGGGGCGTACAGTACCAGCAAGTTTGCTATACGTGGCTTAACACAATCTGCTGGTAAGAGCGTTCGTTCGTATGTTATTCCGATGATATCGTTTTCATCGCTCGAAAAACTCATAGCATTGGAACTCGCACCTCACGGCATCACTGTAAACGCTTATGCTCCAGGGTTTACTGATACACCCTCATGTAAGTCATTCTATAAAGATAAAGACGAAATGATACAAGTCTTATTCCTATTCAGTGCAGTCTTTCTTTGACTTCTTCAAAGAAAGGAACATACCTGTTCCCACGCTCCCTGGAATCGGTCGTACAATCTCAGCAGGGGAAATCGCTGGCTTGGTATCTTATCTTGCGTCCAAAGAAGCGGCGATGATAACAGGTATGTCAATGTAGATGATACCTATCTTGTGAGTATATTTTGACATATCTTCTTACCCAGGTCAAAGTGTGAGTCACAAAATAAAATTCGGATTTTAGAACGTTGATCGAAACCCGCGATGTCTTCTAGGTATCAATTAATGGTGGCACATTCTTTGATTAGGCTTTTTCAGGTGTATATAGTACTGTGTTACTCCTTTTATAAGTATATCAGGTTTTGCTACTGATCAGGCAGTCGGAGAACTTAAATCCCTTTCTTATGTGGACGTACTTCTTGTTTGTGATGGAATGTAAAGGAAATATTATGGTCCGCAGTCGAAAACTATTTAATATCTGAAGAGGCAACATCGTATTGACACGTCGTGATGTAACAATTATGCCTGTATACATGTTTCTAGAGGTTCCCTGAGATAATCAAGTAGGAATATTTTTATCTCCTAACTATTTTTCTGGAAATTTTTCACTCGGTCCTGTCTTTACTCCCATCATCTCGCAGCCCCCATTGCTTTCTACTGGACTACTGATGCACGGCAAGCGCTGGACCAAAGTTTGGATGCATATAAAGAACATTTTCCCGACACACGGAGAGAAAGAACTGTCTGGACCAAGTGCATACTTGCCAGCTCAGACAATACTTGAACCCGACATCCTATGGAGGATATTTGATATGATATCAAGCAACAAGGCCGTATCCACCCAGAGTCGACTCGCCGAAATCAAGACTTGCTCTCATGTTTGCCGAGAGTGGAGGCACATCCTTTTGAACTCGTCGCCAATATGGGGAAGGCTGCTGAAACTTGGTTATGACGATAGCCAAAATTGGATCGACGAGATACTGCGAAGAAGTAAATCTGCGCCTCTGTGGTTTGATGCGCGTTTCGACTGCAGCCATGTGGGCCAATGCAGGGCGTCACCGCGTGTTGCCGACGAATATTTCGTGGCTTTGCTGGACCGCTGTTGGGAACGTATGGAAGTTTTCAATTGGAGGAGCGACCTTGATGCTTCATATTATCCACAGAACGTGTGGACTATCTTCCAGCGTCCAGCACCCATTCTGAAAAGGTTCGCGGTAGACGTACCTTCATATCGTGGGCTTTTTGACAATATATTTAACACGCCCATCTTCTCGGACTGTGCCCCACGACTAGAGGACTTGGAAAACAACATTATCAGACATGGCACTCTCGGAAAATCGTGGTTTAAACACCTACGTGCAATTACAGTTCGTGGGTCCTACAGATCCAACAGCGGTATTTTCCTGCATCTTATGGATATTCTACTCGACCTACCCCAGCTCGAGTCCTTGGATGCCAGCACTGCGGGCGATATTGAATGGGTGGACATGAATCAAATTTCAAATTCCCCGCTGAACCTCCCTTCGCTTGTCGAGGTGCATGTAGTAGTGACCCTGAACCAATATGTCTACTTCATCAGCAGAGCAAGACCGGCCAAAGGCTGCAGCATGGTCTGCACTGTATTCGCCGATACTAGAGATAATGATGTAGATGAAGCCAAAAGGTTGTTCCAGAGACTACGCGCCCCTTTGAATCGCCTTATAGAAAACCATGTTACCTGCCATCCATCCGGAGCAATTGATTCACTCAGGCTCGACCTGGATTACGGCCAGAGTTTCACCTTTTCTTGTTGCGGTAGTAACAAGAAAAAATATCCTGCGTTCCACATACGGATCTGTTATTCAAACGATAGTGAAGAATCAATCGTGACGAGAGATGTTCTCTCAGAGATATATGCGACGTTCATCTTCCAACCAATCCTGGAGGACGTCAAGTGCTTGGATGTGACATACTTGGGGTTTCAACGACGCAGTGATCGCGACAATGACCACATTTTGGACTATATGCCGCTCCTGCAGGCAATGTCGTCGGTTAAATGCCTCCATATTGACCGTTTCTTCCTACATTCTGGCGCGACTTCGTGTATTACAACGAAATTTCGCTAGCTGGTTCAGAAACGTATCAGTTTCCCTTTCCGAACCTGGACACGGTGTTCACGAACATGTTTTCATACGCAAAGATGAGCCGATCACCTTTTGCAGAGTTACAGGAGCTTCTTCGCTATTGGGAGGCGGATCCTATTTATGCAATAAAGTTGCCGCGGGTTGAACTTGACAGAAAACCAGTCAATTTCACTGCGTTAGCAAGCTTAGCTGAAGAATTCAAGGATTTGGAGATTATTCATGGGACTAAGTGAGTGTCATGAAATTTGAAGGCCAGACAGCTTGACGAATGTTGATCCAGAATAGTTTCGTTCAATACATTGCCCAGACTTTTTGGGAGGGGAGAATTGAAAAAGGGAGATTGCGTATAAAAGGAACCGAAAGAAATTTTTTAGCATATGTCATGAGACTATTATAGAGTGAGAGAAATACCTAAGACATATTTCAAAGTTTATTGTTTGTTCCCTACACAAGGGTTGGTAGATTTTTCGCCGTCCTTACTAAGTACCTACGGCATAGGTCAAGTAGCTGGACAAGAACCGAGCAAAACTCGGAAACCGTTTTGCTCTTGTCGAAAAATGGCACGCGTCACCGCAGTCACGAGCACGTTACCCCTATAAAACGCGTCGCGCCTTCCACTTCCACTTTCACTTTCTTTACCAGTTCTTTCCTGCCATGATATAGTTTTGTTATCAGTTCTCTGTGTTTGATTTTCAAGAATTAATCCCATATCCCCTTGAGCATATTTGTGTAGTTGAGGATAAGGGTCGGGATCAAGGCGGTTCCATGGCACATGCTCGGTATGTTTATCTTTTTTTTTTTTTTGGCAACTCCATTTTTGCTCGGAGAAACCACGAAATCTCCAAATGGAAATGACGGAACCATTTTTGTGAATTTTGTACGTTCGGTTCGGGTTGAATTAGCTCAATTGATACACATTTATTCAGGACTCTGGAGCTTTTGAAATTGAGTGAGTAATACAGGAAAATATCTGGTGATACAATGGGGAGTAATTGGGACTTCTTTCATATGTCCAGGAACTTTTCTAAAACGACATTTCTAGATGGGATGCAATCTTATCTTATCTTATTTTTAGAGCCGAAGCGGCATTAAGCCGATCAAGCACACATCGTCATCATCAACTTTGCTCGCGCCTTTGCTTTGCCATGAACCATTGAACCACGACGATGAACACGATAGGAATTGAAACGGCTGCGTTGACTTTAGGAAGGCTAGTTCACTATTTCTTATGTTTAATGATCCCGCATTGACTAATATCTAATATAGGTTTTCGCTCTTCTTTGCGTGCAGAAAGTATCTCTTGCGCACGCTCTACTCTGATCTTAAAAGTTTGTCTTCAACATCCACCCCAGGCACGCCAAAACCATCACACACGCCTTCATCGTCTGCTATTCTCTTCGACTCCCACTCATTGCACGATGATAGTAGCGCAATTGAGCTTGACGCGCTGCCTCCACCCAGCACACATACCCCTAAAAGCCCATTCAAGAAAATGGCGGTAGAAGACACGGCGTTCATACATGGATCCATATCCCGCCTCATATTCTCGTGGTGCTTTGCAGAGAGCTGCATGTTGTTTGTGCTATTGATGCTGCAGGTCATGGGAACCTTCTCTCCAAGGTACGTTTCTTTACCTGCTTTATTCATTTGAAAAACCTAACATTTGCTAGTTCCCGCCTTCTTAACTGGTGGATATCGCTCTACTCTTTAATGGCATCAATTCTCGTCATCATTCCATTATCGATTAGCCTTCTAATTGCTCTTCGCACGTCTGGTATGCCCTGATTTTTTGTCTGATTTTTATTCTTGCTCACCGCGCATCTTGAATAGACGCATTATCCCCTCTTACACTTCTCCGTCCACGCCTCATTCTCTCCATCATCCTGGTTTCGTTGTATCTCTTTCTATTCTCCTACATTCCCCTTCCTTCCTCATTGAATCCGTCGAGTTTGGATTGGACAGAAGCCACTCTATCCCGCCTCATCGTCTTGGGAACTATTGTGCTTGGGTTACTTTCAGGGTTTGGGGCTGTCAGTAGCTCATGGAAATTTTTGCCTTTTGGGAAGGCCGATGAGTGAGTTTATTCAAGTACCGTGGATTGCAAATATTCACCCATTCCAGCACGATTCCTACAGAGAGAGATATTGACGCCGCACAATATGCTCTAACGAGCATCCGAAACGACATACAGCAGAGACGCGCGGAAGCTTCTCGTCGAACGGGAACTGACGAAGGTTCATCTTGGTTTTCCCGCGTAGGTGCCAGCTTTAGAGGCGGTGATAGTCGTGCGTACCCCCATCCTTCCTTTTCATTTATGCTGCTTATTCCATCATTATGACAGTAACACAAGAACTTGATGGTCTTTCAGCTCTCGAATACCAAATGCACCGGAACTTCGAAGCATTGCGGGACAAGTACGAACATGCGCGATTTTCACGGACGCTCAAGGGTAGGCTATGGATCTTTGGGGGGAGATTGTTCATGGTTTATTGCATTTTACGAGGGTGCAGTGTATGTGCCTTGAACATCTTTTACATTCGTCTTCACTGATCATTTTATTTATTTCTTAAAGTCAATATACAACATCCTCTTCCTCAATTCCCAGCGCGAGTCGTCGACTTCGTATCCGGACCTCATATCGGACATGCTCGCTTGGGTGCTTGAGAAAGTTTCTCCTTCGAGTTCGAGTATCGTTCGAAAAGAGGATTTGGCAAGACAGATAAGTCTGTTTCTTGTTGGCATTATCATCATAAGCAGTGTGCGGATGGTCTTGAGAGGTGTGACCAGTGTGCGTGTTATGTCTTCCTCCTTTGTGCCAATGCTAAGACTGTGATATAGGCACTGCACATCACCAGTCGAAATTTAGCAACGAGCTTGATGTTATTAGTGTTAGCGCAAATCATGGTAATCAAAAAGTTCACTCTCGGGTTTTTTCATTGATATTTTATCTCAGGGAATGTACATGATATCCACACTGGTCCAGCTGCGCTCGTCGTTCCCTCCCCTTCCTTCATCTCATCCATCCACTTCGGCACCAACACCAACTGACAATCTGTTCACTACCATCCCTGCGTACGAGCTTGTCGGTGCAGCCTTGTTCGATTGGTCATTTGTGGCTGCGGGCCTCGGCAGTTTAGTAATGCGATGGGGGCGGGAGCGAGTTGATGGTGTGGGAATGGACTAATCCCGCCTTTCTTCTTTTATTGGGCGTTGAACTCTACTTACTTACTTGCTTCTGGATATAATGTGTATTTGTACGAAAAGAAAACTGCGATGGTATTTGGCTCAACAACAAGAATCTCCTAGTCTATTTTTATCTGTGTTCGCTTTCGCCCTTTCACCATCGCCCCATCTTATCTAAATATCAGCCATGTCATCCAGCTTGTATTACTGGTATGAAGCCCAGGCGCGCTTCCGAAAACTTTTGACAAAACGCAGAAACGAAGAGCACCAACGACTCGAGCTGACATCCATGCTTGGACCTATCGAAGGCACAATACTTACACCCGACATACTCTGGAGGATATTTGATATGATATCCGTAAATAACACGAGCAGGGCCGATAGTCCACTCAAACAAATCAAGATTTGCTCGCACGTTTGCAGAGAGTGGCGACATATCCTTCTGGAATCACCGTCAATATGGGGACGATTGATAGAATTCTACCATTATCGAAAGAAGGTATGGATAGAAGAAATACTCCGAAGAAGCAAATCCTCACCTTTGTGGGTTGATGTGGACCTGGACAATTTCATGCGGAAAACAAGGAAAACTTCGCCTTGGCCTGCCTATGATTATGTCTTCACACTTCTGGAGCGTTATTGGGAGCGTGTGGAGGTTTTCAGGTGGAATGGCAGGATGTATCCTTCAATATACCCGAGGAAGGCGTGGTACATATTCCAACAACCAGCGCCACTTCTCCAGAGATTCTCAGTATCTATTTCTTTAAGACCCCGCTTCGGCGTGCCTATTCTCTTCGAGTTCCCTGTGTTCAAAGACAATGCCCCGCGTCTACAAGAATTCGAAATGGGCATTTTCAAATTCAAATCCGTCGGTAATTTCTGGTATACAAATCTACGCGCGATCAACTTTTCTGGTTCCGACCCCATCATATCGTTTGGTCATCTCATGGTCATTTTGGACGACTTACCCCAGCTCGAATTCCTAGCTGCCCATCCTACCAGCACAGAGTCTGTTGCAACACTTCCTTCTACACCGTTGAACCTTCCTTCGCTTTCCTGGGTATCTATCAAGTTCACCTTGGAGCAATTTGTACACTTTATTCAACGAGTGAGGCCCGCCACCGGTTGCAGTCTAGTCGCCAATGTGCACTTCTCGTGGGGTCTTCAACACGAAGAAACAATCCGGGCATTATTCGAGGGACTTCGTGACCCCCTTTATCGCCTTCTAGAATGTCACGTCGGATGCCATCACTCTGGGAGGATGGAAACACTTGAACTCAACCTGGGCCGTGCTTGCAACTTCAGTTTCTCCTGCTGTAGTGGTGATTCAACTGTTACTATTCAAGGGCCAAAATCGGCTTCCTTTTACATAGGGCTTGACTGGGTTCAGGACCACGTGGAACGAACAACGACGGACGCTATACTGTCACGTATTTACGACACATTCAACTTCCCTATCCTCAAAGATGTCCTTTGCTTGGATGTGTCGTACACGGGCTGGGATGACGACGTCTCCCATGTCCGAGTCCCCTGTACTTTTCCACTCCTCCATGCGATGTCATCAGTAACATGTCTACACGCTGACCATTTTCTGTCGACATTCTGGCCCGAGTTTGAGCGGTACAAGGATGGGATTGCTGCGGATAGTGGCACGGAAAAGGCTATCGATTTTCCTTTTCCTCGCTTGGACACAATTTACACTGACATGTTCGCAAAAATTGACCTACAGCTATGGGAATATTTAAACCAATTTCTTCACTACTGGAAGGAACAGTATCATCCCAAGGCGAGTTCACCCAGGTCCATGCTGAGGATCGAGATCGGGGCGGAACCTGTCCATATCATAGCTTTGCTAAGGCTTAGAACAGAGTTTAGAAATCTGGAAATTATCCATGGGCCCGCGTACGTTGTCTAGGAGTTTGTCTCGATGTTTTTGGGATGTACTTACGATGCTTGACATTTCAGAGCCCTTTCATTGAGGAGAGCTGTCGGCACAGATTCGAAACATCACAGATAAAACATAAGTAGTAACCTCGGCGCTAGCCTGCCCGTTGTGCAATCGTATGCCATCGCGATTATTGTTTGATTATTCTGTACGTCTGGCAAGTTTTCGTTTTCTCTCCTAGTTATTGCAAGTTGTTCTTGCCACCGTGCCAATGATAGTGGCATCAGAAGCGTGTTGAATTTCCTCGGTCATTCAGAGTGGGTTTAGTTACGGAATCCATGATATTAATGTATGAATTCGGTCTCGACACAGGTAGCAAATGCAAATTGAAAACAAAGAAGGAAAAAGGAAGAAAAAAAAAGAAAAGAACACGTACTGCTTCAACGTTTCATACAAAAACTTATAACTCTTCAAATATCCCTTCAACCCTCCATATCCAAACTATACGTATCGTTCGGCCTCTCCAACCTCGTCACCTCGACGCTGAACCGCACTTCATCTCCAGTGTCCTGCGATGGATCATCATATGCCGGTCCGACCACGCCAGAAACAGAGCCACTGGTGAAAGGGAATGCCCCCCTGTCCAGGCGACATAACAGGTGTGATAGGATTCACGCTCGAAGATTCTACAAGCCCACCAGTCGAGGGCAGAAGCTTGCCATCGACGACGGAATGTTTGTCATCGAATGCCGGTGTGATTGAGGGCCCATAGGATGACGTGGGAGGAACACCCGATGCGACTTCAGACAACTGGTATGCCACCCGTCGAGGCCGAAAACGTACCAGACAGAGAGGGAAGAACCACCACCTGAACAGGAGGAGCAACGAGGGTCTGCTGCTGCTCCTTTCCATCCTTTTCGCCAGGCTGGTTGACAATACCGCTCGGAGCAGAATAGCCCCTCTTATACTTATTCGCAATAGGTGTCTATGCCTGGCTCGTCTGCGTCAAGGTAGGTGTACCGTGTACTATCTTTATCGACATCCGAGTCCTCCGTGCTAGGCGTAAGAGCGTAAGAAGAAGCAAGGCTTTCCCTGCCCTTTAACTTGCTCCTGGACCACTGCATGACCTTCTTCGCCTTGCTCGTCAACGTCTGCATGTTTGCCTTCTCGCTCGCCCGCCGTCATCGGCAGGTCGCCAAAGTCCTGCGAAAGAGGCGACAACGTGGCCGAGTTCGCAGCTAAAGACGAAGCGCTGGAAGGATTCAATAACAATGCAAACACGTTGCAGTTCATGGACATCGAATGTGCTGCTGCACCTAGTGGGAATGGCATGGCGGTGGGCATCGGTGATTGTAAACTGGCGTTGGAGTTCTTTGCTGTGACTGCTACGGCGGTAGTCCTACCCTCATGCTGGTGCTGTGGGGGATGCACTCGGAACCGCAGGCGCACGATAAGCTGGCGCTGGTGCTGCTGAAGGAGGCAGGCCAGGTACGGCCTTCTCATCCGTAGAACTCTGTTTGTGCTCCACTCCTTGGGCCTACCCCCACTCGGCTGTATCCTTCCACGTTCCTTCGGCTCAGATTCGTGTTCGACCTGGATAGTACGCCTGAACGCTCCATGGGCTTTCTTCTCCTTGTCTTCTCTCTCTCCAGGGGATTGACCGGGTAGTGAGAGGGTGCTGGAAGTCGTGTTAGCATTCAAAGTCGAAGCAACTCCGACACCAAATGCGAACGGATCGTCTGCGCTCAGACCCAACGCAGCAGGGCTGGAAAATTTCTTCTGGCCAGGACCTTCCTTGTTCTGCGGTGTAGCTCGCTAAGGTTTATTGCCAGCGGGTTTAAAAACAACAGAAAGTGGCGGAGATGTGAGGAGCGATACAGAGGGGTCAATTGTAACACTAGTAGTGGGTGAAGAAGGCCAACTTTCGCAGAGGTAGGTTGGGTCGAACGGCTGCGAGTGGGCGTGGGTGCGTTGGTGCTGGTTTGGCCTGCGATGGCGGTGGCAACAATCGGCGGAACGGTATAGTACGGCGCAGACCTGTCGCTCCTCGCCTCTGGACGTTGGCTCTATGCTCTGGAAGGTGTAGGCACGACGTTCGCATTGCCGCTGTCACTGTCACCCGCCTGTTGGGCGCCAGATCTGCTAGCTTGAGCAGCTTGTGCCTGCTGCCTCATCTGTCGCTGGTACGCGACCCTATTCAACTGAAAAGAACGATTAGTCAATGAAATAAAATTGTAAAAATAATGGCAGAAGAACGCAAGTCAGTGCGTGAACGAAACGATACAAGTATTTATTTTTGAGCGAACGACACCCGCAGCTCCTCTTCCACGAATACAGGCGCCAAAAAACGCGCAAATAGAGGTCCAGATACTAGGATAGAAAGATTAAAACTATTTACATACAGATGTTTGGTCATAGCAAAAGATGCGCCTTGAACCATCCACGAAGAAAGGAAAAGATGGCAGTGAGAAAACGTACCTTCAAAAACCTCGATTTCTTTCTCAGTTTTACTCATCCCAACGGTACTGCTCCCATTACCCCTCCTGATCAACTTCAACGCGAACTCCTCTCCCTGAATATGCAGACCGAGCGTGAACTTCCCAAACTCGCCCTCTCCCAGGGTCTGCAGGAGCAGATACAGCCCAAATTTGGGGATGTGGATGGTTCGGCGTGGATGAGGACCTCCCTTCCTCGTTTGACTTCGTTATGCGTCGTTTCGTTTCGTTTAATGTGCACTCCGATCCCTTCATAAATCTTGCATAATGACAGGGCCGTTCATCTGTTTGATGCGTAGGATTCAGATCGAAGGAAACAATTAGGGAAAAAGAAAGAACGAGAAAAACTGAAGGTCGGATACGAACGTACGTGATACCATGTTGGGTTAGGGTTCGGATCAAAACCCGTGTCAAATTTCCGTCGGACCGTCTGTCCTTACATCGTCAGCCATCGTCCGCTCGTCGTATTCGTCGCTCTCTTCGCTTCCGTAGACGTTCACCCCGCTCTAAGCGTGCTCCGGTCACTTGAACGTTTGTCGCTCGTCGGGGTCATTCTTCTCTGCGGTCTGGGCGTGTCGTCTCTTTTACTGTGCGTTACTGCCGTGAGTCGCGCTTTTTTCATCTGTCCCCCACTCAGCCGTGGTTTCCCTTTCCATTCTGTGTCCGATGTATTCGGTCTTGGTTTATTCCCTGTTTTTATGCTCCCTCTCTCCGCAGCCTCACTTTTTCTACCCGTCTCTGTGGATCTTCATATATCTATGTCAAAGTTGACGCGTTGATGTTAAGCGATTTTCAAGCGACGTACATCGAAGAACTGCATTCTCCCCGCGCTTGTGCATTGTCATCTCGTCTTGACCGTCTCGTATCTCCCCTCGCATTTGCATTATTGCTCCTAGACGGCCTCCCATTCTCATCAACAAACATGCATATTATACGTCGTGAACTTTCACTTCACGCCCTTCGGTTGATACATCGTAATAGGGTTCCTGATATTGATGTGCCTTTGGAGAAGACGTAGCATATACTATATACACATAAAGCGACAAAACTGGACTGGAAGGACAGAAGTGGAGATATGTTGTAATTGCATGGACTAAATTGGAACAATTAATTATAACACGCGTTGGACAGATTTAACCGTGGGAACTGCTCATGTGTGGTTGGGAATGCGATTCACTGCGCAGTGCGAAGCTTTGAAGTCCTTGGCCTGCTACTTGACCTGCTACACGTGTTGTTCCTATCCTCTCCCAACACTAAATCTCAAACATGTCTAATATACTGCCGACTGCAGGATCTTTCTTTCCGTCGTCAAACGCTATCATCAATGGAGGATCATTTACGATGTATATATAACAGCTCGACCCATGTTCGCACTGGGGAAAAGAGTACGTATGTCCTGCCATATAGCGCACACATCTCCTATATGTAATATTATTTTCCAGGTGGATATGATCATTTAGTTGCAGCTGTCGCATCACATTCTCTGCACGACTCGGGGCACGTTGGCGATCCTCCGAAATGTCACCCGGGTACGAGGGTCGCAATCATTCAAACACTTGTGGACTGGGTGACAGGATTGCAATGGACGAACGAAATCGCGATAAACTAATCACTTGGGTTACTGGAGCTGCAGGAGCTGGGAAATCCGCTATCGGGAGAAGCGTATGCGAACGCTGCGTCGAGGAGGGAACCCTGCTCGCTAGTTTCTTCTTTGGCGCGAATGATACCACACGGAACCACTCGAAATCCATTGCAGCAACAATTGCGTACCAAATCTGTGCTTTAAGCCCACATATGCGCAGCCTCATATCCGAGTTCATTGACTTTGATCCGCTTATTTTTACGCGGTCCTTGCGGACCCAATTCAAATCTCTTGTCATGGACCCGCTATTGGCAGACTATGCCAATTCCCCTCAAGGCGCACCGAAGCTTATTGTCGTGGATAGTCTGGACGAGTGCGTGGACCTCGCAAGCCAACGGGATATATTGGATGTGTTACATTACGTTGTCACCACATCCCCAGTACCAATTCGCATTCTTGTGCTGAGCCGTCCAGAAAGCAATATATCCAACACATTTAGTGAGACACAGATGAACTCGACACTGTTCAAGATATTCCTTGGGGATGAGTACGATCCGGATGAGGATATTAGGCTCTATCTACGTGATCGTTTTATGCATCTTCGCGAAGGACACATATTCAAAGATTCCATGCAGCTTAAGGGTTTTGTTCCATTTAACAGACATGTTCCATCAGACGGTCTAGGAATGGCCATTTATTTCACTGACTTTCATCCCGCATTCTTGATCCCTCTTGGTGATGAGGAAAAATCACTTATAATATCGACAGCAGCAGTCCATTGTCTTACCCTTCTGGCTGATACAAACTGTCAACAAAATCTACAGTTGTCTGGATACGAATACACAGACTTACTAACCAGTCTTCTTCAGCTACTTTCACTAGCGGCCAGGTTTCATATACTCATCAATCTCTGCCAAAAATGCTTTGCAAAAACGCCAATAATGTTCCACCATTTCAGGTTTCGTGCACGTCAAGCAATAATTACTTACCTTGAGCGAGTCGGGGCTGGGTTTTCTTCCTTGCATTCCCCGTTCATGTTCTGCTCTTTGTTTTCTCATTCACTTGTTGGTTTCAATCCGATCATTCATATCTAAACACGGCACATGTTTTTGTATTTCTTGCTTGTTAAGTAATTATATTTGTGTGTTTTCCATGCATGCATATGTGAGATAGCTATGAATGAATGAATAGTGTCGATAATATGGCTAAGCTTTGCATTGTATCTGTATCTGTACCAGATCTGTGTTGTTATCATTGAAGTAAAAAGTATCGGACATCAGCAACTTCACAATTTACTTGTCCGCTTTTTTGGGTTTTTCAACTTGCAGCAAGTAAGAAAGCGTGAAAGCGAGAAAAAGCTACGGAGGGACTACATACGGTAACATATAGTACTAAAAATAGCTAATCCGACAGAAATTCGTGGCAGTGATGGTCGATATACGGATTGACCAAGTAATTCTGAAACTCGTCCAGTGCATTGAAGTAGGAAATATGGTCAGGGAGGAATCCTACGCCATATTTTGGCAGAAGGTGAGCACCTCGAGCAATACTTTTGAGGTGTATGACCTGAACCGGGCGATGCCTTCGTGATCCCTCAGGTTTAATCATCCACATGCCCGTGTCTGGATCACGACAGTCTGAAGCAGGAACGAACCAGCTGACAAGGGCACATGGCACAGTCTGTCCATCCGAATCATCCACAAAAGAGAAGAAAAGATGGACTCGAGCAACAAGTAGTCCTTCCATACCTGGTTGATTTGCGTCTTGGACAACGAAGACTGTGTCATGCCGAGGGTGGCCATACCATGAAGGATTGCAGCGAATACGCTGCCGATACATGCCACTGGCCCCGCAAAGATCACTGGGGGCATAGAAGCGAGTAATTGCAGAGTGAAAAACTTGTATCTTTCCTGTGAAATGAATGCGAATGTCGAGGTCATTGGGAATTGGGCGGTTTGGATGTCGACGGGAATATAAAAATTCAAGGAAGGCAGACGGAAATTCTGGCTCGTTGATATACTGAGAAAGGGCAGCCAAATGCTTAGGGTACTTTCGCTCTGTATGGGAAATAAGAATAATACAATTTTGAAGAGATATTCAAGAGACGTACCAGCTGTATTTGCGAGAGTGATGGAAGAAAGTGCCCGAGGACCTTCCTCAGGTCCCACATCAGACAAACATTCTTTTTCCATGTCTTGAATTGTGCTGCCGTCACCAGCTCCATCACCTGTATCAACGTCCATCATATCTGAGCCTCCATCATCCGTTACATTGTCATCCTGATCTGACTTCTCAGCTCTATTCAAGGAGCGTGCAATATATCCCGCCGTTGTACCCGCCAGCATCCCCTGAGCAAGAAAGCTGTTACGAACACATGCGCTAGTCGCCTCTTTTTCATTTTCTTTAATGTTCCATCGCCTCGCCTTTACTGAACGACTACCACACCTTCACGGTGTGTTCCTTATCGAACGATCGACACACCTTTACGGTGCTCTCTCCTCATTTTCCTACGAACGATTACCACACCTTTACGGTGTCCTTTCCGCATGTTTTACCCTTATAAATACGTAGTACGATACTCTTTTATTCCTTAACTAGTTCTTGAGAATAATACGGTTTCACTACTCGAAACTCGAACGAAGAACTAAGAACTTACGACTATAGCCTTATTCGGTGTAAACTCTGGGAGTTATACGCATACGAAACGGCTTGTGTCGTAACAAAAGAACTAGTTCACCAAACTTCCTCTACCAAGCTTGAACGTAGAGATTATCCACCATTTCAAAAACACACGAAGAACTTTGGCTAACGCCAAGAACTCAGGAAGAAGAAGAAACCCCTCCCCCTTCCGGAGGAGTATCACCTATTCTCTCCCCACTCACAAGAACCATCCCTGTCACCCCCATTATCATCATGACCACTCCTGCCGACGACAAAGCCTATCGGCTCAGACTCCCTTTCGACTACGACGGAAACAAGAAAAAGTTTATCGATTTCACTCAAATCCTCGACCTTTACATTTCCGGAAACCCCGACTCTTTCAAAACCGACAAAGCCAAAATCATTTTTACCCTCGGCTACCTCATCAAAGGTGACGCAAACGCCTGGCGAAGATCCTTTATCACTGCCAAGAAAGAAGCCGCTCGAAAGGCCAAGACAGCAGATATCGACTACGGAAGCTGGAGCGTCTTCAGTGACGAACTCAAGAAAGCCTTCTCCAGCATCAACCTCGAACAAGACGCTATACACGAGCTCCAACGCATCAAAATGAAGAACGAAACAGGAGAAGAACACGTCGCAAAATTCAAGAACCTCGTTGTCGACGCCGACATAACTGAAGAAAAAAACATCATCACCTACTTCGAAAACTCTCTCCCCGAACACATCAGGGAAAGAATCGACCTCGCCTCTGACCCTAAAGACCTCAACGAATGGTACGACGTGGCTATCAAAGCAGATAACAAATATCGACGACTTCGCGCGGCCTTTAACAGAGGACCACCCAACCGAACCAAAGGCGAAACTGCCTTCAACCAAAAAGGGGCCACAACGAACAATAATCGAAGCAACAACAACTATGTTCCCCGAGACAAACAATACTACTTCTCGAACAACAATTACCAACGACGAACTGAAAGAGACCCCGACGCCATGGACGTAGATGCCATGAGCACCGACGAACGCACTGTGTTACGAACACACACGCTGGACGACTCTTTTTCATTTCTTTTACTGTTTCATCACCTCACCTTCACCGAACGACTACTGTTACGAACACACACGCTGGACGACTCTTTTTCATTTCTTTTACTGTTTCATCACCTCACCTTCACCGAACGACTACCACACCTTCACGGTGTGTCTTTTATCGAACGATCGCCGCACCGTTACGGTGCTTTCTCCTCACTGTTCACGAACGATTACCGCACCTCTATAGTGCCTTTTCCTCATGTTCCATTCATATAAATACGTAGTACGATACTCTCCTATTCTTTAACTAGTTCTTGAGAATACTACGGTTTCATTACTCGAAACTCGAACGAAGAACTAAGAACCTACGCCTATAGCCTTCTTCGGTGTATACTCTGGGAGTTATACACATACGAAACGGCTTGTGTCGTAACAAAAGAACTAGTTGTCCAAACTCTCTCTACCAAACTTGAACGTAGAGACCATCCACCATTTCTATTACAAACGAAGAACTTTGGCTAAAGCCAAGAACCCAGGAAGAAGAAGAAACTCCTCCTCCTTCAGGAGAAGTTACACCACTACTCTCTCCACTCACCAGAACCATCCCCGCTACCCCCATTATCATCATGACCACACCCACCGACGACAAAGCCTATCGGCTCAGACTCCCGTTTGATTACGACGGAGACAAGAAGAAATTCATCGATTTTACCCAGATTCTCGACCTCTACATCTCCGGAAACCCCGACTCTTTCAAAACTGACAAAGCCAAAATCATCTTTACTCTCGGTTACCTCATCAAAGGAGACGCAAACGCCTGGCGAAGATCTTTCATCACCGCCAAGAAAGAAGCTGCCCGAAAAGCCAAGACAGCAGACATCGACTATGGAAGCTGGAGTGTCTTCAACGATGAACTCAAGAAAGTCTTCTCCAGCATCAACCTCGAACAAGACGCCATACACGAACTCCAATGCATCAAGATGAAAAACGAAACAGGAGAAGAACACGTCGCAAAATTCAAGAACCTCGTCGTCGACGCCGACATTACTGAAGAAAAGAACATCATCACGTACTTCGAAAACTCTCTTCCCGAACATATCAGGGAAAGGATCGACCTCGCAACGGACCCAAAAGATCTCAACGAATGGTACGACGCGGCCATAAAAGCCGACAACAAATACCGCCGACTCCGCGCAGCCTTTAACAGAGGACCGCCCAATCGAACCAAAGGCGAAACCGCCTTCAATCAGAAAGCAGTCACGACAAACAATCACCGAAGCAACAACAACAACAACTACGTTCCTCGAGACAAGCAATACTATTTTTCAAACAACAACTATCAACGACGACAAACCGAAAGAGATCCTGACGCTATGGACGTAGACGCCATGAGCACCGACGAACGCACCGCCCTTATGAAGAAAGGTGCCTGCTTCAATTGCAAAGGAATCGGACATCTGGCACGAGACTGCCCAAAACCACGAGGTGCTCGTCCCTCTTACAACAACCACAACAACGATCGTCGAGAAACCCCTAACCCAAACTATCGAGGCAACAACCCTCGCAACAACAGCAACAACTACAACAACAACACTCGCAACAACAACAAGAAATCTCCCGCTAAAGATCTTTCCTCCCAAATCCGAGCCCTGTCCGCCGAAGAAAGGAAGCAACTTCTTTTCTCCGCATTCGAGGCGGAAGACATGGAAGGAACTGTCGCAGAAGAAGAGAACGAAGAAGAGGGTTTTTGAAAGGGAGATCTGCCCCGGCGTCAGTCTCTCCCTCTTTTAATATTTCACACGTACTTGTCGCTCGCATAGATAAAAAATCTTTATATATGCCAATTTCTTTCACCACAAGTATATCAAAAATCGCCGAAAAAACCGAAGCACTCGCCGATACCGGAGCATCCGGCAAATTCATAGACGAAGAATACCGACGGAAGTTAAAAATTCCGAAAATAGCCCTGAAAAAGACACTCGACGTCTACAATGTGGACGGAACCCTTAACAAAAAAGGAACGATCACTCATTACGTCAGAATTCTAATAACCGTCGGAGGAAGAACCAAATGGGAATCTTTCTACTGCACCGGATTAGGAAGGCAGAAGATCATTCTAGGATTACCATGGTTCCGAGAAAACAATCCGATCATTGACTGGGAAACCGGTCACGTCTCTTGGAGAATCAAAACCCAAGAAACCAGAAGAATCTTCGTAAAGAAGACCAAACCCAGGAAAGAATTCAAGATAGAAGAGGAGAATGACCTCGATCTCCTCCTCCGATTTATTGACGGAGAAGCCCCCGAACCCGAATGGATCAGAGCGAAGATCACCGCCTCCCAAACCCTCGCACAAAAACACGAAGAAGTCAAGATAAAGAAACCAACGAAAGAGATCGTCCCAAAACAATTTCACGAATTCCTCAAAGTATTCGACGAAGAAGCTTCAAACCGCTTTCCCATCTCAAAACCATGGGATCATAAAATCGAAATGAAGGAAGGATTTGAACCCAAATCCTTCAAATCATACAACCTGACACCTCAAGAGACGAAAGAATTGGACTCCTTCCTAGACGAACAACTAGCCAAGGGATACATTCGACCATCGAAATCACCAATGGCTTCACCGTTTTTCTTCGTATCAAAAAAAGACGGAAAACTTAGACCTTGCCAAGATTACCGATACCTAAACGAATGGACTGTCAAAAACGCATACCCACTACCCCTCATATCCGAACTATTGGACAAACTCAAAGGAGCTAAATTTTTCACCAAAATGGACGTCCAATGGGGGTACAACAACATTCGAATCAAAAAGGGAGACGAATGGAAAGCCGCCTTCAAAACAAACCGAGGACTATTCGAACCCACCGTTATGTTCTTTGGAATGTGCAATTCCCCAGCAACATTCCAAGCAATGATGGATCACATTTTCAAAGACATGATTTCCGAAGGACAAATCGTAGTCTACATGGACGACATCCTTATCTTCGCAAAAGACAGAACGAAACTTGATGAAATCACCCGAAAAGTGCTCCAACGTCTTCAAGAAAACGACCTCTTCCTTAAACCCGAGAAGTGCGAATTCCAGAAAACCAAAATCGATTACTTGGGAATGATCATCGAAGAAGGAAAGATTTCTATGGATCCGACGAAACTAAAAGGAATTAGTGAATGGCCAACCCCGAAGACTGTGAAACAAGTACGATCCTTCCTAGGATTCGGAAACTTTTATAGAAAGTTCATCCGAAGATACTCGGATCTCGCCAAACCGCTAAATGAACTCCTTCAGAAAGGGAAAACTTTCCTGTGGAACGATAACGCTCAAGCAGCCTTCAACTCCCTTAAACAGAAATTTACCGAAGAACCGGTGTTAATGATGCCCGACACCACTAAACCCTTTCAAATCGAATCCGACGCATCAAAATACGCATCTGGGGCAGTGCTCACCCAGCTAGATAGCAACGGAAACCGCCACCCATGCGCCTTCATATCGAAGACCTTTAACGAACCCGAACGAAACTACGAAATCTATGACAGAGAACTCCTAGCGATCATCCGAGCTCTGCAAGAATGGAGACATTACATCCAAGGATCCCCCTTTGAAACAATCGTTTTATCCGATCACAAGAACTTGACATATTTTAGAAGCGCCCAAAAACTAAATAGAAGACAAGCACGCTGGTCCCTGTACCTCTCAGAGTTTAACATCAAGCTCGTACACACCCCAGGAACGAAAATGATACAATCAGACGCATTATCCAGACGACCAGACTTATGTCCCGACGAAGACCACGACAACGAAAACAAAGTTCTCCTACCAGAGAACCTGTTTGTCAACTTAATCGACACCGAACTCCAAGAAAAAATTGCGAACTCCAACAAACTTGACCTTGACGCCGCTAACGCGATTAAACTATTGTTAGAAAACGGACCGACCGAGCTCCACGATAAACTCACCGATTGGACGGTAGAAGACTTTCAAGGAAAGAACATACTCTTCTACCAAGGAAAAAACTATATCCCCAACGACGCAGAACTCAGAAGAACTATCGTGAAGAGTTACCACGATACAATGACCGCCGGACACCCCGGAGAAATAGAAACATTCAACGCCATCAGAAAACATTATTGGTGGCCCGGAATGCGTATGTTTGTAAAAAACTACGTGAAAGGATGTGGGCCTTGCCAACAATTCAAGATCAACAGAAACCCGACGAAACCCGCCTTCCAACCCGTCAAAGGAGCGAAATCAAACAGACCTTTCGCCAATTGCTCAATGGACATGATCACTGATCTACCCGAAATCGACGGATACGACTCAATTTTATCCGTGGTGGACCACGGACTTACAAAAGGGGCAATCTTCATCCCCTGTTCAAAGACCCTGACAGAAGAAGGAGCAGGAAAACTTCTTCTAGAACACCTTTACAAACGATTTGGACTGCCGGACTCAATAATCTCCGACAGAGGACCACAATTCGCCGCAAAAGCATTCAGAGAACTCCTAAAACAATTAGGAATCGAATCAAAACTGACGACCGCCTATCACCCACAGGCCGATGGAACTACCGAAAGATTTAACCAAGAAATCGAAGCATATATCGCAATATTTTGCTCTGCGAACCCCGAAACGTGGAAGGACGCTCTCCCCACGCTCGAATTCACACACAACGATCGACGACACTCAGACAGGCAGAAATCACCATTCGCCTTGATGCTAGGAATTGAACCCCTAGCCATACCAACGACCTTCGAAAACACGAAGTTTCCCTCAGTGGAAGAAAGATTGAAGAATCTCACACGAGACCGAGAAGAAGCCCACGCGGCACACGAATTAGCACGAGCACGAATGCTTACCAGAAGAAAAGGAAAACCGATCACCTTCAAACTCGGACAGAAGGTCTGGCTTGAAGCCAAAAACCTGAAAACACGAAGCAACAAGAAGCTCTCACCAAAAAGAGAAGGACCCTTCAAAATCACGGAAATTAAAGGACCTTTGTCCTTCAAACTCGAATTGCCGAAAGGCTGGAGGATTCACGACGTGTTCCACGCCTCACTCCTCACACCTTACACCGAAAACGAAACCTACGGACCCAATTTCCCGGAACCACCTCCCGAACTCATTAACGAAGAAGAACATTACGAAATCGAATCGATCAAATCACACCGAAAACAAGGACGACCCCAGAAAGGAAAACCCCAGAAATATAAATACCTCGTCAAATGGGCCGGTTATTCCGTCAGCAACAACTCATGGGAACCCCAAGAAATGTTCGGATCAACCGGGCGAAAGATTTTAAACGAATACCAAAAACGAAACGGACTTCCAGTCACTCGCTAAACGATCGCCTCGAATCACTACACGCATCTACCATGCACGCCAAACTGAACCTCGAAAACCTATCACTACTTCACGAACAGCTGGAAGACGACCCCTTTTCATTCGAACCATCGACCCTTCTCTCCGATTGGATCACTCTAACACAGACATTTCACCGCACGTCTAAAGCAAGGCAAATCAGCCTGACATTCGACAAAGAGTTTCCACCCCCACATCCATGCAAACGCAAGAACCGAAGAATCCCATTCAAAAAATTCACACCCAAGCTCAAACCGATCCAGGAAGAACATATAAGCAGGATGATTCCTGTCTTTACAACCCAGAACCGAATTCACTACCAACGATACTCACTTTACTACTGAACCATCCTCTCGATCTTACTATGGCCCAACCAAACGCTCAGAACAACTTCGTCATCGGATACACCGAATTTCACCACTCTTCCCAAAGCTTCCTTGACCGACAAGCTCTCTTTGATTTAGTCGCCCCTCTCAACCGGTACAATGACTCCCTCACCACACTCCTCGACATCGAAAAAGAAATCCATTCACAGACTAAACACCTTAACGAACTCCGACGACTAGCTGCCCTACGCCTCGATGCCCTTTGTTGGCAAGGCTTAGGCAATCACACCCAGAACTTTTGGGAACAACGAAGAATTTATTACGCCAACGAACACCGACCAATCCGAGGGAACGTACCCTCTCCTTACCCATCTGGACATTCGACAAATCCCATCTCCTTTCCTGACACTAGGGAACCCACCCCAGACGACGACACCGACATCTACGTACGCACTCCCCCAAAGGAAACCACCAACGAAGAAACCCCCGATCCGAACCCCTCCCGAACCCCTTCAGTCCCATATATCGTCGTCGACCAACACAATGAAGAACGTAATGAACCACAAAGACAACCCGAACCTAATCCCTCTGTCCTCGATCTTGGAACCTTTCGACGACTAGCTCAAATTCCTGAAACACCGAACAGACCTCCAATGAACCACCGACAATTCCTCCATACGCTTTTCCCCAGCCATGTTGGCTCCGACGAAACAGAAACACATAGCAACGAAACATGAACAGAACCTACCCCTAGAACCAACAATGACCTTCCACCTCCTTACTTACCACGACGACAACAAAATCGAAGACCCTCCGAACCAAGACAATCCATCATGCCACCGAACGGTCCCCGACAATTTCGAGGACTGCCTCATCCCTATACTCTTCGACCTCGACCCAGACGCGCAACCCCGACCTGTTACAACTGCCAACGAACAGGACACCTCAAACGAGACTGTCCTTACGAATACCAACAACTCTAATCGAATCTGGAATCTTCGATCTAGAACGGGGGTAATGTTACGAACACACACGCTGGACGACTCTTTTTCATTTCTTTTACTGTTTCATCACCTCACCTTCACCGAACGACTACTGTTACGAACACACACGCTGGACGACTCTTTTTCATTTCTTTTACTGTTTCATCACCTCACCTTCACCGAACGACTACCACACCTTCACGGTGTGTCTTTTATCGAACGATCGCCGCACCGTTACGGTGCTTTCTCCTCACTGTTCACGAACGATTACCGCACCTCTATAGTGCCTTTTCCTCATGTTCCATTCATATAAATACGTAGTACGATACTCTCCTATTCTTTAACTAGTTCTTGAGAATACTACGGTTTCATTACTCGAAACTCGAACGAAGAACTAAGAACCTACGCCTATAGCCTTCTTCGGTGTATACTCTGGGAGTTATACACATACGAAACGGCTTGTGTCGTAACACACTGCTCTTATGAGAAAAGGTGCCTGCTTCAATTGCAAAGGAATCGGACATCTGGCACGAGACTGCCCAAAACCACGAGGCACTCGCCCCTCCTACAACAACGGCAATAACTCAAACAACGATCGTCGAGAAACCCCTAGTTCAAACTACCGAGGCAACAACCCTCGCAACAACAACAATAACAGCGGCAACAACAATCACAAGAAGTCTTCTGCAAAGGACCTCTCTTCCCAAATCCGGGCCTTGACCGCTGAAGAAAGAAAACAGCTCCTTTTTTCCGCATTCGAAGCAGAAGACATGGAAGGAACGGTAGCCGGAGAGGAAGAAGAAGAAGAGGGTTTTTAAAAGGGAGATCTGCCCCGGCGTCAGTCTCTCCCTCTTTCCATATTTCACACGTACTTGTTGCTCGGATAGATAAAAAATCTTTATATATCCCAATTTCTTTCACTACAAGTACATCAAAAATCGCCGAAAAAACCGAAGCACTCGCCGATACCGGAGCATCCGGCAAATTCATCGATGAAGAATACCGTCGGAAATTAAAAATTCCGAAAATAGCCCTGAAAAAGGCGCTCGACGTTTATAATGTAGATGGAACCCTTAACAAAAAAGGGACAATCACTCATTACGTCAAAATCCTTATGACCGTCGGTGGGAGAACCAAATGGGAATCCTTTTACTGTACTGGACTAGGACGACAAAAAATTATCCTCGGACTGCCATGGTTCCGAGAAAACAACCCGATTATCGATTGGGAAACCGGTCACGTTTCTTGGAGAGTCAAAATCCAGGAAACTCGAAGAATTTTCGTAAAAAAAACCAAACAAAAAAAAAAACAACAACTCGAAACGGAAGAAGATAACGATCTCAATCTTCTTCTCCGATTTATCGACGGAGAAGCTCCCGAACCTGAATGGATCAGAGCGAAAATCACCACTTCTCAAACCCTCGCACAGAAACACGAAGAAGTCAAAACAAAGAAACCAACTAAGGAAGTCGTCCCAAAACAATTCCACGAATTCCTCAAAGTATTCGATGAAGAAGCTTCAAACCGATTTCCCACCTCGAAACCATGGGATCACAAAATCGAGATGAAGGAAGGATTCGAACCCAAATCCTTCAAATCCTACAATCTAACCCCACAAGAGACGAAGGAATTGGACTCCTTCCTAGACGAACAACTAGCCAAAGGATACATTCGACCATCGAAATCACCAATGGCCTCACCATTTTTCTTTGTATCAAAGAAAGACGGAAAACTGAGACCTTGTCAGGATTACCGATACTTGAACGAATGGACCATCAAAAACGCATACCCTTTACCCCTCATCGCCGAACTACTAGACAAGCTCAAAGGAGCAAAATTCTTCACCAAAATGGACGTCCGATGGGGATACAACAACATTCGAATCAAAAAGGGAGACGAATGGAAGGCTGCCTTCAAAACGAACAGAGGACTATTCGAACCCACTGTCATGTTCTTTGGAATGTGCAATTCCCCTGCTACGTTCCAAGCAATGATGGATCACATTTTTAAAGACATGATTTCCGAAGGACTAATCATAGTCTACATGGACGACATCCTCATTTTCGCAAAAGACAAAAAGAAACTCAACGAAATCACCCGAAGGGTACTTCAACGACTTCAGGAAAACGACCTTTTCCTTAAACCCGAGAAGTGCGAATTTGAAAAAACCAAAATCGATTACTTAGGAATGATCATCGAAGAAGGAAAGATCTCTATGGACCCGACGAAGTTAAAAGGAATTAGCAAATGGCCGGTCCCGAAAACCGTAAAACAAGTACGGTCCTTCCTAGGATTTGGAAACTTCTACAGAAAATTTATTCGAAGATACTCGGACCTGGCCAAACCACTAAACGAACTTCTTCAGAAAGGAAAATCCTTCATTTGGAACGATAACGCACAAAGAGCATTCGATTCTCTCAAACAGAAATTCACTGAAGAACCTGTATTGATGATGCCCGACACCACAAAACCTTTCCAAATCGAATCCGACGCATCGAAATACGCATCAGGAGCAGTACTCACCCAATTAGACAGCAATGGAAACCGCCATCCTTGCGCCTTCATATCCAAGACCTTTAACGAACCCGAGCGAAATTATGAAATATACGACAGAGAACTCCTAGCGATCATCCGTTCTCTACAAGAATGGAGACATTACATCCAAGGATCTCCCTTCGAAACGACCGTTCTATCCGATCACAAAAACCTGACATATTTCAGAAGCGCTCAGAAGCTGAACAGAAGACAAGCGCGATGGTCCCTGTACCTTTCGGAATTTAACATTAAACTCGTACACACCCCAGGAACAAAGATGGTGCAATCTGACGCATTATCCAGAAGACCGGACCTATGTCCTGAAGAAGACCACGACAACGAAAACAAGGTTCTCCTACCAGAAAACCTATTCGTCAATCTAATCGACATCGAACTTCAAGAAAAAATTGCGAATTCCGACAAACTTGACCTCGACGCCGCCAACGCGATAAAACTCTTACTAGAACACGGACCAACCGAACTCCACGACAAACTCACCGACTGGACGGTAGAAGACTTTCAGGAAAAAAACATACTCTTCTACCAAGGAAAAAATTATATTCCCAACGACGCAGAACTCAGAAGAACTATCGTGAAGAACTACCACGATACGATAACCGCCGGACACCCCGGAGAAATAGAAACTTTTAACGCTATCCGAAAGCACTATTGGTGGCCCGGAATGCGAATGTTCGTAAAGAACTACGTGAAAGGATGCGGACCCTGTCAACAATTCAAAATCAACAGAAATCCAACGAAACCCGCCTTCCAACCCATCAAAGGCGCGAAATCGAACAGACCATTTGCAAACTGCTCCATGGATATGATCACTGATCTACCCGAAATCGACGGGTACGACTCGATCTTATCCGTGGTGGACCACGGACTTACAAAGGGGGCAATTTTCATCCCCTGCTCGAAAACTTTAACAGAAGAAGGAGCAGGAAAACTCCTGATCGAACACCTTTACAAACGATTTGGACTACCGGACTCAATGATCTCCGACAGAGGACCACAATTCGCCGCAAAAGCATTCAGAGAACTCCTAAAACAATTAGGAATCGAATCTAAATTAACGACCACCTATCATCCACAGGCCGATGGAACCACCGAAAGATTCAACCAAGAAATTGAAGCATACATCGCGATATTCTGTTCCGCGAACCCCGAAACGTGGAAGGACGCTCTCCCCACGCTTGAATTCACACATAACGACAGACGACACTCTGACAGACAGAAATCACCATTCGCTTTAATGCTAGGAATCGAACCCCTAGCCATACCAACGACCTTCGAAAACACGAAGTTTCCCTCCGTGGAAGAAAGATTGAAGAATCTCACACGAGACCGAGAAGAAGCCCGCGCGGCACACGAATTAGCACGAGCACGAATGCTTGCCAGAAGAAAAGGAAAGCCAGTCACCTTCAAACTTGGACAGAAGGTCTGGCTCGACTCTAGAAACCTGAAAACACGAAGCAATAAAAAACTCTCGCCGAAAAGAGAAGGACCCTTTAAGATCACGGAAATTAAAGGACCCCTCTCCTTCAAACTCGAACTACCAAAGAACTGGAGGATTCACGACGTATTCCACGCTTCACTCCTTATGCCCTATACCGAAAACGAAACCTATGGACCCAATTTCCCGGAACCACCCCCAGAAATCATTAATGAAGAAGAACATTACGAAATCGAAGCAATCAAATCACACCGCAAGCAAGGACGACCCCAGAAAGGAAAAACCCAAAAATATAAATATCTCGTCAAATGGGCCGGTTACTCCGTCAGCGGCAACTCATGGGAACCCCAAGAAATGTTCGGATCAACCGGACGAAAGATTTTGAACGAATACCAACGAAGAAACGGACTCCCAGTCACCCGTTGAACAAACACCCCACCTCGAGCCAATATACGTGTCTACCATGCACGCTGAACTAAGCCTCGAAAACCTATCGCTGTTTCACGAACAACTGGAAGACGACCCTTTTTCATTTCGACCTTCAACTCTTCTTTCCGATTGGATCACCCTGACACAAACGTTCCACCGCACGTCTAAAGCAAGGCAAGTCAACCTGCTGTTCGACAAGGAGTTTCCACCTCCACCTCCATGCAAACGCAAGAACCGAAGAATCCCATTCAAGAAATTTACACCGAAATTCGAATCGATCAAAGAAGAACATATAAGTAGGATGATTCCTGTCTTTACAACCCAGAACCGAATTCACTATCGTCGATACTCGCTTTACTACTAAACCATCCTCTCGATCTTACCATGGCCCAACCAAACGCACAGAACGACTTCGTCATCGGCTACACAGAATTTCATCATTCCTCTCAAAGCTTCCTTGACCGACAAGCCCTTTTCAACTTAGTCGCTCCTCTCAACCGATACAACGACTCTCTCTCCACTCTTCTTGACATCGAACACGAAATCCACCAACAAACGAAACATTTAAACGAACTCCGACGACTAGCGGCTCTACGCCTTGATGCCCTTTGCTGGGAAGGCTTAGGCAATCATACCCAGAATTTCTGGGAACAACGAAGAATCTACTATGCCAACGAACATCGACCAATCCGAGGGAACGTACCCTCTCCTTATCCACTCGGACACCCGACAAACCCCATCTCATTCCCGGACACTAGAGAACCCACTCCAAACGACGACACCGACATCTACGTACGAACCCCTCCAAAGAACGCCACCAATAAAGAAACGCCCGATCCGAACCCTAGCCGAACCCCATCCAATCCATTTATCGTCGTCGACCAACATAACGAAGAACCCGATGAACCACAAAGACAACCCGAACCAAGTCCTTCTATCCTCGACATTAGAACTTTTCGACGACTAGCAAACGTCCCAGAGGTACCGACACAACCCCCATTGAATCATCGACAATTCCTCCACACCTTATTTCCCAGCCATGTTGGCTCAGATGCAACCGGAACACACAGCAACGAAACTCGAATGGAACCCACCCCTAGAATCGACAACGAACTCCCACCTCCTTATCTACCACGACAACAACAAAATCGCCTCCCTTCAGAACCACGACAGACCATTTTACCACCGAATGGCCCTCGAACACTCCGAGGCCTACCTCATCCATATACACTTCGACCAAGACCCAGACGCGCCACCCCGACATGCTACAATTGCCGACAGACAGGACATCTCAAACGAGATTGCCCCTACGAATCCCACCTCTAATTCGAATCTGGAATCTTCGATCTAGAACGGGGGTAATGTTACGAACACATGCGCTAGTCGCCTCTTTTTCATTTTCTTTAATGTTCCATCGCCTCGCCTTTACTGAACGACTACCACACCTTCACGGTGTGTTCCTTATCGAACGATCGACACACCTTTACGGTGCTCTCTCCTCATTTTCCTACGAACGATTACCACACCTTTACGGTGTCCTTTCCGCATGTTTTACCCTTATAAATACGTAGTACGATACTCTTTTATTCCTTAACTAGTTCTTGAGAATAATACGGTTTCACTACTCGAAACTCGAACGAAGAACTAAGAACTTACGACTATAGCCTTATTCGGTGTAAACTCTGGGAGTTATACGCATACGAAACGGCTTGTGTCGTAACAAAAGCGCTGCCGAAGGGCAGCAAGTTTCTCGAGCCTGACAATGGTCTGCAGCATTTGAGGAAGTGCCCGGAAGCGATTAGATCGACGCCACGGTTCTTTCACAGCCTTGATATGTTTAGATTCCGTGATCGATGAACATAGACCATTTGGAGACCCGAATAGCGGAATCGAGGTAATATAATGCAATAATGCGTGCTGACGGGGCAATGATATTGAGGTCCGCACACCAGCATCCACGAAGAATTGACGAAGCTGATGAAATTGATCGAGAAGAGCCTCGGCTTCTTGAAGGGCGCTACTGGTGATGGCATTTCGACGGAAGATATAACAGATATCCATGAATGTCGAAAGGCATTGTACGATTTCAGAGGGTACATGGCCCGCAATTGCTGCAATGTAAACCTGGTTCCAAGTCAGCAAGCCAAAGAACCATCACTAGCAATAGTAGCGTACCTTCATCAATGCCTTTGAGTCATCGCCGGTCCATTGCTCGAAATTCCGGCCATCACTGAAGCGACGAAGACCTGCATACGAGGGAACAGCAGAAATACTAAGAGAAAATCAGCATTTGGTAATAGGCTCTGAACGTAGACTTACCGCCTGTCTATGTCTTCTATGATTGCCAATGCACAACTTTCGCCATAAGCAATGTGGAGGTACTGATTAACCCACTCCACTAGATGATCCTTAAATGTCCCTTTGATAAGTTGATGAAGGAGGTCCGGTGATAAGAGCTTATGAATATCAGCACGAGGAAATTCATGTGTGAATGGCTGGTCATAATGGTCAAGTAACTGCTAAAATAGGATTGGACATTTACCTACCACGATATCACTTCGAATCCCATGATCATCCCATACAGTACCAGGATCGAAGGTGTTGATGATGAAATCACTTCGTTCATGGGACCGCCTATGCGCGTTCTTGTCATCCAAATTTTCTGGCCTGGCATCGCATCTAAAGCTTATCAATCGCTATCATCTGCAACCAAATACTTGTGTTACTTACTTCGGACACCATCCCTGAACTATTCCAGCCAGCCATACCTGTTCTGGGTAGTCTGCGATATATGGACCTAGCGAATATATGGCACGTCGATAGTGTCCGTCGGGGCAGAGTACAACCTCTGGTTCTGTCATGCCAGCCTTGAGAGGACCAAAAATGCGAGCAAGGCACATGTGATAAACTTGGCGAACAAAACGCTGAAATTCTGGTCACTTCGCCTGCCGTTTGCTTGCTGTAAGGGTAATCGGATGAACTCAGAGCCACATGTAATGCGAAAATTTAATAGGCTCACTCTTTGGGATAGGAAGGAAGGCTATGGGAAGGACTGAATTGCTATGCCCTCGTCGTGCCGTATTGGTGAAGACACCTGGAGACGAGTAGACTGGGTGGTATTCTTGATGGCCAGTAGCAACGGAAACTGTAGTCTTGTCACTTCCGGCTATGATAGGCACCAGCATGGCGCCATGCGTACGAGGATCTTGAGCAATGATATTCTTAACAACAATCAGTAAGAGGCGACATGCAGGGTGTCAAGATACACATTACTGCTTCATCCCATGCCCAGTCGCCAGACATGACATTGGACCAGACCCGCTCCCCCTTGTGGTTGAACTGACGATATGGCCTCATATTGATCTCATCTTTGAAATCCGCAGTTCGTAACTGATTGTGTAATAGAATTCGCGCATCACGCGTGCACAGTTCATAAGTCTCAGTCATCCAGCGAGGCGGATTTGGCGGAAGCTGGCCCGAATACTTCAATTGAATGGTGCAGAAGGGGGCGCTGCCTTCTTGAATTGAGTCGATGGTGGCTTTCATTTCGTCTGATGAAGACCAAGGGAGCGGTGTATCATCCTTGGCTTCCAATTTTGCAGCTAGCCAAAGGTTTAGTCCCTTGTTTACCTTCTTCTCCGGTGCTTGCAGCTCAACAAAGTTGTAGTATGCCCAGTCAAAACTCAGGCAACCCTCAAACGGATGCCAAGGATTCTCTTCATTTGCATCGGGTGCAGCAGGTGGTGACGGGCAACTATAGGGAGAGATGAAATTGCCGTCTTTATCGCATGGAAGAGCTTTGTTTAAAGTCAATGTGTGAGCATCAGAGCAGTAGTAGCAGCACTTCGCTAAACATACCGTTCAACTTTGGGTGACATATCGTTTGAAATTCGAGGGCTGCGTCAGGTTCCGAGTCAGGAGATAGTTGGCGATGTTGAATATTATAATGCTGCGTCAAATACGCTTGACGCTTGAAGGTGCGGTGACATTTTGGATATGGGCACAAGAAGTCTCGCATGAGGGAAACCAGTTTGAAAATATATTGAGGGACTTGTGGTGTAGCAGGGTGAAATAAAACAAGGTTAAATTGATGGGAACTCATACGAACATTGAGGAAAGTTCTGGAACTCCAGGGTCACCCAGAGTTCCCCAAGTTCCAACAAATAAACAGACGATGACCTCACGCAACCAAGTCTCCCTTCAACCAGCATCTCCATCGTCAACCCATTCCATAATATACTCCCCTACACACTCTCATTCCATACAATGCCCGCAACTCTCCGCCGTGCCCCCACTCACGCCACCAGCAACACCGACCAAGCAGCTCACGCCAACCTAGTGGTCACAAACAAGACCTCAGCTGGGAAGCGCACCCGTGAGCATGAAGAAACTGTTCCTGACTTAGAGCCCGCACCTGCCAAAAGGGCCAGAGCACTGACCAGCAAGCCTGCTCCCGAGCCTAAACTTCGCCGTTCTGCACGAAGCCCCAAGTGTACAGCTCAAGCAGTCACGAAGAGGAAGAAGCGCCGAACTCCAGCTGAAGTCCAGGCAGCCAAGGCAGCTGCTGAAGAGGCGAAGAAGCAGAAGGCGGAAAACGAACGGGAAGCACAGCAGCGTTTGACGAAAATGGATGTCGATGATAACGCCGACAGGGTGCAGACAGCCGCCAAGCTTGTCAGACGAGTGTCTGATATGGCTCTTGAATCTGAAGGCGAGGAGTTTGTCGGCTACGCCGAGGTGGCTTCATCCGATGAGTCTGAAGAGCCTGAAGATATTGAGGTTAGTCTTTTCAGGAGATCTCAGGTCATGCTTATGCTCACCATTACCGAACTAAAGGAGGCTCTCATCGCCCTCCAGCAGAAAATGAACGTGCTTCAGCAGAAAATGGCGGGACAAGGTGGTGGTAAGAAGAAGAGAACAGAGGGTGGGAAGAAGAAGTAATGTCGTCGTCATCACTAATCATAGATGGGAACTGACAATCAGATGACAGGTTGACAAAGGACTTTGGTTACGCATCCGGCCTCTTACCTGATTCTAGACTACGGGCAGCAAAAGAACATTCGAACAGGATCTCGTGCATCACTGTCAGTGCCAGAGGACTTGATGATGATGACAGCAATGCGGTCAACCCATACTCTGCTCAGAAGGATAATGGACCCAAGGCAGCAAAAGCAGTATTCGAAGCCGGAAAACGCGACCTCTCACGTCAGAATAAGGTGTGAACTTTCACTTGTTTTCAGGTGCCAGATCAGAAGCTGATAATGCTCTAGCTTGTCGCCCTTGTTTCTGAAGAGCCAAAAATTCCGCCAGTCAAAAGAAATGCTCACGCCTCGAAATCTTCGGAACCCAGTGGCAGGAAGGGCTCGGCTTGGAAGACTACCCCAATGCCAGTTAGCAGTGATGTGAAGACCGAAGACAAGGAAAATGCTTTGACCTATCATGCCAATACCATCCACGACAATCAGAAGAAGCGGCGCATACTCAATCCCAACAATGTTCGGATCAGCGACCTTCCGGACTTTGCAAGAGATCAAAGCTGGAAGAAAACTTTCTTACCGACTCTGTACGACAGGTTTTTCACCTCTTCCAAGCCGTTTTCCCAGTTTGCGAAAGGCAGCAAGGAGTTTCTGGCTGTCTTGCAACTCGTGATGAAGGAGGTATATCCCAAGATCAAGTACAAGGTTTCGGTGAGTGAGTCCATTCATGCCTTGGTACGTTCATTCCCTATTCAGTGCTCCCAAATGGTGTGTTAACCTTTTCTCAATTAGGCTTACAATAGAATCAACGAGAAAAGATCGCACATTGGTACCAGCGCCCTCGCCCTCGTGTCGAAGCATACTGAGACCCTTCAAGGAGAGAAAGCTGTCCGAGACTGGCTTCTCTGGGCTTCTCGTGGTGATGGTCCACTCTTTTTTGGAGAGCCTGTCGCCCCAGATGCACCACTCAACCGGAACGATCCAAAATACGTGGTAAGTTGACTTCAATTTGATGGCCGTCGACAGTAGGATCTAATGTCGTGTTCGCCACTCAGAATCCTGGAGGGAGACTGATGACAAAATTCATAATTGACCTTGTCAGGCCTAACTTACGTATTATATCTGGTTCAGCATCGAACAACGGACATCCTCGCAGCCTTGTTGCTCTCGTCATGGCAGCGGTACGTGTACCCTTTGGCGCAACATTGCGAATTCGACTTCCTCTGACGGACTCTGCTTTAGCTCGAACGCGCAGTACAAATTATACTCCGCCCAGCCGAGAACTTTATCAATGAATTCTCCAGCTCAGCGTGGGGAGCGAAGACCGAAGCATATTATCAGGGTCTCAGCAGTGTTCGAGAGCCACAGTGGAACGCATTACTAGAGGCTTGCGAATATGGAAAGTCAACGGCTGAGGTCATAAACGAGGAATACGAGGCTAACCTTTCATTCATGGATCATAACCGTGCCGTTCTCTTCGATTTTTCTAGCCCTGTCAAGGCTTGCGGCTTGCCCTAGCAATACTACATAAATTACTAATACACATTATAGTAGCTACTGTTCCTCACTGTTGATTACTTTTTCTCGCTTTTTCTCGCTTTTTCTCGCTTTTTTTGACTTCCTTGAAGCTGAGAGAGCACCCGCTTTTTCGAAAATTGGACCTGGACTGTTTAACTTTTAACTTTGGCGCTTTTTTACGCTTTTTTACGCTTGCACAAGTCACTATAAGTAAATTGTGAAACTGCTGATGGAAGAGAAGGTACAAAAAAGAGGAGAGAGATAAAAGGGAAGAAGGGAGAGAAGCAAAAATATTTCAGAAGGAGAGATGCATAATAGAGTAGAATGAAAATAGGGAAGTAGAGAGGAATGACATGAGCTCTTGCTTCTGGATATAATGTGTATTTGTACGAAAAGAAAACTGCAACTTGTTTGGTTATGGGCCAAGCGGAGCTGGCAAATTGCGAGACCTTATCATGGCTGTCAAATGGAGTCCGAATTCGGATGATCGTCGGCATGTAGCCGACTTCGACAAAAAGCGGCTGTGGTATTCTGTTTTCTATAAAAATGGCATACATGTCTTACGAAGACTTTCATTTCAACGCTCGTGAAATCATTGCACCGACGCACTTTACCATGTACTCGAGACACATTAATAAGAATGCATACATCACTAGACTGGCACTCGCACTTTCTGTTGACTCTCATTTACCAATCCTCTGCCGCAATTTTCAAGCAATTTTTTAAGTCAACATAAGCATACATACTGACTGCGCAATGTTCTTACGGCTGACGTTATACCTACACAGGCAAATGGTCAGCTTAGATTTTTTCAAGCCGGTGCTTGCTTATATTTACCAAGACCAACCGCGTTGAAGGAAATCATCGTTTTTCGGATCTCGACAAACATGACTGGGCATGTCCATGACATGAATGACTGCAGTTTATGCCAAATTCCATCATATTATAATGAAGTTTAAAGGACTGGAAAACGGGAGAATACGTGCGCAGGAGGGGAGCCGATACTCGAGATTGGTTGAAGTTGCATCTCAAATTTCCATCAGAGTGACCAAGTTATCAGGAAAACTAAGTTGTGATGCTCGCGGCTGGTCTCGGCACAAAGCGGAGTTCGACAGGTAACGTGGTATTTGGCTCAACAACAAAAATCTCCTTATATCCAAAGTCTATTTTTATCTGTGTTCGCTTTCGCCCTTTCACCATCGCCCCATCTCATCGAAACATCAGCAATGTCACCCAGCTGGTATGAAGCCCAGGCGCGTTTACGAAACCTTTTGACAAAACGCAGAAACGAAGAGCATCAACGACTCGAGCTGACACCCGTGCTTGGACCTATTGAGGGCACAATACTCACACCCGACATACTCTGGAGGATATTTGATATGATATCCGTAAATAACACGAACAGGGCCAATTGTTCACTCGAACAAATCAAGATTTGTTCGCACGTTTGCAGAGAGTGGCGACATATCCTTCTGGAATCACCGTCAATATGGGGACGATTGATAGAATTCTATGATTACCACAAGAAAGTATGGATAGAAGAAATATTCCGAAGAAGCAAATCCTCACCTTTGTGGGTTGATGTGGACCTGGACTTTTACACGTTGAGAACAAGGAAAACTTCGCCTTGGTTTACCTATGATTATGTCTTCACACTTCTGGAGCGTTATTGGGAGCGTGTGGAGGTTTTCAGATGGAAAGGCATCTTGTATCCTTCAATATATCCGAGGAAGGCGTGGTACATATTCCAACAACCAGCGCCACTTCTCCAGAGATTCTCAGTATCTATTGTTCCTCTAACACCCAACTTCAGCGCGCCTATTCTCTTCGACATCCCTGTGTTCAAAGATAATGCCCCGCGTCTACAAGAATTTGAAATGGACATTTTCAAATTCAAATCCGTCGGTAAATCCTGGTATACAAACCTACGCGCGATCAACTTTTCTGGTTCCAACCCCATATCGTTTAGTCATCTCATGGTCATTTTGGACGACTTACCCCAGCTCGAATTCCTAGCTGCCTATCCTACCAGCACAGAGTCTGTTGCAACACTTCCTTCTACACCGTTGAACCTTCCTTCGCTTTCCTGGGTATCTATCAAGTTCACCTTGGAGCAATTTGTACACTTTATTCAACGAGTGAGGCCCGCCACCGATTGCAGTCTATTCGCCAATGTGCAATTCTCGTGGGATCTTCAACACGAAGAAACAATCCGGGCATTATTCGAGGGACTTGGTGACCCCCTTTATCGCCTCCTAGAATGCCATGTCGGATGCCATCACTCTGGGAGGATGGAAACACTGAAACTCAACCTGGGCCGTGCTTGCAACTTTAGTTTCTCCTGCTGTGGTGGTGGTGATCCAACTGTTACTATTCAAGGGCCAAAATCGGCTTTATTTTACATAGGGCTTGACTGGATTCAGGACCACGTGGAACGAACAACGACGGACGCTATGCTGTCACTTATTTACGATACGTTCAACTTCCCTATCCTCAAAGATGTCCTTTGCTTGGATGTGTCGTATACCTTGGACGTGTCGTACACGGGCTGGGATGACGACGTCTCCCATATCCGAGTCCCCTGTGCTTTTCCACTTCTCCATGCGATGTCATCAGTAACATGCCTACACGCCGACCATTTTCTGTCGACATTCTGGCCCGAGTTTGAGCGGTACAAGGATGGCATTGCTGCGGTTGGTGGTACGGAAAAGGCTATTGATTTTCCTTTTCCTCGCTTGGACACAATTTACACTGACATGTTCGCAAAATTTGACCTACAGCTATGGGGATATTTAAACGAATTTCTTCACTACTGGAACGAACAGTATCACGCCAAGGCGAGTTCACCCAGGTCCAGGCTGAGGATCGAGATTGGGGCGAAACCTGTCCATATTGTAGCTTTGCTAAGGCTTAGAAGAGAGTTTAGAAATTTGGAAATTATCCATGGGTCCGCGTACGTCGTTTAGGGGTTTATCTCAATGTCTTTGGAATGTACTTACGATGCTTGACATTTCAGCGCTCTTTCATTCAGGAGAGCTGTCGGCACAGATTCGAAACACCACATATAAAACATAAGTGGTAGCCACGGCGCCAGCCTGTCCGTTGTGCAATTGTATGCCATCACGACTATGATTATTCTGTACGTTTGGCAGGTTTCCGTTTTCTCTCTTACTTATTTCAAGTTGCTTTTGCCGTCTCAATGATGGTATGGTGAATTTCCTCGGTCATTCAGAGTGGGTTTCAATTACTGAATCCATGATATTTGGACGTTCGCTGACGGTTAAGACGGGATTTGACTCACATTATCTATTTAATTGAATTGATACTTTTTCGACAAGCGCACATATCAGCCTAATATTGCAGATGTATCAAAGACAGACGGATGGTAATATCATTTACAAGAGTGTATTCATCTCCACGCCGCTGCGTATGGCCTCAAATTCAAGTTCCATGACTGACTTGGTAATCGTTGGACGTTGACTATTGGTACCGTTAGTCTTCACTATTTCTATGCTTCAAAGGATTCACAACTCTCTCGAATAAAAGGACGCTAAAGTATAGAAAATAAATAAATACATCCGAAAGCCACTGGAAGAAATCTCTGGGCACGTACATGGATCGATGGATGATTTCCAGACCTTCAAATTCTTCAACAAGCTTTGCTAAAGCTGTGATATTTGCAACCTCCATCCCCAGTTTGATCCTCAGCGTGTGTTTGGGGGTACTCGTAGTGCGACGCTCCTTCAGATAATAAAGTAATCGTTTCAAATTCGTCAATAGTGATCGATCCATGCCCCTTTCTGCTTCCGAGAACATGTCGGTATACACTGTGTTCAGACGAGGGAATGGGAATGTAAACTTCTCCCTCCCGTTAGAAAGAGAGAGGTGGTTGTACCGATCCAGGTCGGACAAGAATGTTGGAAGAAAGTTATCAACATGTAGGCATGTTACCGATGGCAATGCTTGGAAAAGTGAAAAGGCACAATTAATGTGAGAGGGATCATCAATCCAGCCTATGTACGATACGTCCAAGCAACGGACTTCTTTTAGGATGGGAAAGGTGAACGTTGTGTACATGTGTGAAATTAGTATGGCCATAGTGATTGGGTCATCATGATGACCCCAATAAGAGAACCCCAAGCTAAAACCAGCTGAATTTTCCTCGTGCGCTGTGTTGAGTTTTTCGTGTCTGTAATTAGCGTTGCAGCACGAAAAAACGAATTTGGAACCATAGTTCATACTGAGCTCGAGTGATTCCATCGTCCCAGAATGATGACACGCGACATGGTCCTCCAAAAGACGATAAACAGGGTCTCGTAGTCCCTCGAATAATGCATGGATTGTCTCTTCATGTCGGAGATGCCATAATATACGAACATTGCAGATAAGACTGCAGCCTCTGGCGGGCCTCACTCGTTGGATGAAATGTACGAATTGCTCCAACGAAATTTCTATGGACACCCAAGAAAGCGAAGGAAGGTCCAATGATGTGGATGGAAGATTTCCGATAGGCTCGTTGCTGATAGGATAAGCAGCCAGGTATTCGAGCTGGTGTAAATTGCCCAAAATTTCCATAAGATGACGAAATGATATGCGGTTAGGATCAGGAAAATTGATGACACGTAGGTTCCTGAACCACGATTTACCGAGGGATTTAAAAGTGATGATATCGGTTTCAAACTCCTGCAAACGAGGTGCGTTGTCTATGAAGGGTGGCATGTCGAAGAATATAACGACTTCGCCTTGGGACGGAATAGAAATTGTGAATTTCTTCAGAAGCGGCGCCGATCGTTGGAATAGGCGCCAGACTTCCTTTGGATAGGCCAAAGCTCTACCTTCGCTTTTCCAGCGGAAAACTTCAATCCGCTCCCAGTGACACTCCAAGAATGAGAAGACAAAGTCTTCAGTGACCAGGGGTACGCCTTTTTTTCGTGGCCTCGGCCTGCAAAAATCAAAGTATATATCCATCCACAGAGCACAAGACTTGCTTCTTCGAAATATCTCCTCCACCCAGCCTTTTCTCTGGTAATAGTTAAAATGCATCAGCCGTCCCCATATTGACGGTGACTCCAGGAGGATATGCCGCCACTCTCTGCAAACCTGCGAGCAATTCTTGATTTGTTTGAGTCGATACTTGGCCTTGTTCATTTCATTTCGTGACATCATATCAAATATCCTCCAGAGTAGGTCGGCTGTGAGAATTGTGACCTCGATAGACCCGACGATGGGTATCACCTCAAATCGTTCATCCTCCTTGTTTTTGGGTATCGATAAAAGACTTTTTACAGCGGCTCGAGCCCTGGGCCAGTACCTGGTGGGCATTACTACAGATACTGGTGTGTTACGACGAGGTGGAGCGATGGTGGGAGATAGAGAACGAACATGGATAAAAATACATTTTAGAAGATAAGATAAGATAAGATTGGTCATCGCGTTATTTATGGTATTACCGATTAATATCAGATTCAATACACGACCTGGTTCGCTTTGCTCTACTTGCGTCGGTCGGTACAAACCGTAGCGAGTACTGATACTCTACAAATCTTGGTTCTACTATGTGTACATCTACGACTACCACCACTGGCACTAGATCGAGTGCAAACCGAGTCTGGCGCCCTGACGACGGCACCTCCCCCGCACCTCCCCTTCCAGCTTCAGAAACATCGGGGATATACCGCCCAGACATCCTTGAGACAATCTCTAGCAAAATCAAAGAGCTTGATGAGGAGCTTCAATTGCTGAGTCTTGATATACATGGTGCATGCCCAATCAATGTTCTGCATCTTCATCTGTTCTGACCTTTATACCAGCTCATCCAGAGCTGGGATACCAGGAATTGTAAGGTCTCTTCGACATATCAATAATATACGTACGTTCTGAAATTACGTCCCAGTCACGCACATGATGCATACACTGCATTCCTCGAATCACACAAGTTTGAGGTAACACGAAAGTACCACCTCGACACCGCTTGGAAAGCCACATTCGCGCATGGAAACGGCGGGAGGGTCATTGGGATTAACTCTGAGGTGTGTAATATAGCCATTACATGAAACCTATTAGCCTGTACGTACGCAGATGGACGCTCTTAAAGGTATAGGCCACGCTTGCGGACACAATCTAATCGGGATATCAGGAGTAGCAGTCGCCTGCGGGCTCAGAGCTGCCATGGAGAAGCATGATATACCAGGGAAAATCGTTTTACTAGGGACGCCAGGTAAGCTTCATACTTAGAATCTGAAAATTAGTGAAATGATCAACTGGATGTTCACCTAAATTCAACAGCGGAAGAAGGAGGCGCAGGGAAGGTGAAGCTCCTGAATAAAGGCGCCTATGAAGGGATGGATGTATGTTTGATGTATGTCTTTCTTTGGCATCGACAAATTAAGATTGATATACTTAATACTATGGCTTGACACTCAGGTGTCATCCAGCACCAGGACCTGTTGGTTCGGTGAGTCTCACAGGATGCTTAGCGGTAAGCATGACTACCGCCGAATTTAAGGGACATACGTGCGTATTTTTTTTGTCCAAGATGTGGCTTATTGACTCAATAATCACGATTCTTACTTACATGTGTACATATATCTAGGGCACACGCTGCGCTCTCCCCATGGGAAGGCAAAAACGCGCTAGACGCAGCAGTGTTGGCATACAACAATATTTCTGCACTCCGTCAACAGCTCAAGCCCACTGTTCGCGTGCATGGGATATTCGAAGGAAACGATTGGGCCGTGAACAGTAAGCGAACTTCGTCTGCTTTCCTCAAAGGCGAGCGAGATAAATGATTAACCAATCGAACAGTTATCCCGGATCATGCAAAGTACACGTACGTAAACAAGTTGTCGAGCGCTTGTTTGTCCGATTCTGATGGTCTGACTCAAAAAGCTGCCTTGTCCGCGCTCCGACATCCTCCGAAATGATCGCCGCAAGAAACCGCGTAATACCATGCTTTGAAGCTGCTGCTCTCGCCACCGGGACCGAAATATCTATACAGACGCCCGTTACGCTGACTGAAATCAGACAGAACAGAGCGTTAGGCGAGGAAGTGGAGAGGATCACAAAGGCGAGATATGGAGGTGGGAGAGAGGTCAACTGGCTGGAGTGGGGCATCAAGGATGCTAGTACCGATTTTGTGAGCATTTTCTCCATATTTTGGTCGTAAAAACTGAAGTCAGATTTGAAACAGGGGAACGTAACCCATGCTTTGCCCTCTCTTCACCCGGGCTTTGCGATCCCGACTGTAATAGATGGGGGAAACCACACGCGTGCATTCGCAGCGTCTGCAGCAACTCCTGAGGCACATCAAGTATGCTTGGATATTTCACTTGCGCTTGCTGGAGCGGGAGTCAGAGTTTTGCTCGATGACAAATTCTGGGAAGAGGTAAGTAATCGAATTCTTTCTTCGTATAAAGATAGAGTCTTTACTTGCTTGGTAGGTAAAAGAAAGTTTTGACGAGGACCAGAAAATTATTAAGGGCCAGTAGGTGTATTACTGTCCCGGTTAGGCTTCGTCTTCATGACGCACTGGAAGAAGCGAGTCGAGGAGAGACAGCTGTTAATAAAAGCTGAAATATGTACAAAAATTAAGCTTGAAGCACCACTCAAACGGGTGGTTCTGAGAAATGTGATGCGTGAATTGATGCGCTCGCGTCGTCTAAGCCGATGTAAGAAAGCCATACCATCCACCGAGTAAGTATATGTGTATGTGCGTTTCTTCAATGTACGATGAGAAGACGTTTCAGATTGTGGTGGACGAAAGCTAAAACATACACAAATTTCCTACTATCGCCGTGGCAATTGTTAGCACAGGTACTGTTAACTACATAATATACTATAGCAAGTTCTTCGTGTTTTGCAATAATCTCAGCTCGTTTCGCTATCAATCTTTTACCAAGAATTAGATCTGAAATACATAATAAAAAAAAGGAGCATTAGGCTTACTAAGTTTATGATATTTAATCGCGATGTTTCTAAAGTCCTGTTGATGGAAAAGATAAATGGCAACTGTCCAGGTTTTCTGCAATCACTTGCAATAAAGTTCAACCACTTTCTCCATGACTCCGGAATCATATGGTTTCCAGTCGAATGAAGAATCATGCTTGCGCCTTCAAACCATGGCGAGTACCAGCCAGCTTCCGCCCAGTCAATCATCCATAATTGACCGTCATCCCCAAGGATGAGGTTCCGAATATGTATGTCTTTATGTGTGAATGTCAGTGGCGAGCTGGCGTCAAACCTCGCGGAGTTCAATCCACTCTTGAAAAATCGCTGGCACACAAGGAGGCGATTATTGTACCATTTCTGCATATCATGGTATGTAGCAAATGGGCCGGCGCCATCGAATCATGTAAATAAACGACCGACGCAAAGCTGTGGTGTATTGTCAAAGGAGAGAGGTCCCGGAAATGGTGGGGGGTCGACGTAACGAGATATTGCCTTCAATTGGTAGATATAATACCGCACAGTGAGCGCAATACGAAAACGCATCCACCAGTTCATTGATGGCCAAATGTCGGCGAGAACACTACCAGGCACAAGCTCCTGGACCATGTGTCCGTCAAGGTCGCTGAGATGGTGTTGAACACTGTGGCGCTGGATAATCCGCTCACACAACGGCACAGGGATTGACGTATACCTTCGAACAAGATCCATGGCCAATTTTTCTTGAACTAAAAGGTATTCTGGGCAGCGTTTTATGACGGTATCATGAGCAACATGATGAGTCCTGCAGGATACATCCGATTTAAGTCGAGGTGAAGTGTCAGCAGCGTCCAGAAGTTCTTCATCCGTCTTTCCTGATACACTGAGCTCGAAGCGCTGCAAGCAGCGTTATTGGCGTTCAGTCAGAGAAATACGATTTCATGTGGAGAAGTTTGAACGCTGCTTACTCGAGTACCTCTACTGAGAATTAGTGGACGAAGAAGGATAAATACGAGATCTGCCCATGAAGTGATCATTTTGCGCGTTTTGAACTGTGATTGGCGGTAAACCTAGTAAGTAAGCTACTACTTGCCTTATAGGCGCAAAATGAGCCGTTATATTGGCAGGATTCGAGAGAAAAACGGGGGAAAAAAAGGAAAGGGAATTAGCGCGTACTAAGAATGATGGCATCAAATGTGAAATGTGACTGGACAGTTATAAGTCCGCCGTGTCATTGGACAGTATCTTTCAATATCCATCATTCAATAATCACGAAAATTTTTGGAAGAATCTGTTGAAGATGTCTATAAGTGCGCCCCCACTACCCCAAAGAAAGTCAATCATAGCCAACGAAGCGCTCTCTCAGAACCCTAGCCTCATGCATGCCCCCATCTCATGCATCAAAGTCGTCGGGAATCCTACGATGGCCGGCGAGGAGGGTGTATTTCACTTTACGCTATCGCTGCCTCTCGATACGGTCAACGGCGACTCCGACTCCGACTCCAACTTGGCACAACCCTCTGGTGAGATACACATGGACAACAGCCCTTCGTTCACAGATATGAACCACCTCACGCGCGGGGTGGTCTTCGTGCAGTATTTGACGGAAGAAAATAGCTCTTTCATTACATCTAACGTGCCAGAGCCATTCATCGCCCCTCTCAAGGCGCCAGACGGAAAACTAATAACTGCATCCCAGATATGCAGCGTCTTGTTCAACAAAATGAATAAACTAGACCAATACGAGTGAGTCCGGGTTCAAATACCTATACTGCAATAACAACTACTATAGAAATATCTTGTATGATGTTTATTATTTCCACTACACATGACAACAGCTTCACGAATGAAGGTCACGGCTGTCGCCACTGGTGTGCAATCGCTCTCGGGGCCCTCGAACGTGCTGGTCTTCTCGAACTCGGCTACACCAACACTGTAATTGACGCAGACGAAACGAGAATCGAAGCAAAATATCGCGTTTGGGAAGACGAACAAGTTACCCGTTGGAGTTCTGCCAGATTTCCTATGCCGCGCATCCAGGGCAAGTTCTATACCCTCCGACGGTGAGTTTGCGCCGAGGGAAAACTAAGTCTCCCACAAGTCAAATGTATATAACACAATATCATTGTCTGGGCATAATAATAAACCAACCAAGGACTTTGTTTTGTTGCGTTCCACTCCATCGAAACTTGAAAAATATACAACCGCACCAGATCCCCAAAAAACATGACAATGAAGAAATAGTGTTTATCACTACTACATGTGTCTTTTGATGTACATACTAAACAGGCAGATAGATATGCATTATTGAGATTCAGAGGATGATATCGATAGCATGTGAGAGAGAGAAAAGAGACATCGTAATGATAAGCGCCCGCAAAGAGGAAAGAAAACCAAACATAACTAACTAACAGGGTACATTGATAAAAACGGAGAAAAAGAAAAAATTGGACAGCATAAAAAATGAAAATAAGAAATCTACGAAGGGAAGAGCACAACACACAGACAGGTACAGAGATCGCATTACGAATGAGGGAAAAACGAGAACAGAGTTTTTTGAGGGATATAGATGGGCGCTTAAATGTGGGTTGGGATGAGATTCACCGCGCATCATGGTCCAAAACGATACTCCCGATACTCAACGGATTCTTCTTCACATCCCTCTCTCTTCCGTCCCTTCCGTCTCTCTCCCGCGTATCCCTGGGACTAGACATGATCATATGATCCCTTTCTCTCTCTCTCAGCCCCTCCCTGTCTCTATCCCTCATATCTCTACTATCCCTCGTTGACTCAGACCTCAAATGCGACTCTCTGCCATCCCTCGGATCTCTTTCCCACTCCCTAATCCCACTATCTCGTTCATCTCTCTCGTCCCTCTCTCTCTCCCGACTCGTTGACCTATGATGTCCTCCTCCACTGTACTCTCCTCGACTACTACTCCTCAACTGGATTACCGCTGGATTTCCACTCCCACTAGCGTTACTCCCGGCGTGACTGCTCAACACCGGACTCCCATGCCCACCTCTCAAGGGCGCAAGATGTATCCTGTCCACTCCTGTTCCTGCCTGTCCGCCTACAGATCCAGATCCTGACGCTAAAATAGGCGATCCAGCAGACGTAGATGCACTTGCACCGGCACTAGCAGGTACACCAGCCGCCGCCACCGCCGCCACACCACCAGGCATAGTAGATGTTGGTACACTCGGGGACGAAGAAGACGATGCCGAAGACGATGATGGATGCTGCTGCTGCTGCTGCGTATATTGCATAGGTTGGGCATATTGCTGATGAGGAGGAGGCGCATACTGTTGCTGGTATTGTGGTGGTGGCGGGGCATACTGATGCTGTTGAGGAGGTTGCGGCTGATAATGTTGGGGAGGATAATAATACTGTTGTTGCTGGGCGTGTGCATGCATTTGCTGTCCGTGCTGCTGCATCTGTTGCTGGTGTTGCGGTTGCGGTTGATGCATTTGCTGCTGCTGCACATACCCACTTCCATCCCATGGATTCGCAGCAGTACCAGCGGGCACGAACGCCGGGGGCGTGCCCCATTCCTGCGGAGGTGGCGGGGGCGCTTGAGCAACAGCAACAGCAGCACTTGTCGTCGCTGGAGGTGGCGGCGCTCCGTACGGATACGCATATCCCGCCGGCGGCTGTTGTGGTTGTCCATAATGAGCATGCCTCGCCTGAGGCTGAGGCTGCATAGGCGGAGGAGGGGGAGGATGCAACATATATCCTGGAGGTGCATAGTGTGGTTGTGGTTGCGGAGGATGCCCCTGCTGATGTTGTTGAGTGTGCTGCTGTTGATGCCCGTATGGCGCTGGCTGCCCCTGCGCAGAACCTCCTCCAGGTTGAGGAGACCCCGTCGGCGCCCTCCCACTTCCATAGTAGTCATACCCGGGCGTAACAGATGCAGAACTCGGCGTAGCAACAGGTCCCGCCGATGGTGCAACAGCAGCAGTAGCAGCAGACGTAGCCGGGGCAAGAGGAGGTGCAATAGTACTAGGAGAGCTGGTAGCCGTTCCAGGTTGAGTACTAAGTGCCGGCTGTGACTGTTGACCTTGCTGATTCTGCTGTGGTGTCATCGACCCAGGGGCAGGAGCAGCATATTGAGGTTGTGGTGGAGGTGGAGGAATTTGTTGAGGCGGAGGTGGGCCTCCAGGTCCCGGAGCAACTTGATGATGTTGCTGTTGTTGTGGGTCATAATAGCCATATTGAGCAGCCACATGAGGTGGAGGGGGCGGGGGTTGGGCATACATAGTCCCAGGATAATCGTATCTCTGCTGCTGCTGAGGTGGTGGAGGTGGAGGTGGATGTCCATGAATAGGTTGCTGTTGCTGGTCCTGTTGTTGTTGTTGCTGCTGTTGTGGGTAAGCATAGTGTGGGTGCATTCCATGTTGCTGCTGTGGGTGAGGATAGTAAGTATAAACCGGCTGAGGTTGCTGAGGAGGCGCCATGGGCATCGGAGCGCCCCATTGTGTGTACGGCCCATACCCTGGCGGTGGCGGTGGCGGCGCCATCGCGTGTGGAGGAGGTGCCATAGGTTGTTGTGGAGGATGGGGTGGGACACCTGGTTGCTGCTGCTGCTGAGAAGCTGGAGGATGAGGCGGATACTGAGTCTGTGGTTGTTGTTGTTGAGGATGACCTTGTGGTTGTTGTTGAGGTGCAGCAACTGGCGCAGGCGGCACGCTTGGATCTCTATATTGTGGAGGAGGCTGGGCATGCTGCTGCTGAACATCATACCCCATGAATCCTCCTCCTCGCCCATCGAAGACACTAGGCCCTGGCATAGGCCCGCCTTCAGTGCTGGGTGTGACGGTGCCCGAGGCACTTCCAACTGGGGTCCCAATCGCCCCAGGAGGGGGCGGGATAGGCGGTCCAAGGTTCGGGTTGAGCGATGTAGGAGGAGGCCATGCTGGATGAGGATGAGGTTGGTATTGCTGAGAATGGGGTTGATGCTGAGGAACAGGCGCCAGACCAGGCGGCGGGCCCACGCCAGGAGGAGTCGCTGTACTATTGCTCATATTGACATCCATGGTCGTCACAACACCGGCAGCTCCTGCGCTCGAGCTTCCATCGTCCAGTCGACTTCTCTTCGACTCACGACGTTTGGGATGGGCCCTGCCGCTGATAGTAGCCGAGTCATCCTCGTCGTCGTCGTCATCGTTATTTTCGTCGGACTCGTTGCCGTCAATGTTCATGTTGCTGTTGCTGTTGCTACTGTGCAAGCCCATGCTATTGACGGGCATACTCTGGGACAAGGGCTGAGTCAGGGATGGAACCAGCTTCTTCCTCACTCTGATATCTTTACGAATTCGGATTTTAATGCCTTGATCAGCTAGCGAACATGAGAGAGGAGTCGATTCTAAAAATCATAGTGAATATATGCGTTGTCTTTAAAAGATAAAATGGCATACCCTCCATTCCCGGAAACTTCTTCGCCGTGTATACGTAAAAAGGAGCAGAATAGATAGATTTGCAGTGTCGGACATTGTTACTGTAAGCAATTAGAGTTGGTTAATACGAGCTGTCCAAGAGGGTAACGTAGAAGTTAAAGAAAGAGACGATTAGATGGACAGGAACGACAGTCAACGACGAACGGCATCTGTAGAAGAAATAAAGCCAAGGAACGCCATGACGACCCGCAAACGGTCGCGGATTCATTATAACCATCAGCATCTGACCGACGAGTTGGCTCGCGTCCGTCAAACTCGAGCAGATCAAATACGAGTATGTATAAGGCGCAAAGTGGGTGGATGGATAGGTGCATCATAAACACCATCGACATCATAAGTCCGTTGACATTACATCCACAAATGGAGGTCAAGAAGTACGTATATGCGCATATATGCATCCGAAAAAAGAAAAAAGAAAAAAGCCAGAAACAAGTGGAAAAACTCACGCAACGACCTCAAATAGACTCAGCTTGAGCCTGTAGCTTCCTTCTGTTCGTACACTCAAGTCTGGAAAGACAAAGAAGCCAGCATCTACGTCCGTGTAAATACAGATCAGGTCTATGGGAACAATGAATGAGAAAATACACACCTTCGTTATTATGCTGTGGGTCTTTGAGATGGTACAAGGAAGAAACGACTGATCCGGTGGTACATCTGGTACGCCCGTCCTAAGAAAAACGAATGTATTAGCTGAGTAAGAGATACGAATCCATCTATCTCACACACCTTTAACCAATGTAGCTCGTTATCGTCATCAGGCCTCGCCAAGCTCGCGAACATGAAATAATAAGGATTCTGAAGAAAGTTCTGCGTATAACTCGCCGAGTCCACTACCATGGCATCGTCATGGCTTCGCGACGGGCCGCCCATGGATGGGGACCCTGGAGGACTTGAAACAGAGGCGCTGCTCCGTCTGTGCCGGGAGCTTGATGGGGTACTGTTGTTATTCCCGCCCTGCTGCACCGTTGGGTCGATGACCCGCAGTTGGACGATGGGGGGAGGATCTATGGGTCGACGATCGGCTGTGGGAGAGGTTGAGGACGAAATGAAAGCTATATGCGCATTGCCACTGACCTTTTCCTCCTACCCCACACATGCGAGCCTGCTTTGGCTCCTGCCTGACTATGAGTTCATAGATCCTGCGACGACCGGGATCGTAAGAGTTGAGTACGGAACAACCATGAAATTGAGGAGCGGTCATAGGCATGGATACGAAACAGCGGAGAAGAGGAGAGTGAGTCTGGATATATAAGAAATGGAGAAAACCAGGGTTCAAAAGGAAGAGACTCCCACACCGGACGGAGGAGCAAATGTATGATGGACAACGTAGAGAAACACCGCATCGCAGCGACAATCAGCCTCCCATGGATCATCCAGAAACCAGAGAGGAGACCCATATCCAAGGATTCGGAGCGTACAGCATGATAAAAAGGAAATCACAGAAAGGAACTCACAAACGGTCTCTGTCATAGCCGGCCATGGTGTCGCTGGGACGAACGGGATCGTTGGAGGTCGCTGTGTAAGGAAGGGACAGCGAGGGGAATGAGCAACGAGGCCTGCTGTTGCTGGTGCTGAAGAGGACGGAGAATTGATATGGGACTATCCACTATTCTGGGTCTTTCTTCCCACACTTTGTTTTCCCACACCGACATGTCGTCTTCCCAGACCAAATCCCTGGGTCAGGCCCTACACGGTTCGGCAGAAGCAGTGACCCTAGACCTTGTTCTCTTCATCAGATAACTGTATCGCTTGAAACAAAAATATCTTACGAAAGTTTCAGCTTCCAACATTCCTTTAAGCTCAAGAAACAAATTAATCGTCTCCTATGGCTACATACGACTTAAGAGCCGGCCGAACATATGTCATATGCATCCTCTCCATGGGTGTGTGATTCTCTCTGCTTAATGCTAGTGGTCAGCCAGACGATCAGCCACTCAGTCTGGCAACAAATAATTTCCGAATGGCCTCCGAAGAGAAGAACTTCGACCACGTCAATGGAAGAACTGACAATCTCACTTTCGAGCTATCATATCCACGCCTCCACTATCTCGTCTTCCTAACGCGTATATACGTCACTTTTCCCACTTACCATAAGATCCCATTAATACACAAGTACGTACTCGCTCTGAAAGGCTCGCTCGAGACCAGTAAGCGCCCGGTGCTCCATCATATATTCGTCGGGATTCAAACCTTCCCCCTGATTCAAATTCTCAACATGTCAATCTCAACTTAATTATATTTACAGAAAAGTTAAAATTTGCTGACCTAAGTACGTCCGCACAACCCTTTGACATAGTCGCCTGATGATACGTTAATATAAAAATACAACATACACATAAGCACAAATGAGCCTCCATCTATAGTATAGCTAATAAGCGAGAGAAGAAAAGTCACATACACATTTTATTCGCTCGATCTTGGGTGATTTGATCCTGAAGTGGTATTATTATGCAGGTCTTAGGTTCAAAAGACACTACGTACGTACGTTACATCGACTAGCAGAGGGCCAGAATTCCCATTCCCACCGAGTTTAAGTCCTTGCCCGCTCGCTAGCTATCCGAGTCCCAATTAGAGGCTATACCAATAGGGTGTTATTGTTGTGGGATTGGCACCCATCATTTTCGCAAAAGGGTGGGATTGGATGTTGTCGGAGCTCGTAATTTGTGCCTGTTTCGACCATTTCCGAACAACGCGTCCGCATCTGCAATGCCCGCCTATCCCGCCTCCCCGCCCCCCGCCTTGAAATTTTACGTCCATTGTCTGTACGTGCTTTATATTTAAGCAACAGTGCTCAAATAGCCATGTCACAGCACCATTCGTCAAAAATTGTTCACTCTGCCCATCATCTATATTTTTCCCCCTTCTCAATTGCTCCTCAATCTCATCAGATGAGATACTGAGCTACTACAGCACAAGCAACTGATATGTAGTTTATCCTATCATACATAAGATGTAATTATTCGTAGACTCGACTGAAATAGACATAGACTATATGGCGGATGTACATGGAAGTAGCAAAGATCGCTCAAGGACGGCAGGCAACTGTTATGTCACCACGTGATGCCCGCCTCCCGACGCCCATGCGTAAAACAACCCCAATGCCGTGCACGGCACTACATGGCATATGTTAAACAATGTTCTGTGCCATAAAAATGCTGTGGAACGCAAAAGAGTAGGGTTGGCGCACAAAAGGGTGCCAGGATTGCAATCACATACCACCCTTTTGCGTATCCTTCGCGATTAATCGCCCCATTCTAAAATAGAATGAGCGACAATGCTCGTTTCTGCTCATTTTCAAACTTCCAAGGTCGAAGTCTTTGTACGCACTTTGCCGTGTTATCCTTCGTAAAGAAGTCACTTACTTTCGGCATATACATAGATCACTAGGAACGACTAGAATCCTTTAATGTAAACTATTTGCTTTGTACAACAACACGGTACACTTTCACTCGAATCGGTCATTTTCCTTGAATTTAGGCCAGACGTAAACCCCTCGAATAATGTAATATCGATATCGACGCTGCTGAAATGGCGGAAATTGATTATTCCGATATGTCATATTACGGCGAGAGAAAAACACCTAAGGTCCCAATTGTTATGGTCATTAATTTACTAACACGTATCAATATCAAGTAGCCGATCTAGAACTTGAAATGAGATAACACTAACACGTTAACTCAGTGAGTGTAGTAACTGTAATTTCAATAAAGTCTGTCTGAGAGGGAAAATTCATTTCAAGGTATTCCGTACATACTAATGGATATCCTTCCCCGCCTTCCCCAGTGTCCACTTGTCCTTCCCAGTCGGACATGTATGTACGATGTCCTAATACCCAAAGTACCCTACGTACCTACCCTCTTATCTAAGTTATCTTTAAGTCATCGCCATTCTGACGGTCCCAATCCGCCTGTCATTGCCAGCGGGGGAATAAATACGACTACTATTACATGATAGTACTTCCCTAAGGCTTTTCTACACTCCCACCTAACTCAAAGCAGGCAGGCCCTACACCCTTTGACACTTCGATCCGACACTGGTGTGGCATCCGAACTGGAAATCATTTCCTATTCCAGTATCCGCGCTCCCATGGGGGCCACTTACGGTACTAAGATGCACGACACGTGTATGGGAGCGAACGCACTAGGAAATAAAAAACCACACCAAAAATTAAGCACCAGTATTTTGGGCCCTGGACCTCGGCTCAGCCTCGCATCGCCCACTACCCGATATCGATATTGTAAGCGTGTGTGTGTACATAACACGTCTGCGCTCAACGTTCAGTGGTCCATACTGATTGAATTTGATTTGGGGGTTTCACGCACCGAGAGTATGGCGCCCGATCAAGAATGGCAAGAATGGCGGCATAGCGCTTGCCCCTCGCTTACTTCGATACCCACACAGGTGGCTATCGCCGACCGACACTGAGTTCGGGACTCTGGACTTTGAACCGAGTAAGTGAGTACTTGATCTTGATGAATCATGAGAATATTCATTTATTTATAGCTATCAATTAACATGTTTTACTGGACCCCTCCAGGCTCTTCCTCGATCAATCATCAAATATATGTATTCAATTTGTTTTTCGTTTCGGCGACGCGACCGCATACATACATACTGACATGAGGTTATTTATAGAATTATGTATTCTATTTTTAGATGCGATATCTTCTTGTCATTCGAGGATTGTGTATATTGGAATGGCTGATTGTGAAGCTACGTGGGGGTTGGTTGAGATTGGTTGTGTGTTTTGGTAAGTCTAAGGAAATAAACGAGCTAGCTTCCCGATCTACGATTAAACATATTATATGCCTACTGAGTCTTCTGATATTATATGTAGTACACAGCATACAGGGGCTTCATTCAGTCGAGGTTGCTCTAGAGTTTTGTCTCTTGATATGGCAGTACTCACCAAAATTAAATGTCATTCTTCGAGACCCTGACAGGAGCAGAGAAACTTCCGCAGCAGCCCACATTTTCTCAGGAGACTCCAGAGCTTGTGCTCTGCTCAAAAGCTCAAGCTTAGGAGTGAAGGATTTAAAATAAACTAGGAACAGTTCACATATACATAATCTCTATTGCACGCGGGCACGTAATTATGTCATTGGCGGTCGGGTCAAGTACGTGGCTGGCTTATGCTCGAGAGCTCGTCGAGCGACTCCTGTCTGTGCATAGTACTTTCCTTTTTTCAAAAGACGCCACCTACAGAGCACACCCACGTATTCGCCTACCACCACCTATAAATACTTCGACTAGCATGCGTTCAGTTAATCCGTAGTGTTGGATGCATATTCTATGGTGCGATGATGGAGCCCATAGTGAGGACGCACCGAATTTCACAAACGGGTACTAAAGCACCTGGGTCCCGAGACGGGTACCGACACCCATACATACCTCGGGAAAAGCGGGCACTTCATTACCTGTGAACCACTGATAACCGAGTGAGCGAGGGACAGCAAAGCACCCGACTTGGAGTTTAGCCCAAGGGGAGAGTTGATCGGGGGGGATACATGTATGAACAGGACATGAGAAGATGAAGACTAACCCGCCAGCCGAGTTTTGGGATTTTTCTGAACTGGATCCAGTATTATGGGTCCATATGCTGCGGTGTTTTTGCATTATTTTTTTCATACCGTGTCTGTTTTGTCCTGCACTTACCACTATACGGAGTCTGGCTCGCACGAACGTGATGAACCAAGACCTTGGTTGGGTTGACTCTTTATGAAGCACGACTCTCAAAGTATTTCCCAGAGTGCTCTATCTGATTAAATGGTGTCATCAGTTCACACCATGATTTTAAAAGTTATGTGTTCAGTGTTTCTTCATATTTGAATTATTTTATTTTAAAAATTGGCATACGTACAGATATTAGAATTTAGCGCAACAGTCAACGGTCGGTCGGTGAGTCAGTCGGTGTTCGTCTTATAACTGTTTATCATTATTGGAGCAGTTACCCGAAGTTAAATCGTGATTGCAAGCTTGTTCCTTGACTTTATTAAATTTATAGGCACATTACGGCGTATAAGTTAACACCTGTAAGTACGGGGATCATCATCCTGTCTTGTGTTGCTGCAATGCCTTCAAAATCAGACAGCTTACTCTGCGGGCGCTCGGAACTGTCACTTTTCCGGCGAACCGTAGGAGTGGAGCCTTCCTGGGCCAAGCGTAAAAGTGAAAGAGGGTATCACCGTATCAGAGAATGCTCGACGGCGTTATGGCATGAGCGTCAAGACTGAGAGCCGGCACCGTCGGGCGGGGTTGTCGGGGCTCGGCGGAATTTGAATGTAAGTTTAGTAGTGTTTGCCAGCGTCGTCGTGACTCCTCCCGAAGCGCTCAAGCTTCGCTGCGACAACAAGCTGCATTGCTTTCTTACCGCGCTCACTTTTACGAATAAGATAATCCCCTGTGCCTCCTGCAACGCCCGGAGCTTAGCACAAGCATGAAACCGATGCGATCAATGGAATTCTCATAAGCAACCGCGAGTCTAGCTGGCATTACTATGGTGGCCCCACAATACTTCGTCTAGGGGTGATTTCCATCCTTCTTCCTCTATCGGAGGTTGTTTGCGGCGTCAAGTTCCGCTTTTTAACACCACAGTATATCGACAGCACGTACGTTTTCGAGTCATTTCCTCGCTGTAATAACAGTCCATCAGATCAATAACTTTCGAAGAAAGTAGCACTTGTTCTGAAAACGATAATGCATACCCAAGGATCGGGACATTAATGCCTGTCCAGCTCATGAACCTCTTTGAAGACTCGAATCCTGACGGAACCTTTTTCCAAAAGTCCAGAGTACTGCGCTGTTATGTAGGACACGGCTCTATTGACATTTCGCCCTTGGCAAGGGATTGAAACTTGGCGATAACTCAATGTTCGAACTTCAGAACAACGAAATATTAGTCTGGGTTTGCGTTCATTTCCTTTTGTCCCGGCGCATACGGTTACTTGACACCGCAAACGTTTACGAAATTCTCGCGCCATTACTCGCCCAATCAGCTTCTCACTCTTTCTAATCCCATCCCATCATATTCTGTTGTGTCGGGACAATCTGTTCACCTTTGTGCTTCCTTGTTCGCCAAGGAAGGGTTCGAGATGGTAAAACGATGCCTACCAGACTCATGGCCGTGTCTTCTGGACTCGTTTACGTATTATATTCTGTTGCAGTGGGTATAAATTGCAAGAGAAAGCAGACTTCAGACCAACTCACCAACCTCTCTCTATCTTGAATAACATGTCGACCCCGCAACAGCCACTGCCATCGAAGCCCGCCCCTCCTCAGACCGACCTTGACCTGAACAACATCCAGGGGGATATTTTGTTCGTCCTTTCGTTCGCTTCACTTGCGTAGTCACTAACACAGTTTTTAATCAGGTCTGGCATGCCAAAGAAGACAGAAACATATGTTTTCTTCCAAATCAGCGAGCCGAAGAAGTTCAAGACCGATTTACGCAAACTCATTCCTCTTATCAAGACCGTCGCAGGTGCCTTGAAAGACCGCGATGATATTTCCAAGCACAAGAAAGGAACGGTCGGTGGCAAACCGACTTTGATCCCCATGGTCGGGGTGAATATTTCATTCTCTCACTTCGGGTTGAAGAAGGTGTGTGTATATTTTTTTTGTCTCGTCATTAAAAGATAATATTGTAACCAACGTTGTTTACAGCTCAATATCAACGACGCTAACCTAGTCGACACCGCTTTCCTCAGCGGCCAGAAGATCGACGCTGGTGCCAGCCTTGGTGACAAGGGCACAGGATCAGGATCTGCCTTCGTTCCTGATTGGGAAGAGCCATTCAAGAAGGATATTCACGGTGCCATTATCGTCACTGGTGATAGTCACGAAACGGTCAATAAGAAGATCGCAGAAATCAAGCAAATCTTCGGGGTCGGAGGACCTACTCCTTCTCTTTCCATAGTGACAACAGTTGTTGGCGACGCTCGCCCGGGAGACTTATCTGCCCACGAACAGTATGTGATATTGTTTATGATGATATGAATCGCTCACAAATGTGTTTTTCTTTTCCCGCTAGCTTTGGTTACCTTGATGGTGTATCCAACCCCCAGATCATCGGGTTTGACAAGAACCCTCCTCCTGGTCCTGCTCCAGTTCGCGCTGGCGCTATCATTCTCGGCAAGGACGGAGACTTGAACAAAGATAAGCGCGAACCATGGATGGTTGAAGGAAGCTTCCTCGTCTTTAGGTACCTATTCCAGAAAGTGCCCGAATTTGACGACTTCGTCTTCCGAAACCGACTCAAGGCCCCAGGTATGACTGATCAACAAGGTGCCGATCTTCTTGGTGCTAGATTAGTCGGACGTTGGAAGAGCGGTAAGCATTTATCTCTGCTGGTTGTCCTCGAGAAGAAATAAATGTAACTGAATATGCTTTAATAGGTGCTCCTATTGATATAACCCCATTCAAGGACGATCCCGAACTTGGAGCGGATCCTCAGAGGAACAACAACTTCCACTTCTCCGCTGAGCAGAACTTCCAAAAGTTGTGCCCCTTCGCATCTCACGTTCGCAAGACCCTTCCACGCGCAGATCTTGAAAGTCTCGGCATATCCATCGAGAAGAACCGAATTATGCGCCGTGGTATTCAATTCGGACCTGAAGTCACGAAAGAAGAGCGAGCAGCAAAGAAGACCTCTAAAGCTCGTGGACTGCTCTTTGCTTGCTATCAGAGCAGCATCACTGACGGTTTCCAATTCATCCAAAGGAGCTGGGCCAACAACCCCACGTTCCCCTTTGCTGAGACTACTCCTGAGGTTCCTGGGTATGTGGTTGATCTTACATAATATTCATATACGTTACATTTTACTGACTTCCTTTCTTCTTATTCAATAGAGTCGACGCTTTAATCAGTGCTAGCACCTTGCCCGACAGGAAGTTGAGTGGCGTCGACCCCAGCAAGCCTTCGACTGAATTGAAACTCGAAGACCAATGGGTAGTACCCCGTGGCGGAGAATACTTCTTCACCCCTTCCATCAAGGGGTTGAAGGAAACAATTGCTGCTTGATCTGGGTGCGGAATCGTGTAAATATTAATGACATTTCTTACTGCATACCTGAACCAATATCTGTGTAGTATATCAATTTTGGACGATAAATAAGATGAACAATTTGTAATTTTACACGTCGAAGAACTTCTATACTGCCCGTTTCCTGTACTTCAAGTAGCAAGGATCTCCTAAAAGTCGTGCCTGGAAGAAAAATTTAAGTATAGTGCATGGGATAATGATACACATTTATCGCCAACCTGCAGGATATCATTTTTATCAGGCTGAGGAGGAGCCTTTGGAAAGTTTCCCGAGCCATCAATCAAGTCGTACTCGTATCCAAGTAAGAATAGCGCAAGAACAAGTTTAATCTCCAGCTTAGCCAGTCTCATTCCTGCACAAGGATGACGTCCTGCCGGTTGGAATGTGGTTCAGAAAATGATATGAATTGATTATTCCACAAGCAACGCTCACCGACGCCCCAGGCGAGAAAAGAAAATGCCTCCTTTTTGTCTTCCTCTCTACTTATCAAATATCTGTTGGGGTCAAAAGTATCTGGGTCCGTGTAAACAGTGGGATTCCTATGCGCATCAGCGACCTGGTAAGTCAGGAAGTCGCCTCGTTTGATGAGAACACCATCTACGATGACATCGTTCTGGACATTCCGCCTGATCACGGATCCACACGATATGACCCTCAACGTTTCTCGGATGATAAGATCCACTGAAGGAAGTTCGTCTTCCCAGGCATTGAACGGTATCATTGCAAGACGTCGGTGGAGAGACTGGGAGGAGAAGCCTGTAGATTGGGTATTGTTTTCAACCATGCTTTGGAATTCTTCTGTGGCTTTTTTCTTCCAGTGATCGTTCATCCCGAGGTAGATAAGGCTCCAAGCCGCTGTTGCTAAGTTATTCTCCCTATGTTGGAAATATATGTGGTGAAATGACCTACAGATAACACCGGTGTTAGCGACACCTGCGAAGATCATTCCCATGATGGTCTAAGAGCAAGATGAAGCTCCAGAAAACTTTTAGAATTCGTTTACAAGACTTACACCAACAATGTTCTCGTCCGAGTCACCTTGAGCAATAAGCAAATCGATGGGGTCCGTTGATGGGGTAGGAGAATTTCTTCGAAGCTTCACAAATGAAAGCAGAAGGCCGTATAGGGCTGTTGTCGCTTTTTCTTTTCTTTTCTGCATCGGACTGGGAAACCAGGGAAGAAGAAGGGATATAGGTGTTGCACATCTTTCTATAGTCCAGTAATGATTTGCGAGATCCTCTAAAGCTTTCTTATCATCCGAAAGCTCTTGACAGCTTGCCATTCTAATGGTCATTTTGAAAACAAGCTTGTTCGAAACTTCAGTATTTGTTCATTTCAACATGACATCGGAGCTACTTACTTCGTATATCTGCTTGAAAGGGTTTAGTGCACCCTCTGTACCCCAGTGGTTCATATACATATCACAATCTTCGAGCAAGTTGGGTAGAGCTGCAAAATAACATGAGATATCTTTTACTAGTTACCATGATACAACGACAATAAACTCACTATCCGCTATTCTGTCCTTCCGTATCAATGACAATGTTCTTTTCACGAAAATCTCATCCACTTCCGCCTGGAGATCTTTACCATTGACGAAATTTCTATCAAGATCATTTAGATTGGGAGGACCACCGGTAAGTATCCTGTATCCTTGTGATAAGCTGAGTGTTGGTTCACTGAAAAAAGCTTGTCGAGCTCGTTCTCCTGAAAAAGAAACAATTCTATGCTGGTTGCCATGGTTGATAAAAGAAATGGGAGTAGTTAGAAATGCCATGAGCTTCCTCATTATACTAATTATTCACCTGGAGGACCCTGAATTGGAAAGCTTTCCCACCACTTTCCTTGAGCTTTTCTTGAAGAAAATCGAAACGTCTGTAGAAGAAATACCAGGCGTGAACGAGCGATGAACCACGAAGCTCATGAACATCCTTAGATGAGCTCGACCGCACATTGTTGGGGAGTCCCAAATAGATCAGAAAACAAAAGGCCAGAATAAGCCAATACGGCGCAGTGTAGGACTCTGTGGTACCAACTACCCACTCAGTTGCATCTTCGAGATAGGAGGTCCAGAGCCCAGAACTGCTCTTACTATTACTGACTGCGGACATGGCGAGCGAGGGAAACAAAAAGGGTCTAAGGCTTCTTGAGCATTTATAGTGCTCAGCGGTGAATCGTGATTTGTATATGTGGGCTCTCGAATCTATTCATAGATATTCATAGAGCTTTTAAGTTCGAATTAATGACAACGACAAATGACTCCATATTTGATGGGATTCTTACTGGGTTAAAGACTTAGAGTAGCAGCTTTTGGTTAGATGCATCAATTGTCAACGTCGGCCATTTCAAGCGGTCATCATCTATCAAAGCTACAGCGAATTCGGTTGGGTGTGCAGACGAGTTAGATCAAGATGCTCACCTAATGAAAATTTCTATGTACTAGCACGGGATAAGAACGTAGACGAAGGTTTTGCCCAAAGTTTGCATTTAGTTCATCTCCTGATGGTTCTGAGTATCTCATATCCACGCTTCAGGCCTAAATGAGTACGTATATAAGCAATGTTACAACATAACGCACGAAGAGATCGCAGAACAAATAGTTTCAAGCTAAAGGTTGAAACAGTCAACATCCAGGAAAAAAGGTCGCTGCAAAAACGCCACCGTCATGCTCATTCTGCACAGCGGCTAAGCGGCCGGCTGTGCACGTACCGGTTTGCCTGGGAATTTGTGATCAATCAGGTCAAGTAAAAGGAAAGGGATGCATTTCATCCACTGTATGTACTCGCACGTACTTATATGACAAAACTAAACAAAAAGCTAACCAGCCAAAGACAAACCGAGAAAACGTTGACGTACAAAAATCCCAAATGGTGCAGTGATACCCCACGAAATTCGGAAGATGAATCTGTCTCTCCTTCGATTCATGGGGCACTACGCACAATAAATCCACCAGTTCCAACCGAATCAAATAATAAATGTTCTCTTGCAGGGTCTATCCTCGCACCCGTATCCAGCACCTGGACAGCTGAGCCCTGCGGACTGGGTAATCCAAGGTTACTCAAAGCCACGGACACTGACAAGTAATTCATGTTCGTTGCCAATACTAACGTCTGTGCGCCGACGGTCCACAAGCCTATATCCACGCGGTTGATGGTAACCTGCCGGAATGTAGCTGCTGGGTTAAAGATAAACGGCGTCATTTTTGGGAGCGCGAATGCCAGAACTGAGGATTTGGCTTTGATGTCGGGCGTGGTGGGATCGTTCCATGAGACAACACCTTTGTGCATTATAGAATCAGTAACTTGTTGGTAACGAGGGAAAAAATAAATGAAGGATACCTAGACCGCCGTGATTGATACCTAGCACACTTTGAACGACGAATTCTTGTCCAGTAGGAACTCTCTGTTAATTGATCAAGATTAATCCGGAAACTCATCGTGACAAATTTTGCTACATACCTTCCAGTATCTAAAGATGAAGATATTTAGCTCTAATCCCAGGAAACAAAGCAGATTCATCTACATACGTGTCGTTTCCAAAGCCTTGTGGTACAGTCCAGACAGCCTTCGTGCGTTCCCATCCATTGATGAAATTTCTTTGCTTGAATTCGTCCATCCGAGTGGAGATATCCTCGAAGGAACCCTTGCAGTTATCGCACCTTATTATCAGAGAAATATTAACTTCTTTGGAGATTAAGTGCACATCGACGTGGTACGAACCCGCAGTCACCGTAATCTGGTGTGCATGGTGTTCCCCATTGCGAGGAGAACGTCACATTATTGCCGATCATGTACGTGTCCTGCATGACAATATCAGTCCCACTGGTGTATTCACTGAAGTTCTTATTCATTAATAAGTCACTCATAGATGACTCTTCAGTCACTCACGTATAGTGGAAGTTCTCGCAATTGAGAACCAGAGAGATAGGGTGATATCCAGCACCTCCTGCGCCATCCCCGCCGTCTAACGATTGTATGAGATTCGATGCCTTGACTGTAGCATCGAGTGGGTCTGAAGTGCCATCAGGCTCGTCTCCCGTGTACCATAGAAGAAGGTTGGGTCGCGACTTGATTCTGTTAACTTCCGCAGTAACAGCGGTTGCATTCATGTACGTGCTTAAAGGGGTGTAAGAGAAAGTGTGGACGGGCACTTGATGACTTACTTTCTCATGTCGTACATCAAATACAAGCCTGCTTCTTGCATTTTATCAAGTACGATCTCTAGAGCGGTCAAGTTGTCAAATGAAGGGATTGGGTGCACCTGACAATATTATTGGTTCGAAGTCAAGCTTTCGATTTGAATCCAATGTGAATCTTACCACTGTGAAACTGAAGAGTACGTTAATTAATTATTCACTGTGATAAATTCACCTTACCCTTGCGCCGCCAATGTGGCAGGAATGGAGAAGTCCGTGTCAAGGTACCCTCCAAAGTTCGTGTAATATCCAATAGGAAATACAGGTGCAAATGGACCGCCTTTTCCATTTGCTGGCCTAGCCAACAAAGCACCGGTTCGCAAATCCATCTTCGTGACCGACCCAATGGTCGAAGGAGGGTTAGGAAGGAAGCTCAAAGAGCCAAAAGCATGGAATTTCTGATGAGAAAGTGTTGCGCTGCATGAGATGTTGTAAGCTTGTGTCCGTGCCGTTAAAGCAGAGAGCTTGAAAGGCAAAGCATGTGCAGTTGCATTCAGAGGCACGCTCCCAGTTGTCAACGTCTTTCCATTCACGCTAACAGTGACGGAGAGCGAAGCGGAATTCAAAGTAATCGGGACAGCATTGTCAATGTGTCGAAAAGTAATAGGCGTATCGATCAATATCGCGACATTGTCAGAGTTTGACCCCTCATCTTCTGCAAGATACGGCCGAATCGCTGGTGAACAACGAAGTGCCAGCAAAGGGGTAGCTGACGTTGCAACAACAGGAAATAATCCTCCCGGGTCTGATGGTGCTTGTGTCTTCATATAATGCTTCCCGCACCTAAAGTACATTGTTTATAGCTCCACTTCGACGATACCCAGTGAAGTTTGAACATACCATGTCTGCGCTGATGCCCCAAGGGCGAGGGTTACGACTGCAAGTAAACGTAACATCGTAAAGAACGAATAACAGCGCTAGAAGTCTGCTATTTATTATATATAAAATTTCATCATGTGCCGAAGAAGAGTTAGTACGCATGGTTTTGATCACTCCACCTCTGAGTTCTGGAGGTTCTAGTCGTACGCGAGGTGTCATGGTTTGAAAATAAGTAAGTCTTCCCGGGTCGGTCCCCACGAACCCGATCCTTCAGAGAAAGAGCGTGACTTGTACAATCCCCGTGATTTAGCAACACGGTATTGGTTGGAAAGTTACAACCAAGAAGCAATTCCAGAAAATCATCCGGTTCTATCAAGCGCTTAATTCTTCCTCGGAAAATCTTGTAATTTCTTGTTGCTGGAAAATAAGTATCACCTGTCTATTTCTATTTTTAAGCACCCTTTTGATTGTGAGTGTTCGAAGGCAAGGTTCTGTATTTATCTTTTCCCTGGCTTTCCCAAATACAAGATCTCTCACGAAGTACTTAGTCACTAGTGACCAAGTACTACGTTCTGTTCTTATGACACAGTAACGCACATGGAATTCCAAATCGCAACATACATCGCATGTGGGGCCCCTGCCAGAGGGCCAGTGGCCACGTCACATATAGTAGTAATATACCTTCCCCATAAACCAGACTTGTGAAAGGATACAAGTCCTAAATGCCCTCAGCATGTGTTGAGAGTATGTCTCTCCGACGAGCTTCAAAGAGGAAGGAGGAAGGGAGAGTTGAGTTCTCTCTTGTTATTAGTGGTTACTAATAGCTAGTAAGATCGCACTCTTTCCGCTGAATTTTGCCTCAAAAACTGAGAAATCAAACCTTATGACCCTTTGAAGGTTTCTATATTTTCAAGTCCTGAAATTCTCTGATTAATTTGCTAACAAAATCATATGTACAACTCAGGCATATGTACTATTACCTTAAAAGTTAAAACGGCTTTAAGAGCCGTATTCAGGCACTATCACTCACATACAAGACATATTTTTTCATAGATAAAATCAGAACATTCATGTTCAACGTTCAAGGCCAATCTAGTTTTACATATGAGAGTCGGACTGGCGCCAGGTGCCACTGTGATACTACGTATTTAGTAGTTGGGGAAAAGCGTCGAACGTGCTTCTATTTCCAAATATGGCATTAAGTCAAATAAAGGTCCACAAAGCGACTTGGCTCGATTGCAAACTTCGCCAAGTCTTTAATCCTCCTTTTCCTATTCATTACTCCAGCTTGTGTTTGCTGCTCGGGGCTGTGCAATTTTCTTTCAGAATACAGTCAAACTCGACTTGTAAAGGAGAGGTCCCAAAATCTAGTGACTACTGGCGATGCTATTCCGCTGGGTTTAAAAGCCCGACAAAAAACGACAAAACAACCCATTATCAGGCTTCAGACACACGTCGAACAGAAAGAATGGGATAAAAACCAATCTCTAGGTTTCCAAATGGCAACGGTCACGATTCAAGTTACGGTCAGGTTGATCCAGGTTGATCCATAGTATCTATTTTCCTTCAAAGCATTCGGAAATCTAGTAAATGGCCAAGGCACAACTGATGCAGGGACAATTCTGGGCAACCTTCCTATATCTTGGCGGGCTGAAGCTCTGTAACACCTAGTAACACCTATGGTCCCTACATGTGCACTCGACGAACGTGGTCGTGTCGTTTTTGCGCAAAGGAAGTGAATATAAGTCGCGTTGTATTGTTGGTCTGTTTTCTTTAGCTTTGCAAGTGCCCCCGTACTGTCACATATTTGCGTACCCAAACTTTCCTCGAGTTTTTCTCTCTCTCAAGTCGACAACCTCGATGGGCAAAGTCAGCGAAATATGGAACTGTGAGTATTTTTCTCTGTTTCTTGTCCTGTAGTGCGGTGTTAAAAACAAGTCTGTGTTTGTAGCTTATTCAGGAGTTGAGAAGCGAAACATGTACTAATTAAAATTCATTCTACTCCTCCACCACTGCTCTAACACTATTTCTATCATCCAGCGCCTTCTATATTGCAGGGATAATGATGTATAAGTTCGGGCTCGAGTTCTTCAACGGTTCCATTACAACTCTTGCCACGGACCGTTTCAAGTCGGCACAAACTTTCACAAAGCGTAAGAACGCTTTACATACATGCTTCAATGACCGCCATTGCTTATTTATTCCCAAAGTCGGCGCAGCTCAGGGTGTCAATCAGGCAGCTCAATGTGTCGGCGCCATTCTCATCGCACCACTCATTAAGAAATTCCCGACCCGTTCGATCCTTGCCTGCTCGATCTTCTTCTTTGGCCTGATGACTGCGCTTCTGCTTATCGTCGATGCCGCCACTGGAGGCGAAATCAAGCCCAAGGGTGCTAAAACGCCTTCGTATGGAAATTGGAATCCAAATCTTGTTCGTTTTTATTCATTTTATTTTGTTCGACATGATGGCGGTATTGAAGCGGTAGTTGCACATTGTTTAGATCTTTGTCGTATGGACCTTGGCAGGTATTTGTTATGGTATGGTGGAACTCATTCGTCGTGTCATGTACGTTTTCTCTTCCTCACGAATGGCCGGATGTAACCATTTTAAAAACTGATTATATATGCCCACCAGTCCAGCAGACATCGTTGGCGGAAACGTTGGCAAGCTGCGTCGTATGGATGCTACTGTCGTAAGTTCATTTGTTCCCGGCGTTTTAACCATCCATGCTTGATTTTGTCAACGTACAGCACATTTTCTATGAAGTCGCTGGAACTGCCGGCGCATTTGCGTCATCCTCCACGATCAGCCAATTCGGGAACAACTACAGCTTCTTCATGAGTCCCGTGTTCTTTGCTCTGGCCGGCGTCCTCTGGATCTTTGTTAGCACCCTCAATTTTAAGAATAGCAAAGTAGTCGCACAGGAACTCGAACAAGCTGGATTGGCAGATGTCGATGGCAGCAAGAAATCTGGCGGCAACTATCTTTCACAGATCGGCGATGCTGTCGTTGGTTTTGTGCAGTCGATTTATGTTGGATCCAAGCTTGTCTTGACAAATAGGCATTTCATTTGGTTGTTGCCTTCCTAGTACGTATTAAATATCTTAGATCAACCAATCTCTGTTTATTGAACCATCCAATAGCACTTTGGCGCTTTATTTGCACAGAGCACTCGAAAATACTCTCGCCCCTGCATTCGCTAAGCGAGTCCTATCAGTATCAGCTTGGAGTCAGATCATCGTTGGAGGATCCAATTTCGGAGAGGTAATATTTTTATGTTCTCTGGTATAACATCTGCTAAATACTTCAACTTTTTTGCAGCTTCTCGGTGCTGTCGCTGTCTTTGTATTGTCCGATGCCGTTACCACCCCGCTGCCTTGGTTGCGCTTGGATGCTATGATGGTAAGTATCCTGCCCCTTGAGGGGCTGTTCTATTACTGATCCGTCTGACGTATTCAGTTGAACCTCGTCTGGATCTTGCCGTACTACTCCACGCGTGCAACTCACGACGTGTCTTGGGCATGGAAACTCGCTGGAACTTTTATTCCCATCTCCTTTGTGCGTTATTGCACTCGCAGCATCTTCTGTGTAAGCTGACAATAGCATATGCTTAGGGTTGGGCCGCTGGTGATGTGTCGCTCGCCGCATATATTCAGTCTACATTGTCCGAATCGAACTTCAGTAAGTATTTTAGCATGTTAAGGCTCTTATTTTTTGCATGTGCTCACACGCGGGTTTCCAGCCCACTCCGATGTCTCGGCTCTCGGTGCTGTCATGGCATTCCTTTACTCGACTTACATTGTCGTCAATGCCGTTCTGAGCGTCGTTTTGGGCAATGTATTTGATAGAGACTTTACCAAGAACGGTAACATTCAGTTTGGACTTAAGATGGTCGGAGGGTGCGTTTTTATTTAACTCCTTTTGATAAACTGAATGTGCACTGATTTACGATTCTCTAGTGTCCAATTCTCTGTCGGATGTGCTATCATCATTCTCTCCACTTTCATTCCCAGAGGCGCATTCTCTTTCAACCCCAAGTCTCTCGGCGTGAATCGCGCCAGTAATACTCTTGAAAGTGCGACTCAGCCCAGATCTGGTGAGGAAAGTGAAGTCGACGAGAAAGATCTTAAAAATCGCGATACCCTGGATGTTGACACTCTCGAGAAATCTAGACCTTAAAAGATCCCTTGTAGTGTTAACACCAGTAGCCTATCTCCGCCCTTTTTATGACCTTAAGACATTAGCTCCCCATATGTCATCCCATTCGTCTAGTTAAGGAATGAGTTGTATACATAATACCTATTTTATTTACGGGCCCTGTTAGGAGGCTCCAAACTTAGACCTGTAACAGTTCTGTCTAATAGCTCATGCGCTCAATTCTCCACCTTCCGATTACCCCATACGATACAGCAAGGATGGAGTCCATGCACTATTTTGCACATAAAATCATCTGGCACACACCGCTCGCGAGGACAGCTGTTGTTTATTTGTCGTCGAAATATCCATCATCCATCATCCCCAGCGAGCCATCAACGTTCAACGTTCAACGGAGGCACTTTGACAGAACAACGAGCTGTAAAATTCAGAAGAATATTTCCTACGAAATCGCCAGAGCCGAGCTCTGAGCCAGACGTGAGTTGCTATTCTTTCAAACATAAGTCTCTTTAATGGTGCGAATTTAACGACATAAGTTTTTTTGGCAGATGTTTCTGGATCTTATAAAAATAAATGGTCTGCCGGCGCCTAAGTCTCCGGTCTAACTACCCCGTACGTCACTCGCGAACCGCCTTCGTACCGTGCTGTCCGAAGGCCCAAATGTCTTGAAGATCCTCCTGTTGATTTGACTATACAAAAGGGTATGTGCTATACAATTATTGAGGCAAGGGCTGGACCTACATAGTACATACGGTAGTAATTGTTCCCTAGGAAGCACTAGTCGTAACCCTAACCAGAGGTGTGGTACTTCCTACTCTGTGGCTTGAACCCGTTTGATTAGAGGTGGAACGGACAGGTTCAATGTGAATGCAGTTTCTTAAGATTTATCAATCACTCAATGTTGCCTTAGACAGCTATGGTCGGTACTACGGGAATAATGGTGGATAAATTACGGGACGATAAACGGGTAAGCATCCGGTGCTGCCTAGAAGGATGCGCTCTTCATCGGATTTACAGGGAGAGAAGCTTCGGAAGGATCTGCAACCCTCTCAAATGGCTGACTATCGATTCATCCATGATGGGAAAAGCGCTATAAAGTGGGAAACATGCACCGATGGCACACGCGTTAAATTTCAAAGAAATCACCCACTGGGCCAATGATTCGTCTATTGGCAGTCCGCCAGTTTTCTGGTTAAGCGGTCAAGCAGGATCAGGGAAGACGACTATCTCGTATACCATCGCGAAAAGGTTCTCGGATGGGCAGCCAACGTCTCTCGGTGCAAGTTTCTTTTGTTCTCGCCAATTCGGTGAAACACGAAGCTTGCAGCGTATAGTCCCCACCATCGTTTTTCAGCTGGCTCTCCGATGTGAACCATATCGTGCTGCTTTGCATGGAATCGATACTTCGGATGCGGTACACTACCTAAATGTTCAAGAACAACTTGAAACATTTCTCTTCCAACCCTGGAGGGAACAAACACGTCGGCATGGCCTGCCAACCTACCTCGTCGTTGTGGATGATCTTGATGAGATCGAGGAGATGGAAAGGTCATCGTTTCTCGAACAATTACTTAGTTCAATCGAGAAAGATAATATCACTGGTCTCAAATTTCTCGTCGCCAGTCGCCCCGATCCGGATATCTCTCAGTTGTGCACAACCTTCCCACCAGGTGCTGTTTGCAAGCTTCAAAATGTTCCCATCGAAGATGCGAAGCTCGATATCAAAACATACCTGCATGTCAAACTCCCAAGATTGAATGGAACACCGGAGTTGAGCAAGCTGAACGAACAGTCTGCTGGGTTGTTCATATATGCGGCCACTATGGTGAAGATTCTGACGGGACGCAAACTTGCTGATAGCGAGCAACTGAGGAGGCTTCGCTCTCTTCTCTCCTCGACCTCGTCAAATTTTGGGTCAATCGATCAATTATACCAGCAAATTATGTGCAGCGCCTTTTCAGACCTCGACGATGATCCTGACACTCTCTCCACTCGCCTCTCAGTCCTCCACATCTTTCTCTGCTCTGCCGAGCGAATTTCTACTGCCGTCGCCGCCAGCCTATTAGATATCGAGGTCGACGTTGCACATGTCGTCCTTGATAGTCTTTACTCCGTACTCTATATTCGAGACGATCGTGTTTACTGGTATCACGCTTCCTTTCCCGACTTCATCTTCAGTCGTGCTCGCTCGAACTTCCGCATGGATAACAAGGATTTCGACTTCTCTTGTGATGCAGGAGTTCGACATAGTTACCTTTTCCATGCATGCTTCCGTATCATGAACTCCGACATTGGACTACGATTCAACATGGGAGATATAAAATCCTCGTATCTATTGGATCATGAACATGCGGAAGAGCTGCATAAGAATGTAGTCAGGAACATAGGCCCTTCCCTCAAATATGCGTGCTTGCATTGGGTAGATCACTTGTCCTTACTTCTAACCACAACCAATAGCTCCATTTTCGACGTGATTTCAGACTTTCTACAGCTTCGTGTCTTATTCTGGATTGAAGCCATGAGCCTACTTGGATTAAGCGGAGCTTGTTCATTTTTGCTGCTGAAAGCTAGACGTTGGGTATCAAAGGTACATCCAATCCTATCGGCTTCTCCCCACCGTCTGACAAGTTTACCTCAAGAATAGCAATCCGGCTCTCGCCAAATATCTGCAAGAAAGTGCCAATTTTGCAGCGTATTTTAGTGGCTGCCCGGCCGTAGACTCAACGCCACACTTGTACCTCTCATCATTGGCGACGTGGCAAGCAAAGTCAGATCTTTCGCGATCCTGGAAGAATGCATTCTCGCATATCCCTTCGTACGACCACTCGGAAGGCGTTGTAGATGTGCCTCTGATGACGAAACGATTTGACGAACCGATAAAGGCTATTGCTTTCTCTAGTAACAACGAACAGATCGTGGTCGGATTGAAGAACGCCGCGGTGGTATTGGATACTACTACTGGGCGACAGCAGCATGTGCTGAGTGCACATGATTGTTCTCTTATCAAGTTCTCGCACGATGAAACTCGACTTGTGGTTATATCGCGATATTTGTATGAAAGCTATGGGGATGAAGGGGGTGAAAGTGAAGACCCTGAAGATGAAGACCTGGAAGACTCGGAAGATGTTGAAGACTCTGAGGACTGGGAGGACCAAGACTCTGGGAATGAAGACCGTCGAGCTGCGAACTATGACCTGGTTCACATATGGGACGCATCTACGCTCCAACTCTTGAAAGAGTTCAAGGCTCTGCGCGCCACGGTTTCGTGTGAGGGGACACACGTTCTTGTGATACCTCCAGAACTTTCTGACAGCCACCATCAAGTGCAGATCCTGGATATCTCAACGGGTATTTTGCTGAGAATGGTCAAGTTGGGCAAAATCGATGCTGATGGCTATTCACATTCGTTGGCCTGTTCATGGGATTCAAAGAAGCTTTTAATCGGGGTGGACGAATCGGTTGAAATATGGGACATATCTTCAGAGTCTGCGGAGAAGATACTTACCCTAGAAGGGGAGGTCGAAGATTACATCAATGTAATTACAATGTCGCCTGATGGTAAATTGATTGCGACGGGCTCGGATTACGGTTCCGCACGAGTATGGGACGCGTCGACGGGCAACATATTGATATCGCTTCCCCATCTTTGGACACTCGATTTCTCATACGATGGTACACGCATCGCGTCCGGTTCAATGGATAGAAATGTGCGCATATGGGACACATCGACAGGAGCCAAATTGAAAGTTCTGGAAACTAATGATGTTAATGTACTCTCAGTTGCACTCTCACGGGATGGTTCACGAATATGTGCAGGCTCACAGAGTGTATTTGTGTGGTCTAGAGACGAATCTGAGTCCGTACAAATGCAGCCTAATGTACATCACAGCAGAAAATCCGACATCTCACTCAATGACATCAACATTGCAATATCGTACGACACCAAAACAATAATGTCCATCGACAATGATAGTGTCCATGTATGGGATGCTGCGACAGGGGCTGAAATAATCGCGATATCGAGCTTTGGGATTTGGACAACCGCATTCGCTAGTAATGGACAAAACGTTGTTTTGGGTCTGCTAAACGGATCCGTAAAGGTATTCAATGCAACGACCGGTGATGAAATATCATATTTGGAAAGCAGGGACCTCGATGCGTCTGTTGGATCGGTGGCATCGTCAAGAAGTGGAACAAAAATTGCTTTCACAATATACACTTTATCAAAATCTGTGCAAAGATGGCGGCTATATCTATGGGACGTAGAAACTGGTCGAGAAACTGAGATCGATACTGGCAATGACATGTATTTTGTCTCCTTCTCGGATGATGGAGGATATATCGTGGGCGGCTTAAGGCTGGATCAAGTTTCTCCTTGCATAGTTGTTTGGGATGTGTTGACTGGTGACGTCACTCGCAAAATGATAAGCAAAATTCATGTTCAACCCCTGGAACGAATTCTGTTTTCAAGCAACGGAAGGGAGGTCGCGGTTTGCCCAGGCCAGCTACCACTAGAGGCGGATACCACGTTATGTGAAATTTGGGATATATCCTCCGGCTACCGTTTGAGGACAATCAAAGCATCATATTGGCCTCAAAGTTACGGTGAAGAACAAGCCAATCTTCCGTTCAGATCAATAGGTCTCTCAAACGATGGAAAGAAGATTGCCATTGCCTGCGCAGATGGATTTATACGAATTTGGTCCCACGTCTCCGACGAAAGTGCCGCCAAAATAATGATTGTTGGTCATTCGAGCACGCTCGAATCGATTGTCTTTTCCAGAAACGAGAAGCAAGTTGTGTCTGGCTCTAGGGATGGGTCTGTGCAGGTTTGGGACTTGGATACGGACACAGAGAAGTACGAATGGACACTACAGGACAGTGGCTGGATTACATCTTCCCGGCAAATAGATCACAGGCTCATGTGGGTTTCGGCGTTGTTGGAGGTCACCCAACCACGCAATACTCTTATTCTCTCGGGCTCTGGGCACGGCTCCGTTGATTTTGTAGGGGCCAAGATCGGGGAAGAGTGGCAGAAGTGTTACTCACCTTAAATATATGTTGCTCAATAGAACCTTAATTATAGTGTACAGTGTAGTGACGATTTAAGCGCTGCTCGTAGCAGGGTTCAAAGGATATCTACATAAATGAGTAAATTGGCATGTGAATGAATACACGATGAAATAACAAAGAGGGATCTCAAAAACTATATGTAGTTGGATACAAATGGATGGTATGTGTCTATATAAGAATTGTCCTGTTGGAGGAACAGAGCAGCAATGATTGTAGTTGGATACAAGGCGTGTGTGTTCGTGTGTGGTGATACAGAAAGTGTGCATGCAAAAATTGTCCTGTTGGAGGATAGATGGATGAATTCGAGATGTGTACTTGCGAGTGGGAGTAAGTGAAAGTAGTAGAAGTTGGTCACTATGAAGGCTTTATCCAGTCTTTGAAAATTTTATCTATGAGGTGGAGTTTTGAAACAGAAAGCGAAAGAAGGAAGGTGGCAGCAGGCAGCAGCAGCAGTCGTCTACTGCGTACCGACAACGACAGCCTCAGCCGCGTTCAACGCGGCCTCAAAAGACTTCAAGAGCGCCGTCTGGTCCTCCATGCCTACACTGATCCTCACAATTCCCTCTTCGACACCAAACTGGGCTGCCCAATCCAGTTCGGTATAATGAGCGAGGATCGTGAAAGGACATGCGAGGGTGAAGTTGGTGCCGAGGCTGGGGCCTTTATAGCACGGCAAAGCGTCGAAGAAGGCTTTTGACGCCTCCATGGACGTGAATGTTAATGAGAACAGACCGCCAAAGCCACCGATTTTACCGTCTTCAGCATCGGGGGTCTTGATGCGGCATATATCGTATTTCTCTCGGGCGACGTATTTGGGGTAGAAGACATCCTTGATTGTTGGGGTGGTACTGTTGGATGAAGAGGTAGCTAAAGATTTAGATCGTAGATAATCGCAAACTGCTTCCGCGTTGGCGTCTATGACCCGGATTCGACGTTTGAAGTCACGCGAGTTGCGTTCCATGTAAATAGCATCCTCGTCAAAGTACACGTCTTCGAAGGTTTGAGAGAGGTGAGATTTCAACGTGGCGTAATGGCGGCCTGCGGGATTGAGAACGAGACTGCAAAGTCGATGAGCAGACGATTAAATTGTTAAACAGACAAACAACGTACCTTCCGCCCATGACATTCGATGCTCCACTGAACACCTTGGTCAAGCTGCTAACCACAATATCTGCATAGGGAAAGACCTCGACGTTCACGAAGTTCCCAATCGTCTCGTCGATGACGATGAGGAAGTCGTATTTATCAGCTAGGGCTCTAAGCCTAGGCAAGTCGGCGGACCTAAGCAGTGGGTTGGATGGAAATTCGGTAAACAGAGCAAGGATAGGTTCGGTTTCTAGGATTTTTTCCAGTTCGTCGATGTCGCTATCTGTTCCGAATCCGAGAAAGTGGCATCCCGGGCCCCACTTTTGCAAGATTTTCAATGTATCGATGTATGGGAATCTATTAAAGTATCAGATAGCTGTAACCAAAGAAGAAAAAGAAAAAAAAAGAGTTACACACCCAAAGCATATACTCTTGACATCAGGCCTTGTAGCAAGCGCTGTCTGATGAGCAGTCCATATCGCCGACATTCCAGTCGGTAGGAGGTAAACATCGTCCGCAGCGAGCTCCTTGATACCTCTCGTGCTGGGCCCGATAAGCAGCTGTTCTTTCCCTTCGATACACGAGGAGTTGTCCTTGACCAAAACGCCGGCTACTCGAGATCGTAGAGCTTTTTTCGCAAATGCCGCTGCTTGAAGAGGGAGGTTTCGCCCGTACCGTTCTTCAAGATAGACTGAATCGAGATCTTCCGACGGTAGCAACGTTGCGGATGGTGGTGGCGTCGGATAAGCAGCTGCAGTGGAAGATTTCTTCACGGCAGAATAATGCCTGTTCTGGGCTTTACTGGGTACAATCCTTGCCGCAGGCACGGGACTAGCAGGCGAAGTCGATTGGGCCCTCGTTTCCGGCAGCAAAGAGAGACATTTCTCTGCAAACCGACTCGATATTCCCAATCCCGTATGCTGCCAGAACTCCTTCGCAATGGAAAAGGCATCGCTGGGGAACAGGACTACATGCAGGTCGGCACAGGAGCCTCCAATACTTGCGCGATCCAGTTTTTCATCATCCGATGGACATATGAACAGGTTTACAAGACGCGCAAGGACAGGGGGAGAGCGTCCCAAGGTAGCGGAACGGGTTTGGATAAACGACCGACACTGTTCCGCGATTTTCTGCGTCGGGAAGAGCATACACCGCTCGTTTTTCCCTAAAACAGCGTATTTCTGTTCGCAAATACCAGCGAGCTATATATTTATATCAAATTTAAGCCTCTTTCCTAGATATTTGGGCAAATAAATACGTCGAAAACATACCTTTTGGATACTCAAATGCACGAAAAACCTTGGGTAGCCCGAAACCATCTTCTTTACTACCGCTTCTTCGCCTTCTTCATACCCAACATTGTCTCTCCAGGTGGGCAGCGATACAGATATGGCATGAGGTGTGTGTGGTGGCACAGATAGTCCGAGCGGGAGGTTCGTAGTCGTAGTCGTGTTAGGTTCACCCATCGTGTCCCCAGAGGAAGTGTTGAATTGTAGGTTCGCTTTTTTTACAACGGAAAACGTAACAGGAGCAGGAGCAGGAGCAGTAGAGTATGTAAAAGAAAAAGATCAGCAAGCAAGCGAATAGAAAGAAATGAATGGGGCCATAATAGAATGTAAAGGATTTTATTCCTGGGGTCATCAGCTTTATCGTCGATCGGTCCTAATCGGGAATTCGGCCGCATCACCGGGTATCTATCTTTAGTCTGCAACATAGTTAGGGATTTGAATTCGTAACGCGCTCATCGAATCCAATGCAAAGATTTGATTCGCGAACAGAGAAGACATTATTTTTGCTATCTACCTATACTCATACAGTAATAGGGAAGCGTTGTGTAACGAACCGAATTACTTGACCTGCCGAAAAGAAGGAACGTCAGACTGTTAGATTGTGAGGACTCGAAAGAGCGAGAAGGCTGGGTAATTGAATTGTAGGAAGTTAGGTCATCCAAGTCACAGTAGACTAGCAAGTCAAGAGTTACACCCCACGCAGTACTGAGCCGAATAGAAAATGCAGGAAGTTTACAAAGATATGGAGGCTTGAGTAATTGCCGTGCAAAAATTAGCACTAATTGTACAAGCAAAAACACATTGCTGATCAAATAATAAAGTCGAGGACGCTCTCTCGAAACACAATGGGACGCATGTAATACATACAGTCTGAGACTTCAGCTAAGGCTCAAGAAAAAATTATCTGAGTGGGCACTGGCATAGACTTCACATACCATGGGTTTCTATCCAAAAAGTTATGCCATGGCGCCACTTCTTCAACGCGTGAATCGAGTCCTAGATAAGCGAAAACGGCGTCAGATAAACGCAGCAAGCGACATATCAATGACAAGTCGGAGCAGATGTCCAATAGCAACCCCCTCGTACGACAAGCCAGAAGTCTTCCTGGGCACAATAGTGAACAAGGAAACGTAGGTACTAACACCACAAATCCCGTAACAAAACTGCGCCGCTGGTCAAAGTGCTTATAATGTTAAAGCCTACAAGTACTAAACTCGCCAACTTGGATAGCACCCACGCGACGTAGTCAGCGTGATGACTCGCAGCAAGCTGCAACTCATAGTCAAGCGACTCTGTCTGTTGACATGATATTCCCCACGATGAAGACTTCTCGACCGTAAAATGCAGATATTTAATGTAGCAGGCGCTATGCACCCGTGCATCCAATCTCGACCGTAAAATGCAGATATTTAATGTAGTAGGCGCTATGCACCTACTACATCCAATATCAATGCCATTAAAGGCACCACGACGCCGATAGGGGTGCACATGTATTCCACCTCCAAAAAGGCATGGATGTGACTCACCTAAACCAAGTTTCCGTTGAACGTCGACCGCACCTTCCGTTCAAATATTCGCCAAATAATAATAATAAGGATCCTGGAAAGCATAAGAAAGATATCAGATAAATTTCATCGTCCGAAGACCTATGACAAAGGCGCATTGTGCAATGATAACCCCCTCGTGCGACAGATCAGAAACCTCTCCCGATGCTGAGCATCTTCGGTCGACGGTACCAACGCCTACAAGTGCTAAACTCGATAGCGTTGTAGGTATATGACCCCCACATACACGCGACACAGTCAGCGTGCATGTCCGACTCACAGAGGCTGAACGACTTAGTCAGCTTGAACATCCTGCGCGAAAGGTTCCGATTCGAAATGAGTAGAACGAATGAACTGGATCTAGCCCTCAGTTCATTCACTATCTACTATGCCTATGATGGCACCACGACGCCGATAGGGGCGTACATGCATGATTCACCTCACAAGTCGGATAATAACTGAATGCTTACCTTACACGTGCAACTTTCTCTTGAACTTAAAACTTGTGTTCACCTTCGCCATGTTATCGCTAAAAATTTAAAGGTGAAGGGATTGACGAAGGAAAGAGAAAGAAGAGAGCTGCCGCTGAGACTTACCAGTCATTCTCATTTAGTTATAAATGTGTTCAATTCACCACGAGAGGGTTTGGGGGGTAAGGTCAAGGAAATTGTGGTGGAAAAGACAATTGGGCAATAGCAGATGGTTGAAACGTTGAAACGTTAAAACTGACCATTTCGGATTGAATCTGAGTTTTAATCATACAACGCAACCTGCTTGATATTCAAATTCCGCCCCAACTTTAAAAAAAGAAAAGCAATTTGCGGACTTGATGAATTTCACAACATGTGTAATTAACGTTTTCGTGCCCACCTTTTTGCCGTAGAGCCAATAGATTACGCTCGCAACTCAGAGGTACATGAGGGTCCGGCCGAGCACTTCCCCTGAACAAAGGGAGCCAAAGTTTAGATACCAGAATCCTACGATGCCGTTTTTCTGCGGGCGATTCCACCATTTTGAAATTGTAAGACCAGCAACTTGTCTAGTTTTTGTCCCTTCAGTACATAAGCTCTGAATTATGGTATTAGGTATGATCTGATACACATTTGGGGCAAAATAAATAAGGCCATGCTCGCTCTTCTGCGTCCTCGAATTATAGAGCCAGCTTCTGGCTGGAGCGGCGAGTCATCACTCGCCAGTTAGGCCTTCAGCGCTTCAGCTTCTAGCCCCAGGTGTTGCAAGTACTTTCAATCCGACAGATTACGATGTCAGCGCTGTTGGATGTACAACGAGCTCCAGCTATGATGACGCAGCGAGCCTTCCTCCGCCCTGCGGCGGACCTTTACCTAGTAAAGTTTCTGTGCCGACACTGCCGAGCATGGCTGAGTTTGGAAAAGACGTGATATCTTGGCGTCACATAGTGCCCTTGGCATCCGACGCGTCGACACGACGCGACGCGCCTTTAGTTTATAAACCCTCCAATCATCGACGTCGCGTTTTCTGCCTACTTTTAACCTCCGACAATATTCTAGACATGGAAGACCCTTATGAAGTACGAAACTGTGAGAGTCGTCATAGAAAAAAGCTCTCGATGCTGACAACTTCACAAGAACGACGTGTAACGGGGACTACACGAAGTTACGCCTCTCTTATTTGAACCAGAAAAAAGACGCTCAAACAAAGAAGGCTACGAAGCAAGTTAACAGAGAAAGGCCAAGTCAGAAATCAGGCCACATAAGTATCGTTGCCGCAGTTTCTCGAGGCACTTTCCCAAATAAATGACGCAATGAACTTAGCTGATTTAGCAGAGTTGAAAGAGGAAACAGAAACAGATCGTCAAATGACTGATGAACTTTCCAAGCTGGTTTTACTGCTGCATCGATATACTAGAAGGTTGAAGAATATGTTATAGATCACTTGGAACGTTGAGTTGCACCCAAGTGAGTGGATAAATAATTTCGTTATCACATTAGGGAATTTTGAAGAAGATTTCACGACCCAAATTTTCTCAGAATTCATGGAAGCGAGACGGGGACTCTGAGCTCAAGTCGGACAATATAGAGCAAACTTCAAAGGGCTGTATCGAACACCACTGACCAGAGAATGCACTCTGTTGAGTCTATTCCTACTCCCATACCTCAAATCGGTCCCCTCGAGGAAGAGATATCATTATCATCGGCTGGCGGCCCTGATGCAGATGAGATAGAGGTAACGCATGTTTCTATTGCAGTAACCATTCAATCTAATGAGTGCCTTTCTAAATTACCAGTGATGACCTGGTCAAATCGGTAGAAGTACCTGCAGCAGGTTGCATGGAAATTGTCGACTATCTTAGAGAACTACTCGCTCAACGAGATTTTGCAGGGTTGAAAATAGTCGGTGCTTGATTGGGCGGGCCATACTTCTGAGTGATCATGAGGACAGAGAAGCGGGGCCATCGTCAACGGCCAAGTAATCACACCAGAACACGATTTGAAAACTTTGTGTTGTATTATAACCACCAATTCCATTGTCTTTTCAATAGATACATGTTTTAGATACTAGTTTTATATACACATGGGTAGAAAATGTAGACATAAATGAAGATACTATTTATATAATTTGAAGGAGTTGAACGGCGCACGTGCGTAAGTCTACAGCGGCCCGAAAGACGCACAGTTCTATCCGCTTTAAATAATGATCTCGATCATGACTCGAAACCATTACAACTTCAAGGTACACCGTTAAGAAAACAATCGACTTGATACCATTATCTATGACTGACGAACTTGAACAAGTACCAGCCAGCCCCGTACGTATCATAGTACACATGTTGTCTGGAACAAAATTTCAACCATATCATAGCATTTCCCGCCCGAAATTGTACACCGAATAGCAAAGGCATGCTCGCCCAATATTCTTGCTTGTCTGGCAAGAACACATTCAATCTACCAGGGCGAAGCTGAGCGAGCGCTATACCATACGCTCAAAAATCCACCTATTGGTTGCTTCGAAACATTATCGCACAGCTTAAAGAAAGTGACCTATGTGAAACACTTGACTGTACATTCAATTGGCGCCCCAGTCAGTAGAGAACTTTGCGTCAAGTTCGAAATACTCTCACATATGCTAGTCAACATGCGATCCTTGAACTATCTAGAGTTGAGATGCTCCGTAAACGGTTCCGGCGAAGAATGGTTGCTGTGCCAGAAAAGGTTGGCCAATGCATTACAGTGAGTGCTTCTAGTTCTCTGATGACTAACAGTTTTTTTTAAAATATTTCATAGTGATACGAAATTCTCCCAGCTGCATGCCCTTCATTGTGATATGTTGCTCCTAAGAGATCCTATGCAATTCATCACAAATCACCGCGGATTGAAAATTTTCACCACGGACTGGTTCACGTTGAGAAACATCCAGGACCTCAAGAAAATAGAGCGTATTTCACCCAACACTATCCCAATTATTTGTACCGACGGGAACTTCGATAAACGATGGGAATACGCCGAGGGAGTTGCACTTTTTCCGAATTTGTATTCTCCCAGTCGTCTCCCTTCAACGCTCGAAACGCTCGACAAAATATGGAAACCTTCAACTTATTTTCATAGGGTTATCATAAATCTTGACGAATATTCCAGCGACATGTATACGTTCATCAAGAACAGCTTGGACTTTATTATCCCAAAGACTCCCGAATTTGTTAGGTGTCTGACGTTCACATTTGAACGTCCGACATGCGAGATTGTAAGTTGTGATTATAATATTATAATGGCAAACGACGAAGCTAATCCACCAATTTTTCAGGCTACCGAGGATATTAGAAGTATCATTATAAAGCTCAAGTCCCTTCAAGAGTTGAAATTCCATTGGATAACCTTGCACCGCGGAATCACGCAAACGAGTCCAGATATCTCAGGATTTCTAGTCAAGGACAAGATGACCCTCGTTAAATCATTTTGGGATGTTTGTCCTACCCTTGTAGAAGTCAAATTTATTAGCGGAGAACATTTCAGACGACTAGATTCCAGACATCCAGAGTGGACGCATATGGGCGATTGAGACTCACTTGGCTTCGCATAATTTCTACTAAATGGGTGGATGCAACCGATTCTGGCAATTATATACAGTGTGTTGATAATAGTTATTATGGATGGCCGTTCCCTATCTGACTGACGGTATTAATATACGATCTTCATGGAGGAGCTTTGATTTTCCTTGATTGCGAGCGTAGCGAGCAACTCAAGTAAGTATGAGGGGTCCGACCGAGCACTTCCCTCGAACAAACAAAGCCAAAGTTTAGATACCACCTACTCAGTATTACTGATGCAGCGATACCGCTTTCTGTGGGCGATTCCTCAATGATTTGGACGACTAATGTACCTCTGAGCCTTTTTTTTGTGTATCTGACAAAAAAAGAAGCGTCTTTCTGCACTCTTTTGCCTTGCTTTTGCCCTGTTTTTACAACTTTCGGGAAAACACGGCCATTTCGCAGCCGCTTCCCCCGCCATCTTTTTGAAATTGTCAGACCAGCAATTCGTTCAGTTTTTGTCCCTTCAGCACATAAGTTCTGTATTATGGTATCGTGTATGACAATGATATGATACACATTTGGGGCAAAATAAATAAGGCCATGCTCGCTCTTCTGCATCCTCGAATCATAGAGCCAGCCTCTGGCTGGAGCGGCGAGTCATCCCTCGGCAGTTAGGCCTTCGAGCAAGTTCAAGCTTCAGCTTCAGGTCCCGCCTACCGTCGACTTCTGGTCCCAGTTAGTGCAAGTATTTTCAATGCAATAGATCTCCAGCTAGGATGTCGAAGCGAGCCTGAGTCCTCCGCCACAGGGCGGACCTTTACCTAGTATTCGTTGCAAGACAGTGTGAGCCAAATATAATGTTCAGTTGAACTGAGTTTCAATTTGGGTGTCGTTCAAAATAAGCATGGTCAAATTATTGTTCCTCTTTATCTTATCAGATGTCATACGCTCGGTCCCATCAAAACGCCATGCATGATCCATCCCAGGATCTGAAGCGACCCTTTGCCGAAATCAAGGATTTGCCTCGAGGCCACTGTCCGCTTCGGACAAAGAACTTTAAGTGACATGAGGGAAGGAACGGTGTGCCCATTGTCCGGACTCTGTGTGTGCACCTTGATCAGCCCTGTTTCACTACGACTCCTTCCTCGCCTTAAAACTCAGCTTCAGGCTGTAATCTGGGCTCTGGAACATGAACATCACTACTGCTACATCGTCTTCCACGCTCTCGATGGGCGACGACTCTAACCCACTACTGGCAGGATTACATTCAACTTTGGGTGCTGTATTTTTCGGGTTTTCCGCAGGTGCAATGTTCGTGATTTCGCTCTGCCACATCTTCGTGTTCTAACTTCTCGTTGATCAACCGTCACATATGATTATTAGTCTTTCCGGAATCACTATCAGACAGGCATTCCAGTACTATACAGATTATACTAAAGATACCATCTATCGCAAAGCAACTGTTGGTGTTTTCTCCGTTTTTGGCGACTGCGAGTTATTGATTAATGCTTCTTTCTCACCTCGGCAGATTGGTCTTGTCTGGTACACTCTTATTCACCTGGCCAACAAATTCTTTCTTACACTACGCCCAGCTTATTGGATGTTATGCATCTCGCATTCGCCATGACATTGGTTTACAACCTCTTTCTCCAACTACTAGGGTTTCCAGAGTCAGGGTCAACCGTCCTCTGGTGAGCTTCTTTCTATAGCATACCATTTCCTGACATCTCATTCTCTGCATTGTAGGAGCGTCAAGGTATCCTTTCACATCCCTGCACTCCGTCGCACATATTTCGTCTAATAGCCCGTCGTCAAGGCCCTAGGAACAGTACAGGTACTTCTGGCTCACTAAAACCGACAACAATGTCAAGAAATTAACTCCATTCGCCTATAGACTATCCTCATCCTAATCGTGCAAGGGTAAGCACGTTTTACCTTCCCGATGATCCACTTATTCGCCTCCGTCTAATCCTTACCACCGACCAGGTTCTATCTCTGGCAAATATGGACTCGTACGTCAAATCCATTGCCACGGGTTTCATTGCCGTCTCTTCTCGAAGTACGTACAAAAACATTGACAATACACACACCTACAGTTAGTTTATCCGGCGGACAATTGTTACCCCGGCGCTTCGCACGCGCCGCACAGGTGCGTTAGTCTCTTTTTTTATCGCGTTTGCATGCTCATCGCCAACTACCCTGCGGCGTGCAGATCTTCGTGGTAATTATATCCCTCTTCTCCGTCGGTGAGTTGGTTGTCTCTCTAAAAATAATACTAGGAAATCCCCGGACACTAATATTCCCATTTTATTCCGTAGCGGTCGCTGTTGGTGAGTTCCATATTTGCTAGTCACCACGCGACATGTCTAATCTTTCAATATGAATCGTGGCAGTCTTTGTGATGCATCTGTGAGAAACTTCCTCTTCTTCGATTATGTTTCTTTTTTCGTTCTTCGACGACTGTAACGAGATGCTTACGACTTCCCCAAATTATCATAGCACAAAGATCAGCGTCCTTTTGAGCTTCTCATCAGGGTTCGAGGTAAGATTTTCTTTTCTTTCCTTCCTTCCTTCCTTCCTTTCCCCGCACAATCTACATCAGACAGCAGGAATGACGCTGATGCTGGTGTTTTTTTGTTTTGTTGTTTTTTAACTTCACCGGTCTGATCGTTCTTTTTATTTCACTTTACTTCTATCTTACAGTACGTTATCTATCTCGGGTTCGGTGCAACCGCAATAGTGGATTGTGCTATCGCAGCTGCCATGTGCTTGATTTTACACGAAATGGGCGCCGGAACAGAGAGGAGTGAGAACGTCCTTGAAAGCATCATTCAATATTTCATTGGTTCTGGTCTTCTGACAAGGTATGGCTAGTACTCAAGGTTTTCTCTCTCTCACAACGCTAATCACGTCGATTACAGTCTGGCTGCCATCATGTGCATCGTACTGGTACATCTCGTTCGATAATGTTCTACATTATTTCATAACTGATTTTCCTCGATAGTATGTTGCGAAACCAACCACGCTGATCTACCTGGGCTTGGAGCTCTCTGTTACTCGATGTAAGCTTATTCGACGCGTGCCCTATTTTTGACTTTTGACTTTCATTTTCCGGGCGGTAGTATACGCCAGTTCGGTTCTAGCGATGTAGGTATTTTTCATATCTCTCAATGATCCAACTAACAAGGTTAATCTAGGTCCAATGCACGAAAAGGACTGCATCGAAAGTTGAATGAAACTATGGAACTAAAATTCCCAAGCAACATGTTCTTCGGAGAACCTGAAGCCATGTCCGATACAGTTTCATTAATTGGGTCAAATCGTTTCTCCCTAGGCCAGGAAACCAAATACGCGGAAAGCGATATTAGTAGCATAAGCGGTATGTTGGAATACCCTGGGTGGTAAGACCTGGACTAATGCCACCCAAACAGATAAAAAAGTATTGACAAGGACGACAAATAGTTCTGTCACCATTACGACATCCAGACATTATACAGTATAACATAACGGTCCACGTAGACATTTCATGATCCATCTTCAATTCTCCTTCTCGGGGAGCATCACAAAACATCGGAACCCCCTCAATGTAGAAAAATGCATAATTACAGTCTTCAGGTCGACTTTATAAACGACCTAGGTTTCGAAGCATAACATTATGCAATGCCATGTTGTCATCCTGATCTAGCGACCAGGTAAAGCATCCTGCCATCCCAGACGTCCTTGCGAATTTGGTCTTACTCTCGAAGCTATATGTGTCGTCGTAGGTGACGACAGTCTTCCGACTCGTATTGTAAATAAACTGAAAGTCATCAAGCAAATATATTCGGGAAATAAATCGGACACCTTACTGGAGTATCGCTACAGTCATCCCAAGCTAAACATAGAACCATCTGATTAGAATGAAGAATTTTAGCATACGCAAAACGACGTGCCTGAAGTGTATCCGTTCGCGCTTTCGTAGTGTCCTTCATTATTTCGCACCAGGGCACCCGTCTCGATCATCTGGCCGAAAGGAATTTGCTGACCCCATAGATGGCTAAGGTCACCAGGCGGCGCAGAGATCCTGGGCTTGGGTGGTTGTTTCTGCATACGATGAGGCGGGAATCTCTTGAGGGGGCTTGTAGATAATTTCTTGTCGGTGCTCTTCGAGACATAGCCGTAAAGAGGTAGGCCCAAAAGTAAATGGCTCGCGGGCATGCCTGCTTGCGTCCATTCGGCAAAGGCGCCTTCAGCAGATGCTTTGGGCTGGCTAGATGAGCCGCACAAATCACCTTCAATTAAACGTCAATCAGAGGTACGGTTACAGAGCGGCAATCCACATACCAAGTGGGGCATTAGGTCCAGGATGCTCAGACGACGAGAATACATCATAGTTCCTGAACATTCAATTGTCAACAAGTGTTTGAAAATCTCAAAAGAAAAAGAAAAAACGGACATGATGTTGACATAGGTTATATACTTGGCATACTCCGAAACATCCTTGAGAGGCTTTCCATTTTCTTCCAGCCACGGCAACTGCGTAACAGCGGCAGAAATAATTTTCGAATTGCCTATGTGTATTGCATGATAGATGCCACCATAAACAAATCAAACATGCACCTACCAAGTGCGTTCCGGAGTAGCTTTAAGAAAGCCAGGAAGTTGCAAGCATCAGCTGGCGCGTGTGGATTTCCTGCTCCAGAGTCGTTGGGATACTCCTGGAAATAAAGTAACTAAAGACTGGAAAGATATATAGACATATAGTCACTCACCCAGTCGATATCTATACCTAGTGAATATTGGTATAAACACCAAAACCCAAAGGAACGATTCATCTTGGAATACAGACCATCTAAACCAAACGAATCTACCACTTCAGCCATCGCTTTAACAAGTCCGGCGCGACTGTCTTCCGTAGACATAGCTTGACTATACCAATGGCTACCGCTCCAGCCTCCTACAAATGTGCGCATATATTTTAAATAAAAGCGCGGATTTAATGGCGGAAGTCATACTGACCAACAGAAAGAATGATTCTCGTCCCGCACCCACTGCTCTGTGCGCTCGAAATAAGTTTCTTCAACGTTTCCTGAGTTCCGTCCTCCCAGTTAATTCCAGACTTGTCGTTTGGAGTGGCAAAGGCTGTGCAGTTAACTCTGTGAGATAACCATCTGAGGAACAAGAGGATTCAACTGACCAAAGAACAAAATGTCGAATTTTGCGAAGTCAATTTTGTCAGGAGGGTTTGTATCCGAAGCCCAAGATGGATAGTAAGACGCAGCAATGAATCTGCGTTTATCCTCCGGCTCGTCAAAGAGACGTGTTGCCGTCAACGATGCCTTCGAAGTCATTTCTTGAACCATGACAGTTGGACCAGGGGTATATTCACCAACTGAAAGGAAGCCCAGGACTTCGGGGTGGTTTCGAAGCTGAATATCACAAATGATATGAGTCAGATACATCTCAAACCCTCTCTTGCGCTCCTCGATAAGCTCGTCATTGACCCAAGCAGAGGGTACTAATGTACTTGAGAAGCAGCGTTTGGGTGGAAATGGGAAGGAACTAGCAAGACGGTCCCTCAGAGAAGCAAACTAAAGTTCGGAAAGAAGTGGTCATCAGTCATGATGATACATAGAGAGAAGATAAAGTGTATATATGCGCCATATATTGGAGACATACCTCAGAGTATCGTCGGAGGACTTCGTATTCCTTGCCATTCTCGAGCACAACATTGATAACATACAAGACATGGGGTTGTGGAGTGGAGGACGTCGTATGGTTAGCGATAAGGATTGAGCTGATTGCAGACATGAAAGCACCACAAAGAAAGAAGAGGAAAGAATGAAGATTGTTGTGAGTTTCATCCTTTCTACTTTATATACATACCCCCTTTGTGTACCCGTGATTTGAGTTACCAAAGAGGCAAGTAGACTTCCTAGTTTGGGAAGTATCTAACAAGCAGTCGTCCATGAAGTCATGTGTGAACAGTTCCTATATTATCGGTCGGGTGATTACAGTCACTATACTAGATCGTAAAGTTCGTCGCGGTCGTCAAGGGTCGTGGAAGATAAAGAGTAACGTGGCGTAAGGAGCTGGAATCTATAGATTAACGAGGGTGAAAAACAGATAAATAGAACCTGTCTGCTTGAATTTTTAAAGTGGGATCCTGCCTTAAATATTTTTGCCCATGACTGTTCGAATGACATCTTGGAGAGTGTAGCCATCGTCCTGCATATTCAAGTAAGCAACGGGGGTCGCAGAAAGGTACAACGACAAACGCACCTGATCGATAGACCAAGTTGCACATCCGGCGAACCCATTTTCCTGAGCGAATTTGACCTTCGCAGCAAGAGAGCGAGTGTCTGAAAGGTTTTCAGCATATTGAGGTATATAAAAAAATGCACCAAAGTTACTTACTGTCGAATGTGACCAATACCTTCTTCTCAGAGCTAAAAAGGTACTAGAAACGGGCATCAAAAATTGCACGACTTCGAAGTATAAAAAATTAACATACTGGAGTTGAGCTAGCATCGTCCCAGGCTACGATTCGCGATTGAAAAATATTTCCCTGTACCAGAAAAGGAAAACGTACCCAAGGTATAACCAGTTCCTTGTCCATAATTTCCGTCAAATCGCTTGACCAATGCACCAGAGCTAACGAGGTGCTTAAAAGATATCGGCCTATTCCACCAAGTTTCGAGTGGTTCACCAGGTTTAATTTCAGCCTTCAGGTCCTGGCTGGAGATGTCTTTATGAGCGCCCTTGAAAGAATGACTGGCGAAGCTCTCGAAAGTCTGGTTTGCGAGCATGCGGGTACCGCTATTCAGGTACGTCCTCTTGCTCTTGAAGACGTAGCCGAATAGAGGTATACCAAGAAGCATCTATATGCGCTTATAAGTGATGTTCGTCATTAAATCCAGATATCAAAGTGACCAACCTTCGAAGATGGGAAGCCAGCGTTGCGCCACTGCGCAAGGGCAGCTTCTCCTGTGGTCTGTAGCTTTCTCTGACTCTTGATGACGTCGTCTGGAAATTGCCTTCAGCGCATAAGTCTCATTTTTGGCAGTGAGCGTACACACCTAATGGAGCATTAGGACCCGGAGAAGACGACGCATACACACTGTAATTCCTAGAAAAAAATTAATACAATATCACCCGAGACTTATGAGGCCGCATACATGATATTGAGGTAGGTCAGGTTCTCCGCGAATTCGGTCGCATTGCTAATAGGAATACCCTCGGGACCAAGCCAAGGGGTGTGTCCAGCAGCAACAGAAATAATCTTTTCAGGGCCTAGGGAAGACAGATCAGAGATGCCGTGGTTGACAGAAGTAGGAAAAGACGTACCGAGCGCAGACCTCAAAGACTGAATCAACAGAAGAAAATTAGCAGTGTCTTCAGGTGAGTAGGGGTTTCCGGACCCTTTCGAGTTCGGAAATTCCTATAAATCATAATCGGTGAATTTTTTTTTTTTTTTTTTTGTTATGGGATTTATTGTCGGTTAGAATACTCTAATATAGACATTGGCCTTTCTCTACTTTACAACTACGAGGCCCCAATGCCCGTCTAAGGAGTTCCCCCCAGTGAGTCTGAGCGATCGAAGGAGGCGTGCCCGTGGCACTCGCTCCCCCTTCGACCCCGGCAAGGAAACACCGTTTTCGACTCCACTGTTAGGAGGGAGGACGGGGCGAGGCGTGCTCCGATGTAGGCCAGATTTCGGCCTTGATTGCTGGTTTGTTCACTCGGCTGCTTTAGGAAGATGCAGCTTGTTGGGGCGGCGGTGAATACATTGCGCACTAGCCGAAAAGTTGATCATGTACCCAATCGAGATTGATGCCTAAAATAAATTTTAAAAATTAGAAGACGCCACTGATGAATAATGGGATTCAAATGCACCATCTACACCATGATCTTTGACCGCTGCCACCACGCTTTCGACAAAGGTTGAACGATTGACCATCGAAGAACAAGTCTGACTGAACCATTGGCTACCTTCCCATCCGCCTAGAAGAAAGTTATGAAATAAAATATGACATGATGCATAGAGGTGACTAACCAATGGTTAAAAACAATTTGGGTGCCGGCCTGGCTCGATTGAGCACTCGAAACCAAGCGTTTAAGCACCGAGCTAGTACCAGCACCCCAGTCTAGCCTAGATTCAGCATTTGGAGTGACAAAACCTAAAGCTAGATGAGCCACCGACAGGACCGTTATACGAGAAGAAACTTGCCAAAATAGAGAAGATCAAATTTCTGAAAGTTCAAGCTTTCTGGGGGCATGTCGTTTGCACACCATTCCGGATAGTATGCAGCTGAGATAAGAGAAGGCTTCGTGATCTTTGAAGCCCTTTGCAAAGAAAAGAAGGAAGAAATTGCTTTGCGCGAAAGCGTAGAAGGAAGCACGTCCTCGACATCGAGTTCAGAGCCAAAAGGAATGACTGTTTCGCGCGCGAGGAAGTCTTGAATAAAAGGGGTATTTGCGTATTCTGGAGCCCACAAGATTGAAGTAAGGTATCTCGCAATACCGGCTTTACGTTCTGCAATTAGCTGGTCGTCTATCCATGCCGAAGGAAAAAACAAAGTTAGGAGCACCCGCTTGGGAGGGAACGGAAATCTATCTCGCAAAGCTTCTGAAGAATGCGATCAGCTTGAAGAATGTCGAACGAAATGTTTAGGCTCACCATGCAAAGCAACAAACTACAAACCCAGGTCAAAAAACCCTGCAAAATTACAACACATTGAAAACATACCTCGGAATATCTACGTTCAATCACAGTACGGGTTGAATTGACTGTGATCTCGACGACATAAACAACGTGAGGCTGGGGAAGAGAAGCTGTCGTGTGCCTGTTAATGACTACAGTGGCCAAGGTGAGCTCAAAGGGTTGCAAGTTGACGCTGTTAGCAGTATAAATAAGTTTCTAATAGTTCAGAGGTCCTCCCAATCCTCAGAGATACAAATTTGGGATCCATCCAGCATTGTTCCCTTTGTTTCAGGAGCACCTTCGTTGGATCCAATCGACACCATAGTGGAACAGCTGCTTTGTTGTCGTTGTTGTTGTTCGATACTACTGATCTCGAGTATGAGGAGGTACTAGCTGCAGACTGCCCATATCCGAGCTACTCATGCTAAGACATCCAGAATTTGTTATTCACCCATTTGTAAGGACTAAGAATTGACGAATGGTGTAAGTGAGCCTGAAATCATCCGATTCTCAAGTTTTAACTTTTGAACAATTCTGCGTGTAGTTTCCAGTCCATTCACTGATAGTACCAGCAACAAGTAAGATTGTTCGGTCACTAGCTACCAGGGGACTGTGGAGACTGGAAAAGAACACGAGAGTTTCCACCAGGACAAGAAAATTAACATGGATCTTTGACTTCCGTCGACCCTTCCAGGAAATAGATTCCGGGCTTCCAATTTAGGAACATAATATGACACGATCACGTTTCTTGAAACAATTATTGACTACGCGTCCGCGACGCGAATTTTAACCAAGTTGAAGTTCGTCGCAGTGACGCAGTCACTGACTCACTTACGAAGAAGTCAAATTGAACGACTGCATAAAAATCAGCTCCAGGAATAAAGTCATATATATTTAAGTTGCTGCATAATACTAGAAGCTATATAAACGAATTTTAATAAAGACACTACTACAACAAGGAAGCTAGCATATATATAGTCATAAGGTCGTAAAAAGGTAGCCAACGCTCTGGTAATAAAGCATAATGATAAATCACTATAGTCGATTCACTTCAAGCCAAGTCCATTGCGTATGGAGTTGTGCAAAGTGTATCCGTCGTCCTGATCAAGCGACCAGGTGAAGCAACCAGCCATTCCACTGGATTTGGCAAACTTAGCTTTATCGGTCAGAGACCATGTATCTAGATTCGCGTTTAGCTATATTCCCAGCAATACAGACAAATATGTAAAAAAGGATTTACCATCATGGGTGACCACCGTTGTTTGCGCCTGATTGAAGAGATAAGGTGTGCTGCTGCAGTCATCCCATCCTAAAAAGAAAAAGGATCATAAGCAATGTAGATACAAGGGAAAAAGGAGGACGTACCCATGGTAAAGCCGCCGGCCTGGCCATAATTTCCATCGGAGCGTTTCTGCAAAGCGCCGGCCTTCACAATCTCGTTGAAAGGGATTTGTTTTCCCCACCAACGAGTAAGTGAGGCCATAGCTTTCATTTCGCCCTCAGGTTCACCGGTATTTGGGTGAGCTCCATTGAGGAAAGAAGTGATTACTTTGCCATTCTCGCCATCTTTCTCCTCCTTGTGCAACAACACCATCTGCTCGGAAGGCATCGAACTGCCGGTGAGGACGGTCTTGGAACTCTTGGAAACGTACCCATAGAGAGCCAAACCGAGGAGCATCTTCAAAGTTAAATGTAAGGGACAAAAAAAAGATCCAAAGTAAAGAAACTTTACTTTGCTTGCAGGGAATTCAGCCGCAGTCCATGCAGCAAGGGCACCTGCGGCACTGGCGGTAGGCTGTTTGGAAGTCTTGCAAAGGTCAGCTTTACAAGAGGCGTCAGATGTACAGAATTTACAAAAAAAAAAAAAAAAGACTACACACCCAGAGGGGCATTAGGTCCAGGTGTAGCTGAAGCTCCCCAAACGTCGTAATTCCTGCAATGGACATTAAAGAAATAAAACGACAAGTAGAAAGGAAAGACGAACATGATGCAGATATAGTCCATTTCGTTTGCATACGCAGAAACGTCGGAAAGAGGCCTGCTATTAGACCCCAACCAAGGAGTGTGCGCAACCGCAGCAGATATAATCTTGCGCGGACCTGTTGGGTTTTTTAGTGATAACGTGAAAAAGGAAACGAAGAAGAACCAACCCAAAGAGATCCTCAACAGCTTGAAAAGGCTGAGAAGATTAGCCGAATCCACAGCGGAGTATGGCTGGCCGGCTCCAGCGCTATTTGGGAACTCCTGCAAAAGGAAGCATCAGAATAAGTGTCGGTGATATACATTGAACACAATTCTTACCCAATCAAAATCAACACCATCAAGATTGAAAGTGTTGACGAATGAGTTGATAGAGGTCACAAACTTGGTCCGGTTTGCAGCCGTGGAGGCAGCTTGACTGAAATAATAGCAGCCACCCCAACCACCTGAGAAAGAAAATATATAAGATACAACGGTACACAAACAAGCCCCAAGAAACATACCGATGGAGATGACGATTCGAGTGCTATATCCACTGCCGCGCGCAGCAGACACCAAGCGTTTCAAAATAGACTGGCTGTTGGCCGAAACGCTAAGAGTGTTCGAGGAGCTCGGAGTTCCGAAGGCTAATTGATTCAAGGTAAGTATAGAATAAAAAATCGACCAGAATCAGATACTGACCAAAGAACAAAATATCGAACTTCGAGAAATCGAGGTTCTCGGGAGGCCTGGTGGAGGCGGACCAGTCTGGATAGTAAGCAGCCGCAAGCATGGCCGCTTGAGCGCTAACTTCTGAATTCAAATTGCCAGAAGTGATTTCCAAAGCCTTCTTGCGCGTCAAAGTCGATGGCAAGGAGTCCTCGAGATTGTACTTGTTCTTGCGTTGCAACGTCTCCGCCGAGAGGAACTCCCAGACAAGAGCTTTGTCCTTGTACTTGGGGGTCGACAGGACATCATAAAGATATTCTGCCAATCCGACCTTGCGTTCGGCGATGAGATCATCATCGACCCAAGCGGAAGGGATAAAAGTAGTCGCGAGGAGTCGCTTGGGGGGAAGGTTGTAAGGATCCTTCAAGGCCTCTGTAAAAGAATCAGTATTTCCAAAATTTCAAGTATGAGACATCAATGTACCATGAAGAGCCACAAACTACGGTAAGAAGGAAGGTTTGTCAGTCAAATACCCAAACGAAAAGAATACCTTAACGTACTTCAGAGTACCTCTTGTGACTAGTGAACTCTTTGCCGTCGATAGTGACTTGGATGGTATAAATGACATGAGGGCGAGGATGGGACGCGGTTGTATGAGTAGAAATCAGTACTGCAGGAGTCATATTGAGGAAAGGAAAGACGGTGTTTGATAGATTCAGAAACGAGTTGGGAATATTTTATACAGAACAAAGGCTCCCATTCATGCAAAACTTGGTATCGAGCAAAGCAAAGCGGTGATCCACATGGCTAGTGGCGCGGCGAGTTCAAACCCTGTCACATTAACAAGAGCGCTAGTATAGTACTCTCTTTCAAGAAGCTGGAATAAGAGAACTCCCTTTTTTCGAAAGAGAGATGATGAACAAAAACACTGAAGCCATACGTGAGCTAGTCCGCACCATCTGCCGCGACATCATGTGGCGACATCCCGTGAAATATATAGGCGGCAGATTCCTTGATGCTTTTTGAATGGTTTGATACTGTTGGGCTAGTCATCCAGAAGGAAACGAAGTAAAAGAGCCTAAACATTTTTGGGAAAAAAAGTCCAAGACAGTGTATTTGAGCGTCCTCTTGTCTATGAGACAACAACAGTTCAAGCGCTCAAGCGCCCTAGCTGTCACCTGAGCAAAAGATGTAGGAGTTCATCATTCAACTGCCAAGGGTGGATATCCGATAGGGAATCTCAGCAAGTGATACGAAGCAGAAATCGAGCCAGATACACGTTCGCAGTCAATAAAATTGTTACTTTCTTTCCAAGGGTTGAACAAATTCGGGGTTCCTTTCGATCTTCACCGTGTCCTGCCGAGCGCGGTGAAGTAAGGAACATGCGTATATTCCTGCAGGAACGGATAATAGATACAGAGGTAGGTAAAAATATGGTGAGAGGATGTGGTACGGTGCCTGAGGCCCTGGTGGTGGTGGTGGAGAGAAAAGAGTCGGTACCGAAAGCCACAATACCAGCCGGTTTCCGGCATGATAGAAAGCCTCCTTCGGCTTCGGCTTCGGCGACACGTCCATGAGCCAGCGCTGGAAATTAAAAACTTCATATTTATCCTCTGCTGTATTTCTTGGTTATCGTTCATTTGAACATACACGCACTATTCGATTGCCCAAACTCACAGTTAAGATGTTCTCCTGGATATTGATTGATTGTTCGCACCAATATGTTGTTTCGAACATTAGTTGACCATGTAACTTCAATTTGCAAATTCCCAGAATGAAACGGCAAGACTGACACTATTGGGTACGCGGCTAACTATGTTCTCAGCCAATAATATACCTTCAGGGGAGATCTTTGGGGTTGAAGGGCCACAGTCGAGGTTTCTTGGATTTTCTAGGATTGTTGGGCACACCAATCAATCTGTAGTGTCTCCGTATGCTTAGATAGCATGATATTTTATCACCGAATTTTCCACAGCAGGCATTACGTGGGTCTAATGGGGCGGCGTCTCGGAGTCGGAGAGGCAAGCAAGGTGAGTATAACAATGACATATTTAAAATTAGGGGCCAATATAGCTGCGTCTGAGGCTTCTCTAGCAAGATAGAACAGGGTCTAAGGCTATTATGTCCGCCAGAATAATCACCGTGATCGGGACGTTTATTATATCAAACTCCCATCGCAAAAAAGACAGACTTATGAAGGGAAAATCCAGTACAACGGAAGAGGAAGATAGCGGCGCCCGCCAATGATGAATCTCGTCGTTTATTGCAATAGAAAGTCTCCGTCTGTCAGGGTAAAACGTCCGCAATCGAAGGGTGTAATTGTACGCAGGAAAGTTTGAGGAAAGTTCGAATGAGAGGTTGGTAAGTTCCTCATGGACGAGTAATCTCCCATGAGGTAGAAATAGTGCCCAATTTTTTCTCTACGCAGTGCCACTAAGCTGTTGCAACACGCAAGGCTTTGACACGGCGGATGAGATATGTATCCATGGATGGGATAAGGTTGAGCAGTCCTTTCCGCGGGGTTGTCTTGACCTAAAGGAATAAGATAGACTTCAAATTGGTCCAGTACGACGACCGGGTTATGAGGGAGCCAAGCACTTGGAGCTGGGACTAATATACACATTAACTTCAAATGGTACATCTCGCAAAGGACCGAGAAAACGAACACATGCAGTTTACTTTACTTTTCCAAGTTTTCAGGCTTGACGTTGTAACCAGATGTGTTGAGCTAATGACAATTCAAAGTGGCGTAAAGTCAAGCGCGTGGAAACTCGTGAAAGATTGCAAGCGGAGCGTAGGGTAGGAGAGAGACTACCCGATTTGCGAATTGGCGGAAATTTTCCGGTTCAACAACTATACTTTGTTGCCTAGCCTTGGGGATGAAATCTGTTCTACTTCAACCTGAAACGCGTATAAAAACTTGATTTATTCAGTCAGCATGTTAAATCACAATTTTATGCCTACAGTCGACTCCCTCATAACCCATACCTGTCGGTGGACGGCCGAAAGTATGGGTTATGAGGCCTATATATGAGGGGTCATGGGCTATGAGGGATATGCTAAAAATAGAACCATAAAAATCGAGAGAAAACAAATCTTTGGCATAAGACAGTGAGTCATAAATGGATGGCTAATGGCCAACAATCTGTATTTTATTACAATATGAACCATATATGCAAATAAAAGTGTTGCCGATGTCGTCTTGATCCTTAATTTGAATGTTCTCACGCACGTTGAAGATGTTTGGGCATCTGGACTGGTACTTTTCTTTGATTTGAACACATAAACTAGGTTAAAAGGTGTTTCATGACACAATCTCATGTTAGATTCATCATAAATGTTCCCCATATAGCATAAATACGGAAATTTTTAGGGCAAAAACTATGGGTTTTTTCCCAAAAGGGGTATGGATTATGGGGTATGAGGGGTTCATGGGTTATGGGTCGGATTTCCCTGCGAACCAACTTGGTGGATCGAAAAAAGTATGGGTTAGAAGGGGTTATGGGTTATGAGGGTTATGGGTTAAGAGGGAGACGACTGTACATACTTGGGCCGACTATTTTTTTTGAGGGCCCCCTCATGCTGATCGCAGAAGCTCTGTCCAGGGTTTCCAGGCGCTTCCTAAGTATAGTACACGTTATCGGAGGAATGATACTTACCGCAAAGGATACCAAAATGCGTTTTGGATGCTATCTTCAAGATTCATCCTACGCGCCAAAATCATTTTGAGCTTTGTAAGAATTCTCCAAGATAGAAAGGAGCGTGAGCATAAATACATCGTTAATCCTCCCGGTGGCAGAATTCGGGGATTAGTCGGGGTTTGAATTTAGCAATCTCCCCACGAACCTCCACACGCGTCAGTCAACTCACCTCGTTCATAAACACTCCAAATAAAGACCCTACGACTAGCCTATTCAACCGTGATGGCCGCTACCGCGTCTACCAAGCAGCTCTCCAAGAAACTGAGTACAATTGCAAATACATGGATAAAGGACCCATTTAGACCCAATTTACAACTGCAGAATTTCCTGCTGTCTTTGTCCGCGCATCCGAGATTGACTCCCAATGCTGTCGAAGCCACACGCCAGCTACACGACAATGTTATGCAGAAAAAGGTATGTCCTTCTCCCGCGAGCCCATGAGGCTCTCTGGATTCCCCCCAACCTTGCTGCGCAGTCTGGCTGTGATTTCAACGTTTCTTTCCTTTTTCTGACCAATGATATTTATAAACAGTACCCCCTGTCACGGAAAATGCTTCGACCAGCGTCTTCGCCTATGCACTATGAACGTCTAGTCGAAGGTTTCGAGAAGAGTGCCCAGGGAATTGGCCGACCGTGGTGGAAGGTTTTCTTCGGAATTTGGTGATAAGATATGGCGTGTTACTTAACCTCCGGGAAGAGATGTATCAAAAGGTACTATCCCCAAGTCGAATCGCGTCATCTTGCTCACTCTAGCACCGTCTTATCAAACAGTATTCATTAATTAATTATCTTTCGAAGGCTTCCATGTTCCCTCATGAAGCACAAATTTTGACCTTTCCCCAGGTCTCGTTGTCTCGTCCAAGGCTCCTGTCCATTATCTTGAAAACCCAAGACCATTGAATCTGTGGACCTATGGCAGAGACCGAAATCGCAGCCACTATTCCAGTATCCTGCGAGACGCCATTTGTCATTGAAGCTTAATTAAGAGGTCGAAGGAATTTACATCGGGGGACTTTCAAGACAACGACGTACTTGCTTGGTTATCCTTTGTCCAAGACACACAAGTAACAGTGGTATTTCTTCACCTTTCAAGATACTTGTTATGGTATTTTTTATCCGAACCTAGGAAGCAATGCACTCTCCAGCTTCTATTCAGTGACGTGGATGGTTCTTGATTCTGTTATCGTCTTATGAATGTTTTTGTCGGGAAAAGGCACTTTGCAACGATCTCTGTTGAATAGCCCCGAGCGGTCATATACTTCTCATGAAAGAGCGGGTTCGAATAATCAGGCCTTAGCAGTGAAGCAAACCTCTCAAAAAACATACGTCTTAACTATGTCCTATTATCCATTCCAGCATCATGCTGCGCCTTGGTGATCGACAGTTTAGACGCAAAATCAAATAGAAGTTCTATTGACTGGTCGCTGAGTTACCCTTAAATTGTCAAATAATCCGAGCAGTGACACCCAGATGTCTGGCGCTGGCTGATCATATAATACTAATGGCTGTATTTCGATTGATCATGATCAATTGTCAATTGATCGCCGGCCTTTGTTTGGTTTATATATTTGGTTCCGAATGAGCTCAACCCCTGGACCATGGTTGGCCTTTACATGATACAACTTGAACCCCTACTAGGAATGCTACGACATTGAAATATCTTAAGTCGATTTTAACGAAAGAAAACAGTGATTAAACTTGAAGAAATCCCAAAACCTCATCGAAAAAATGGCACAGCCACCAGGCACCGTACCTTACAAAGGTTATAGACACATCGGCGCCGTAAGTTGTTGATTTCGTGACGGTCGGCGGGCCATCAAGTTCAACACTCTACCCACCACCATGAGTTGCTGTGGCGAGCCAAAAGATTTGTCTGCGACGAATAGGCCTCAGGCTTACCCGGCTGCTCCAGTCAACGCTCAACCGGGGTTCAATCCAATGATGCAGCAACCACAACAGTTTCAACAACCCAGCATCCTGCCACCACCACCAATTCATGCAAATGGGTTCTCGACGAACACTATCCAGCAGCAGCAGCATACAGGATGGTCTCAGTCGCCTTCACCCCCACTCCAGACAAATGACTTTGCTCTGTTAGCTCAACAAATGACAGGAGGAGCAATAAATCCGACTTTAAACGGGTCGACTTACAATGGTTCTTCATTTGACGTGAACAGTGGATTTTCTTCCGCAAACCAACCTTTGATGCGACCAGGGTCTGCCCACTCCCCTCACATGTCCATGTCGACGCCACCATTGTCCAAATCACCACCACTGGGAATCTCACAGAACACGACACAAATTCAGGACGAAGGAAAGATGTCGATTTCTATTGACTTTGGTAAATATACCTGCTCATGTCCGCTAGACCCGCATACTCATGATTTTATTTCACTAAAGGAACGACATTCTCTGGTGTGGTACGTCATAAAGCCTTTAAGTTGAATGAAAAAACCTTCTCATCGTCGTGATCGCAGGCATACGGATCATCGCGTATTGCTGGAGGAAAAATCCAACAAATCCTCGCATGGCCTGGGTCTTTTGAGACCTTCAGAAAGGTCTGTCGTTGATTCATAGTGTCCTCAATTCCCAGCTCATGAACTGAACAAGATCCCTACCTGTCTGCTGTATGACGAGTATGGTCAAGTGATTGCTTGGGGACTTGAAGCTAAAAATTCCAGTCCAATTCCGGGAACGTCTCGTTGTGAATGGTTTAAACTCTTTCTAGAACCACAAGCCTTGCGAGACGAGTCTTATGTGGATCCTCGTCTCCCCGCATTACCTGTAAGTCAATCATAAAATATTTGGAACAAGCACCATGTTCGATGCTCATGATTCCTTAAAGCTAGGTAAAAGGGCAATAGACCTCATCGTCGATTTCCTTAGCTGCCTATGGGAATATGCGAAAGATCAAATTACTAGAGATATTGGGGCAGTTGCCGATCTTAGTAAGAGAGCTACATTTGACTCTATCGATCTCACCTTATTGACGTTCATCTAATTATTCTATAATAGACTCCGCTGACGTATGGCTTACTGTACCTGCAGCTTGGGATGGCAGAGGCTGTGAGATAATGAGAGAAGCTGCCATCACTGCTGGTCTTGTGCAGAGCACAAGAGTTGGGGATAATAATTGGAAAGATCGTCTACGAATTATTACTGAACCCGAAGCTGCTGCTGTGCATTGCGCTCAATTAAATGATGTACACCATCTCAAGCCATCCCAAAACTTCATCGTCTGCGATGCTGGCGGTGGCACTGTTGATCTAGCCATGTATAAGGTGAGTCGAATTTACTTTGAAACTATTTTTCTATTTTGTCTCTTTTCTCCTTTCTGACTTGATTTCTTCCGCGGACATTGTTTCTTCATCTTAGATAATAGGTCAAATGTCCAACCTTGAAATCGCCGAAATCAGTGCACGTTCTGGTGCCAACTGTGGAAGTCTTTTCCTTGACTTCCGATTCCGCCAATTAGTCAAGGTATTCCGTCGGGATCGTGCTGCATCTATATGACGTACCTACTTACTTACATTGGGATGTCTAGACCCTTCTCGCCGACCACCCTGCTCATCTTGATCCACCTTCATTGGCATACTTCAGTCGGTCTCATTAGTTGCTTGATATAGCCCTGACAAATCTAACCTTGGTTTATTATTACAGTGCATTCTTTCAGCGAGACGGATAAGCTAAACTACGGTGGTATTCACGATGATGGTACATGTCAATTTCCTCCGCACTTTATTATTGACGAGAGCAGTTTACTCATGAAATCAAAACATCCTATTTTTGTCTGTTTTAAATATAGAAAATATGTTCCACTTCACATGTTTCAACGTGGATGACCCTCACGACCCTTCCGTTGGTTTAATTAATGGCGAATTATCTATCCCCGGAAACTTGTTGCGCAGGGAAGTCTTTGATCCCGTAGTGAACGAGGTCGGTCATTTTTTATGGTTGTGGTGCATATCAACGGCGAACTTTGAAATCTAATTTCCGTTTCTTGTTCCATTTCCAATAGGTTATTCAACTTATTGAAGAACAGCTTGCAAAAAATGATCAAGTCGTACATGCCCTTCTTCTTGTGGGAGGTTTCGCAGGCAGTGAATACCTCAAAAAACGTGTCGAGGTTTTATTTTTATTTCCCTTTTGATGGGTACCTCTTTCTTTCTAATATAGTTCTTTTTTTATTGCTTTCCAGGAACAATTCTCGTCTCGGATCCGAGTTATTGCCCGTCCTCCCGATGCAGACACCGCTACTCTCCGAGGTGCAGCTGCTTATGGTCTCGCTCGCAGGCCCCTCGTTTCCAGCGTCATCGCGCCGCGCTCGTATCTTATGAAGGTAGGCATACATCCGCATGCACGCGGACTTTCAACACCGTCTCACACTTAAAAAAACTTACTGTTTTCATTTTTTTAGGTCAAGCTTCCTGCTGAGAAAGAAGATTGGTTGAAACGGCCTGCATATATCAGGGAGAATGACGCAGGTGTTCCAATCTGCGAGAATAGGTCAGTTTTTATTTAACAAATTTTCTACGTGCACTCAACTTAGCCGGCGGCATAGGTTGCAGTACCTGGTTTCGAAGGGTGCTATTATCCGCAAAGGGTGGGTGTCTAGGTCCCTGTTTTCATCCTTGAGAGGTCTGATCCATAAATGTTATCCTCTGGATTAGGCAACGTCTGACGACAAAGTTCTGGTAATTATACTCATCGCATTCTAGGCACTTCTATTACCATCTCACTCTGACTCCTTTCTACGCTTTTAGTAAATTCTCGCAAACGTCACAGGGTAACTATACCTAACCACAAATCCTCCCGTCTGGACAGGCAACTTACGGTCTATGTTGCTATTATAGATTCATCGTTCATCGCCACGTTGTATACCAGTACTTCTGACGTGATGATGAGATACACTGATGAAGGAGAGACTAACGAGTTGTGTAAATGGACGGTGGACTTGTCTTCTCTTCCGACGTTCCGTCAGAACGCGTTGAATCCTCAAAGTGGAGGATTTTACACAGGTACGTCTCCTCCTCTACCTTAGTGTTTTGTTGATAACCTCCCGCTATTAACTATCATCTGCGGTGTAGAATTCGAGCTGGGTCTCGAGTTGGATAGCGCCGAAGTCCGTGGAATTCTGCTCTTCAACGGCCAGGAGTGGGGCAGGTTAGTCCTTTCTATCAGTCTTCTACACTTCTCTCCGCAGACTCAAATACTGTTTTTCTTTGTTTCTAGGACTACGTTTGACTTCTTTTCAGCCTAGGTTTTTTCTCGAACTGCCCGCACCACAGTCTATCTCTATTTCTGTTAATACGGATGTACTATATCGACGATTTTAATGAAAAGAATATACCAGCGTTGCTTTCTCCAACCGAGAAGATCGAATCGAAGGGATTGAAAACCGCGAATCTATATTGGGTACAAGGCTCCCGAGTGTCCCCAGAAATAAGGGCTGTAGTAGATGGAATAGCGCCCTACCTTAGCCGTGGCCCCGGTACAGATGGATGTGAAGATGCCATTCAACATATTCTCGGAGACAGGAAGTGCAAGGAGAAAGGAGGTAAATTATCTCTCATTGATGATCAATTATGCTGTTGTTGTGCAGTATCTTTGCAGAGCTATTTCCGGGGTTTTACAAGAGGTGGCCTAAATTTAACTGCAACCTCAGTCTCATTCACACCAGTCAGCGGCTTTGGAAGGGGCACATTCTCTGTTATGGTTTGACTTTGGGACTGAATTGTGCGATTGGCTGCGCTCTGTTGTGTGGCCTTATCAGAGGACCAGGGCAGCCAGGGACCTGGCATGGTACCATACTCATGAACCTAGCCTGAAATCCGGAGAACACCGCGTGTATATCTCGGCAATTCCCACTGCCGAAAATGGGAAACGATCGGGGGGCGTCATTTTCTAGGCTATCGAACACCTCCTTTTTGGCAATATAAAAAGCCGGGCGCAAAAAAGTCTGTATCAATCATTTATACCAATGCCCTCCCAGCTAACAGCGCGTCCCAGTGACATACCATTGAACAACTTGTATAACCTCTTGGAGCCCATAACGGTGCCCAAGGAGAAAGCCACGTTCACCAATTGGGGCCAGACCTTTATCTGTGCACCGTCGTCAATTTTTGAACCTGAGAACGAGTTTCAATGCGAGCTGGCCCTTGAACTTGCACGGAGGGAGGGTAAGACCCTCAGAGTTGTCGGCGTTGGCCACAGTCCCAGTGATTTGGCTTGCACGAACGAGTTTATGTTGCGTATGACAAAGCTCAACCGGGTCCTAGAGGTCAAGTCACTTATATTGCGTCTATATTTACCGTGGCTTATTTCTGTTCTATTTCTTGCTCGCAGGTCAACACTGAGAAACGTTATGTCGTCGCTCAAGGGGGGATTACCCTCAATGATTTGCACGGTCATTTGGCAAAAAACAACCTAGCGATGATCAACCTCGGTTCGATATCCGAGCAAACCTTGGCCGGAGTTGTGACAACCGCTACGCACGGGTCAGGAATATCGTATGGCGCAATCTCGACGAATGTTATGGCCCTATCGCTCCTCCTTGCCGATGGCTCACGAGTGACCTGCTCCCGCAACGAACACGCAGAGCTGTTCACGGCCTCATTATGTGGTCTTGGATCAACTGGTATCATCCTCAGCGTTCAACTCGAGGTCGAACCGGCTTTCCGACTGAAAGAGCTGCTACAATCGTCTCCGTTCGATGACGTCGTCCAAAATATGGACAAGCATGTGTACTCGGCGGAACATGTACGATTTTGGTGGTTTCCCACAACGGACAAAATTATATGCAGCTACGCCAATCGGACGCATGATGTGAGTTCATATAGCCGCACACTGCATAACTTTCCTTTGCGTACGAGAAAATCTTGTTCTAAATCGTCTCGTTGTTCAGGAAATAAAACCGGCAGGCAGTTGGTGGTGGCATACATTCCTAGGGTACCACGTTATCCAGCTGCTTCTGTTCCTCGGACGATATGTTTCAGTCTTGAATACATGGACAGCATATCTTGCATGGTGGCTAGTTAGTGGGGGTTCGGTGGGAATTGACGACAGCCATAAGATCTTCAACGTTGATTGCAGAGTGCGTCTCTTTTCCTCTCCTTTTTAGGAGATATTAATCATCTCTTCTAGTACCCTCAACACACAACGGAGTGGGCGATTCCATACGAAAACGCGCAATCATGCTTGCGTGAATTCCGAGATTACCTTCAGAAAGAGTTTCAAGACCCTAACGGGATCCGCCCACATTTCCCCATTGAAGTGAGGTTTTCAGCAGCCGATGATATTTGGTTAAGCCCGAGTTACGGACAACGTACTTGCTGGATAGGCATCGTCCAATACAAGTACGTATACCTAGTCTTTATCACCTTCCATCTCTGATCATGGCTTTTCGCTAAGGCCTTACGGCTATAACGTGCCCTACAGGAAACTATTCCAGGCATACGAGGATATCGTCGGTCGATACCAAGGACGCCCCCACTGGGCCAAGGCTCATCGGCTTGGTCCAGATTCTCTCCAGAAACTCTACCCTCATTTCGAAGACTTCAGGCGTGTGATTGAGGACGTCGATCCCAAGGGCATCTTCCGCAATGATTACGTCCAGCGTCACATAATGGGACAGTCAATAGGTCGGCGCATCTACAAGCAAAACCCGTAGAGCCGATTGGTCTTTTGTTCCGTTAGCGCCCATGCCCCTTCAGCGTTCATTGGAGATAATGTCTCCTTGATTTAATTGGGGTGAAGTTTATCATATACACGTTACAATACATATTCTTTCTATCCTTACTATTGGGAAATACGCGCTGTATATAGCTTGTATCTATAGCCCTAACTGCTCTTTAATAGACTCTCTCACGATTCTCTCGTATTCCGGGCGATTGTCTCTGTATAGCTTACAGCAGTCGATGTTCGCACCACTTTCAAGATTTGGCTCTGCGAGTGAGATAGCATGAAGGTGTCAATAACGCGTGAACGTAGGAAAAACTCTGACAAATGGAAAGACCCACCTGCGAGCATCGAAATAACACTGAGAATGACCTTCTCTACACTCTGCACGGGACTCCACCGTTCCGAGGCCTGCTCATACATCGTGGGGTCGTCTCCGGGAGTGTGGAGAATAGATATGCAAACGTTTCCATCCGCGTAGACTGCGCAGAATAAAAAAGACGAATAGGAGATCGGGATGTCATAAAGATATTCATATCATGGCCAGACGTTTATTCTCACTGTTTGGATGGAAAATAGGTGGGTCGAACTTCATTTTGAACGGGGATAGGGGATAATCAGAAGGCTTTCGGAAGAGATGTACATTCAGTATGGGGTTCGTAGAGTATAAAAACATGTAACAGGACGCACGAAGGTCAATTTTGCTGCAAAAACCCCACCCTCCTATGTAGCAGAATCAACCCGGTGATTATTATAACTTCGGAGACCAAAAACAGCCCTCGACGACATACGAAAGGTGTATCCTTTGGACCACAGATCAGCGCCTCCCAAGTAAAGATATCCTCTTCGGAGATTGGCCCTGCGATGCAGATGGAGGTCAGTATACAAGCAACAGAATTCATATTGGCCGAAAGACGCGTGCCTGCAGTGAACATGCCATCCGGTGAACCTGTATAACGTCAGGTTAGGTACATGAAGAACATATCCTAAGCTGATTTATCTGACCTCCAGCGGTCAGCTGTTTGTATTCGGTCATCAGCCGTTTCGCGGCGGTTGAAACACTGCCAGTTGCTCTGGATGGCGTTTTGAATGAATTCATTGAGATGGATGTTCGTGTGTGAAGATAAGTCGAGAAACAAGAAAGAGATCAATTGCTTGGCTCAAAAGGTCTACAAATAATTGCAATGCATAAGCAAACTATCACAAACTCTCCGACTCTGTCATTCAACCTTTCAGGTCCAGTCCGGGTCAGCGCTCTTCAAACTTCTTATACCAATGTTTTTCTTTTTTTTGTTCTCATGACCTTTTATTCTTATAGTTATTTCAATCATCCATGTCACGAGTCAACATCAATGTCAATTCCTCGGCATACAGGAGTACATCCTCAATATATGCTGCAGTTTATAATGGAGTAAATAGTAAGCACATGAGGTTAACAATCTACTCCACCGGTTGATTCAGAGGCTTTCAAAAAATCCGTTATTAACGTGTGAGGGTACTACACGCAGCCGTTGTCTTGATGGGCTGTTCGGTAGTATCCTGCTCTTTTGCCCACCATGGGTAGTATCTCGTATGTCCCGTTCGGTGGAATGAAGCACCGGCACCAATACGTGGGGAATCCCAGTTGTATCCCGTTCTCTCTGGGATCTTTCCTGGCATGAATGTCCAAATACTTGTAATTCGAGTGACCAGTTCAAGTTGACGCGAGGAAAAATATACATCCACTTGCTTTTAAGACACCGTGGCAGGGACGAAAGCTCCGAGTTTTCAGCAAAAAAAATGATAGAAGGCCGTCCTGCTCCAATAGCATCTCATTTCACGATACAGATCTCGGGTGGAAGGGAGGATGGGCGAAGTACATTCCACTGGTATCACCGTCAACGAGGTTAGAACCACATGGACAAAAACGAAGGCGACTATGACAATATTTTCTAACTGCCTGCCTCTAGAAGAAATTAAATGCCGGAGATTCGATTGTGCGGTCTCGGGGTCCAAAACCCCCTGTTTACTATTCCCCCTGCTGGAGAAAAGACCCTATGGTTTCCTGCTGCAGGACCGAAATATATGTTATATGTTGATACATGTGATGATGAATGGGTGATAATCTACAATGAGTAAGTGAACTGTGATGATAGAGAATAGATGCGATAACAGTAAGCTTGATATTGGAAATGTCAAAAAGTGTCATGCATCGTCGAGAACCAGACGTGGCACCACATTCATAGCCATTAACTGAATAAGCACAGTCAGTTAATTGCAAGATAACAATTCAAATTCAAAACAGAGACCAACCTCTTGGAACAGCAATTTAGCTGCGTATGGTATCGTCAATTGAGCCATCTTCTTAGAGCTCTTGCAATATGTACACCAGCCATTGTACCCCATTAGCCCGCACTCCTGACAAGCGTTAACCTCGAATTTGTCCGAAGATATCATCAGCCGCTCAAGCAGCAGCTGCGTTGCACCATAACCAATCAGGCAGTCGCGTTCCATCTCGCCCAAACGCAGACCTCCTTCTCGAGATCGACCTTCCGTGGGCTGTCGGGTTAGCGTTGCACGCGGACCTCTGTCGTATCAAGGGTTTGGTGACTCTTTCATCTTTCCTATGTAAGAAAGAAAACGAACCTTGCTCGGGCATGCATCTTGTCCATGACCATGTGTTCTAAAGATAGTCTTTGCTTAATTGAAGAAACGAATTTGACTAGGAGAACTGAGAGCTTACTTAGTTTCTAAAGGTGGACGTCAGTAACGGTTATTAAATGCCGGATGCCAGTTCAAGGCAAAGTGGAACTTACTTGATAATAGATGGGTCCAAAATATACATAGGCTTCTAAGGGTTCACCGGTAATACCGCTCGTGAGCATGTCTTTCCCTGCATAACTGAATCCATTCTCGACAAGCAGTCGACTCATATCCTCAACCTAAAAAAACATCGTTAGATTGCGTTAGCCGCATAAATCTGGTCAAATAACATACCTTGGATCCACCGAAGGCGGTACCGTACTGTAACTTGCCGGTCAAGACACCAGCCTGACATCCGAGTTAACCTTATTGTGAAATGATGTTTAATACAACCGAGTGCCTCGTACCTTGCCAGCTAAGAGTTCAATCATCTTTCCGACAGTCATGCGAGATGGGAAACCATGGGGGTTCATAATAGTATCTGTATATAGAGCAGACGAGAAAGTCGTCAGCATTCCAGTGAGGTCGAAGAGAGGAGTTAAGAGTTCATTGTACCCGGATTGATACCCTGATCATTGAAGGGCATGTCTTCCTGGTTGACTATGAGACCGCAGACACCTTTCTGACCGTGGCGAGATGAAAACTTGTCTCCCAGCTCCGGTCTTCTCGTTTGGCGGATGAGAACTTTAATCAAGGTTTGGTCATTGTCTGTGTCGCTGATCAGAACCTTATCGATGTTTCCTGCCACCGGGGATTTATAGCTTAGGGGCGTGTTCTTGTACGGAACCGATGCTGCTTGTCCGGTAAACGTGTTATCGGTGGCATTCGAAGGTGATTGCTTATTAACGTAAACATCCCCTGGATCGACTCTTTCTCCAACCCCAGCTAAACCATCTCCCTGGATGATGTCATACTTTTTGGCTATTTGACCGTTTTCGTCTAGAGGAGCATCAGCCAAACGGTCGAAACTGAAGATGAAAGATGTCTGTCAGGTTTCTGGATATCATCGTAATCCTAGGCTACTTACGTTCCGTTGGGATATTTTCGCACCAAAGTTGCATTTTTGCGCAGCACTTGGCATCGGCCATAACCTCGGTCTAAGCTTGACTAGAAAAAGGGGCAATGTCCATCAATGAAATGTTACAGGCTAAAAAATAACGAAACCCACTCTGTTCAAGATGAGGGCATCCTCAATATCATATCCAGAATAACTCATGACCGCGACCGTCGCATTTTGACCAGCTGGAAGTTTGTCGTAGCCGATTAGCTCAATCGTCTTAGACTTGACCATGGGTTGTTGCGGGTAAACAGATAGATACAGAAGCGTGTCGATGCGGTTGAACTGATTATACGCAATGGCGCCGATTGCTTGTTTACCCATGGCACATTGGTACGTATTTCGAGGGGACTGGTTATGATGTGGGTAAGGAATTAGACCAGCAACGGCACCGAGAATGGTAAACGGTTCAATTTCCAGGTGAGTGGTGGCAGGAACAATGTCACTTTCATAAAGGGCGATGTATGTGTCATTCTCTTCGTTTACGTCAAGATATTCAACGAGACCCTTTTGAAGGAAGTCTTCAAACGTTGCTTTCCCTTTTTTCAGAAGCTGAAAAGGGTCAGAAGAAAGAATATGAATAATCCTGAATGATAACTTACATTTATGTGCTCTGTTCGTACCCGCGGCTTCCCATCTTCCACAATAATCATTGGCCTACAAATACGACCACCATCACTGGCAATATGAACGGCACGGTGATGGTTATTAATGTATATGCTTACGAACTCGCTGAAGCGTCGAGCTCTTCGGAGTTTGCGAAATTGGTTGACGAATCGAGACGCATTCTTCGTAACACCAATAATGGTGCCGTTGACATTTACGACATATGTGTGGGGACCGTATATCTCCGTGCCTGTGGACAAACTGATATCTATGGAAGGAGAGAAGTCAGGCCATGTGACTTAATGGTATGCGCAAGAGAGAGAGAGAGAGCAAAATAACGGTACCTTCGACACCCAGCATAAAGGCAAGCCGGATGATTGGCTCTTCCTCCACATCGGTAGTGATGTGTGTCATTAATGCCAGATTCTTCACGAGACCGCAAGCCTCTCCTTCGGGTGTGTCACTAGGGCATAGTACACCCCACTGACTGGGTTGCAGTGCTCGGGGACCACTAACCTTCCTAGTCTTCTCGAATTGGGATGATATACGGGTCATCATACCAAGGGCGGAGATAAAACTGAGGCGACTAAGGACGTGTGTAACACCTGCTCTCTCCATCTTAAACCGTTTAAGAGACCAATTTCCCGTCGATATGGCTCGAACAAAGCCAGATGTAAGGTGATCTCCCTGCATTCTCATCGTATTGAAAGCATCAAATTCACTTGTCCGGGACGGTTTCTTAAGGACTTTATCGATGGCCATTTTGAGATTAGAGTTGTATGTTTTGAACAAATCTTCAAATAGCAGAGCAAGAAGTTGTCCTGCACTAAGATGGAATTAGAAATCTTTAATGACGGGCAATTAGTACGTTAAATGCTTACAGTTCTAGACGTTTGTTTCCGACATAGTCGCGATCATCGACCATATTTTCATCCTCAATGGCCATGAGCACCCTACGAGTCATTGTGGCCACGAAAACAGCTTTAGCTCTGAAATCCAGCCCCTTGACGGGAACGTGAGCCAACACGATGGTTGCTAGTGCTTCTAACGCCTCTTCCCAAGCAGGTCGTCGGGGGCCTACTACCCGACGATTGATCTTAACGCGAGAGCCGATGTATTCCAATGCTTGTTGCCGAGTGAATACTCCAAGTTTTGCAGCCTCTTCGAGATTGACAGAGAACGAATTTTTATAAGAATCGGCATTTCCCGCCGTTAATAGAAGAATCTCCTTGTCGGACTGGATGCCTAGGGCTTTTAGAGCGATCACAATGGGTACATCTTCGTGTATTGAGTTGTGGCGAAGGTATATTTTTCCTTTCTTAGTCGCGACGTAAGTTTTTGACTTGAGTCCTCCGTGCGTGGACCTGCATATATTGAGTTGAAAGGTGTTCGAAAAGACAAGCCCAGGATACGCACGAAGTACAGGAAGCTTGGACGATACCCTTCACAGGGTCGGTTTCCACGATAATACGATTCTTGCTCAGCTGTTCTTGGACTAGAATAACCTTCTCTGTGCCTTTAACCACAAAGTAACCTCCTGGATCAAGTGGGCATTCGATCATACGGGCCAGTTGCTCCTCACTACGTCCTGTCAACACACATTTGCTACTTCTCAACATTATGGGCAATCGTCCAATGTTGACATTTCTTTGAACGATGTTTTTTCCACGGGTATATTGAATAGTCACGATGATTGGGGCACTGTATGTTATATCGCGTAGCCTACACTCGTTTGGGGTAACGCGCTTGTCGATAGCCTGGTCCTCATTGCGGTCTGGGAAACCGACGTTGATATCCGTATATTTTAACCAGAAGCGTGGATCGACGTCCGAGGTAACTTTGTTGTTTGCTTTCACGATGTTCTTGATATCGGTATCGACGAAATAATTGAACGAATCGATGTGTTGCTTAACGAGTCCTTTTACTTTCAGGAAAGCTGGTAGGAGTAACCATTTATCCTGACATCAGATTTAGATATGTAGTTTGTGAATAAACACTGAACTAACCTCGACGTTCTTGATTGGATCTGTAAGGCCAAGTCCTTTCCAATTCGTACGATTGAGTTGCTCCCACTCGTTTTCCTCGACTTCCATGACTATTCCTGTTGTTATCTGCGAGAAGTTTTTTGGGTATAGTACTAAACAGACACTACTGTCGGAGTAGAAGTGTTCTCAGAACACCAACGAGATGAAAATCAAGAGTCAGGAAAAGTGAGAACTTAGTGGACTTGTTGATCTGAGTCAAGGCTCGAGGCGAAATCAGAAATTTCTATGCAAAGCTACATCTATCACGTGGTATTTTACTCCCTTCTCACGTGCCCCTAATCGCGCTAATTAATGTCGCGATCCAGAGACGCGATGCTCCTATCGTAATTGCACGTAATTTGGAGCTCAAGCTTGTTTTATGTGATACTTTTTTAATTCAAGTACCACTCTATATTGAGAATAGCTGAAAATCCGATCTTCACTTTCAAAGTTAGCCCCATGTACCTTCAGATTATATTTTCCCAATATATTAGTGATGTTGGCCCAATCGATTCTTTTATACTTACCCTGGATAATAACTCGTTCTCGTGAGATATTATGATGAATTCCTTTTTATGACACGATATGATATTCGTTTAGATCAAAAGAACGTACTGACACCCTAACTTGGAACCCAGGTACCGTTGAACAGTCAGGTGCGCTCACGAAGACCCGTTCGCATATACTGGTACCATTCCCTCATAACCTAGAATACACAACTGTGTGCGCGTTATCGCTATCTCGAGTCACCACAACTTGGCGCTGAAAATCTTAGAGTGTCTCCCCCGATCAGTCACGTGTCGGGATTCTTATATAACGGAGAACCCCGCAGATTCCAGAACGAACAGCCTAGGAAAGCTTTTCAGCCACCTGCTTCCAACTGCTACTCTCGCTATCACGTAGCCTTTATCGATGTCGAAGTCAAATTCATCAGCTTCGAACACTTTGCTTCTTCGCAGGCAGCTTGCTGAGTTGACGAAACATCCTGTCGAGGGATTTTCAGCAGGTCAGCATTCATCCCAATCTCTCTGCTCAGATCTTCCAAGTCTGACACGATGGCTGCTTAAACCAGGTCTTGTTGACGATGATAACTTTTATGAGTGGGAAATTCTTATCATCGGGTATGTCTGCACTTCGTTTCATGCTTCAATTTATGGCTCATCGTGTACCATCAGGCCTCCTGATACTCTATAGTACGCACCACAGGTTTACATGCGAAATTCAATATTCATTCTTTCATTTCAGCGAGGGTGGATTCTTCAAAGCCCGACTCTCATTTCCTCCCGAATTTCCTTTGCTTCCACCCAAGATGCGCTTTATAACACCAATGTGGCATCCTAACAGTTCGTCTAAGACACTGTCGTACCTTATTGACCTTCCTGACACATCTGAATGCAGTTTACCCCGACGGCACCGTCTGCGTCTCTATTCTTGTGAGTAATTTGGTGTTTCAAGGCGTGGCAGTGTTCTAATCCCATCTCGTGAAGCACGCACCCGGCGATGACCAATACGGATACGAAGACGCTGGTGAGCGTTGGATGCCCGTGCATACAGTGGAATCTATAGTATGTCTGCTTACATTCCAATTCTACCCGTGAAATCTCACAACGATATTCTTGAAGCTTGTCAGCGTCATCTCCCTTCTCTCTTCCGACACTCCTAACCTCGAGAGTCCGGCTAACATCGACGCAGCTAAGGAGGTCCGAACAGATCTTGCAAGTATGTACTCAATACCACCCTTACTTGGATTCTTTGTTCATCTTTATATGCAGATTATAAGAAGAAAGTACGCAGACTGGTACGAAAGAGCGCTGAGGAAGCATACGATTGAATCTAAATGTATTATTTACTTCGGTCTGTGTCGTCGAGTCTTTATAGCATCTGTATTATTTTCTTTCATTTTGGAACACGCGCATCGTATTCTTTTTCTTTTCGTGCTGCTTTGTTTTGAATACCATCGAGTTCGAATTTCTTGACCAGTCATGAATCGTGGGAAAGCCTAAACCAATTTACCCAATGCGGAACATTATTCGCGTCCCTCGCATATATAGACAACACTTCTTGACTCCGTTCTCTATTTCCGTCTTTCCATTTGTCGCGATGTCTAAGCCCCCAACGAAGAATGTTTACCAAAAGCGTCAGTTCTCTCGTAGTGCTTCATTATAGTTAGTCGCTGACAGTGGATACAGGACTGGAAAACTCGATACCCGCGCCCATTGGTCTGTGTGCAATTAGTAATTCCTGCTGCACGCGAAACTAAACTGGCGATAGAGGATGACCTAGAGGATGATCCTGACTTCATTTCAGGCGCATATATTCCAGAAGGAAAGCCAAAGAAAAAACGCGGAAGTAAGGTATCAAGCGCACAGGCTCGCAAAAGGAGACGGACAGATGTTTTGTCGGAGAGTGACAGTGCGTCAAATAAAAAACACAGTATGGCCCCAATTACTTTTTTATGTAGAATTAACCACTTAAAAAATCCATTAGGAATAACTCGGAAAGGAGCCCACCCGAACCCTTTGCATCAGTATTTCGGTGAGTAGCGCGCTATAAAATGTTCCGTACTCCTACTGAGTCCGGTACGAAACAGGGGATGTCCTGGACATTCCTTCCTCTGAAGATGAGCAGATGAAAATCTCTGATGAGGAGAAAGACGAAGAACCAGATTCTGAAGAAAATGATGATGATGGTCCACCCCCGGCCTTCAAGACTATGACTGCTACTATGAAACCCACGAGTAGTGGAAGATCACTGCCGCCCAGGATGTCACAAATCAAGAAAGTGCCCGTCCCGATGGGAGATGGCTCTGTGACTGAGACAGAATCCGAAGACGAACGGTCAAATATCAAGGTCGTTCCTACTGCATCAACGTCGAAAATCAACACCCCAGATGGTCAGTATTCATTAGATGAAAGTCGCCTGCATTTCTAGCTAAATATTTCCATACAGAGTCTGTGACGGAATCAGAAACGGAGCCTGAGTCAGAACCAGACCAAGCCCCACGCGCGCCACCTAATCCTTCAAAACCTGGTACGAGGCTTTTTTTTTTTTAAAAAAAAAAAACTTATCATTGTTCCTGATTATCTTACTGTAGCGATTATCAGTCAAGGAAGAGCCGCCTCCGGTCATTCTTCCGATTCTGTGACAGAGTCGGAGTCTGAGGACGAGGAAACAATTCTCGTATGTATCTTTTTATATAATTGTGCTGTCGAAACCCTCAATATCACAAAGAGCCTCGCACCAAGACCGAACTTTCACTCGGAACATAAACAAAAACTTGGCAAGTCATTTATGCTCGACGAACGAAAGCGCATCAAAATTCCCGCAACTATCAATTCGTATCTTCGTGAATACCAGCGGGAAGGCGTCAAATTCCTGTACACACAATACAAAGAGGAGCGAGGTGGACTCCTTGGAGATGACATGGGTTTAGTAAGAAGTTTTGCAGTTTAGCGCCTCATGCCCATCTGATTTTATTTCCTAGGGTATGTTCAAAGTCTTCTTTGGACTGCTTTACAGCTTGTGTTTATTGTCTTCATAGGTAAAACTATCCAGGTCATATCCTTTCTATCCGCCATCATGTCGAAGACCTGTACAATTCAAGACAAATATCGTCGCCGCAAATACGTTTCTGACTTGATGGACAAGGACGACTGGAAAGAGAATAAAAAGTTGCCCAAAGCGAACACCAAATGGCCCACATGTCTTATCGTCGCACCTAGCACTGTGGTTCATAATTGGAAGAGTGAATTTAAAAAAGTAAGGATCTAATACAATTAGAGGGCATTGCTATTTATCTTTTCTTCTAGTGGGGATATTTTGAGGTTGGTATCTACACGGGGAACAACCGTGCCCAAGTCCTCAAAGATTTCAAGTATGGCCGATTCGATGTTGGTAAAGTTTGCCCCCGACTATCTTTGTTCCTCTGAATAATGGGTCCTTGATATCATACAGTCGTCACCTCGTTTACTCTGGCATCTCGAGATATCGACTATCTGGATACTCTAGCATGGAGCTGTATAATCGTCGACGAGGTACATCATGTCAAAAATGAATCGAGCAAGATCGCAGAAGCCCTCAATAGGTTCGTATGTCTCCGGCGATTTGGACTTAGCGGCACAACCATCCAAAACTCTTACAAGGAAATGTGGGCAATTTTGGATTGGACAAACCCAGGCAAACTAGGATCGGCAAAACAGTGGGATATGTATGTAGCCAAGCCTTTGATAGTTGGCCAATCTACAGGTGCTACGGAAGAAGAAAGATCAAAATCCTTACTTGTGGCTAAAATCTTGAAAGAGAAGCTGCTACCGAACTTTTTCCTCCGCAGGTAAGGCGCTCATAATATCACCATACGCTATGATCAAGATCACGTTTTCTCAGGACAAAAGATATCATTAAAGACCAGGTAGGTTTATCCATTGTGATCACTCTTATTTATTATGCTCTATTAAACTCTTCTAGCTTCCCAAAAAATTCGACCACGTCGTGTTTTGTCCGCTCACTTCCATGCAAATACTCGCATACAAAAAGATATTGAACATGGAAGCAGTTCAAAATTTCATCAACCGCGACCAACCCTGCCCTTGTGGCTCCAAAAAGGCGTACGTCTTTTCTTCTATTATGCGGCATATTGCTGAAGTTAAATTGTTTAGGAGGAAGAAGTGTTGCCATCCATTCGTCGTTGGCGATGTATTCAAATACATGTCAGTCCTCATTAAGCTATCGAACCATTTGGCTTTGATTTTACCAGGTAAACTTGCTCATAATGACATATACATACCTAAGGAGTTGACTCGTCGCTGGAATAGGTAATCCCAAGGATTCTCCTGAGCAAATCATTCGAAATCGTGAATTGGCCGCTGCCATTTTCCCCAATGGGCAAACTCCTTTATACGAACTAGCATTCATGGAGCCTCAATTTTGCGGGAAATGGGCGGCCCTGGAAGTCCTTCTCTCAGAGTGGAGAAAGGACCGCACCAACAAAGTCCTCATCTTCACCAAGTCAGTGAAGCTACTGGATATGTTCGAACACAATCTTACGAAGAAAGAGGAAACGGGTTAGTCCATCTTTATTTACATACCAATGATTCCAGGTCCTCATATGCATGTATAGGCTATAAATATCTTAGGATGGATGGGGAGACGCCACAGAAAGCACGTAAGTGCTGGGTTATCTTAAGCGCCCTTACGCCAAAAAAAAACTCACTAGCGCGCTAGGTATGCCCATGATTGAACAATTCAATACCGATCCCTCGATAAATATCTTTTTAATATCAATTCAAACCGGTGGGACAGGGCTTAATCTAACTGGTGAGTCCAGACGATATTAAGTCGCTCAAGATATTTCAACGCTTTCTCTTTCAAGGTGCAAATAAAGTCGTAATATTTGGTAAGCGCATACAGTTAAACACATCAAATTCATCGCTGATGGGTTAATTTAGATCCAAACTGGAGTATGCATATTGACATTCTTTTTTTATAATGACAAGGTATTGACAATTCTCAAATAGATCCTGCCCACGATCTGCAAGCCATGGACAGGTTTGTCTTGCTAATACTTCAAAAACTATATATTGATTGGATTTTTTTCTTAGAGCATTTCGTTTTGGGCAAACTCGAGATGTCTCTGTATATCGTCTTCTGGGTGCCGGCTCTCTAGAAGAGCTTATATATGCGAGACAGATCTACAAGCAGCAACAAATGGCAATAGGTTATGATGCGAGCGTTCAGACACGGTACGTAATGATACTTCTGTGTAAGCAGTCCACGACGTCTAATCGTCAGGATGCTTATCCCAGATATTTTGAGGGTGTTCAAGGAGATAACGCCAAGAAGGGAGAGCTTTTTGGCTTGGAGAATATTTTCAAGCTCCACGAAGACAAATTGGCGACCAAACATGCTGTACGTCATCCTGTTCAATGCGTTACCGACTAATCCAAATATAAACGACTGTTTGATTTTAGATCGAGAAAGCTAATCTTGCTGAGCTTGATTGGGCGCTAGCAAATCTGAATTCAGGAGTGAAGAAAGGCAAGAACAGCGGAAAGTCAACCAATGAATTATTGGAGGCTGGTGGGAAGTTCCAAGGCGACGATTTCCTTGTCAGTTCTCCCTTCTTTCAGCTTGACATCGAGAATGAGATGTTGACGCACATTTCACACACGACAGGGTAATGCCAAAGGTCTCGGTGCCCTTCTATTTGATGATGGTCAGTGCTATAAGCATCGTACATTTCATTGCGTGCGTTAACATACTGTTTAGAGACGCCGCCAACGGAGCACGATGTCATTCAGAGGACGTTGAACGCAATCGGAGTTTCCTACAGTCATATGAATGACGAGATTCTTGTACCTAGCAAGATTGAGGAAGCAAGGACGAAGGAACTAATTAAAGTAAGACATGATGCATGAACACTGAGTATGAATTCGCGCTAACATCTGTCCGCAAGAAAACACGCCAAAAGCGGACCCAAGCGAAGACAACGAAAGGGTTGAAGGCGAGGGAACCATCGCCGCCGAAAGATATCTGGCCACCGATAAGGCGACACCATAAACCCAAACCACCGCCTCCGACTCCTGAAGAACAGTGCGTTGTTCTTGTTGTTTCATTGACGCATTGCTAAACTCTTTGCACAGACTTCAGCTCAGACGAAAAGCTCTCCTTCGCTTGGAACTAATAAAGAACCCACAAGATGTACCCTCCTTTGTGCGGGATTTGTGAGTGATTTGGTTTCTCTCTCTTCCATCGTCCCCTCATGCTTTCGTCAGCGCTAAAATGAGCCAAGAAGAGCAAGCAAGCATCATAGCTTCGTTAGATGACTATATGGTCAATAACCCCGCCTCCGACTCTGATTCCTCCAGTTCGAGTTGATGTTGATTATCATTATCTATCTGTTTGTTGTCGATCTTTATATTTAATTATCTGCAGATGTCAACCATACATTGTATGTACGTGCGCTGGGACGACCACCATGTGTCGGACTGCTTTCTATCTAGGCCTTTGGCTTTACCGACTTGCTTCCCTGCGTATGCAGCTATTTGGCGTTGTCCGGATTGTGGATGCGACCTAGGCCCTATGGTGGTGAAATGTATTGTTGCCTGTAGTTGCTAGATATAAAATCAATGAGGGGATTCTTGTGGTTCTATTGATTCTTATTCCAGTGCTGACAGCGCACGAGCGACAACCGCAGGCAATAGACACAGGCAGCGCGCGCGCGCCAACGCACCTAGAATCTATATGACTTCAGCGCAAGGATGAAAAACCTCGAAATTGCCAACGTGAATCGCGCTAATGCACGCGCATTTGTCCGTCAATGTCACCGTTGATCCAGCTGTGAATCCATAATACGAATACGAGATAAGATTGGTTGAATACATGTATGAACATAGCCTATACTCGTTTTTATATGCGAAGCACCGTACTTTGCAGAGCTTGGATGAGATTTAACTCACAATAGAGAAGGATTTCGAGAGAAGTGGATACATGTCTAATAGCAGCGGTCAGACTAGCTTCGTAGCCTGCAGCCGTTTCGAATATGTTGTTTGAGAATCGGAGATGCGATCGAGACCTTACAGAGGAATTTGGACAGCGTACGACGACTTTCTCGAAAGTTGTCCATGAGAATTCACAACTCGTTATTGAGCGCACCGTCGTCTCATTTAAACATCTTGAACATTTGTCGAAAAGTATTCGTGAGGATATTAAATAAAATTGAAAAAAGAGACAAAAACACGCAATACTACGATATGTAATTACAGTACTGTACAGACAACACGACGCGAAGTTCTGCCCAATAAAGTAGAGTTATGTTTTTCCCCTCCAGAAGTGAGTTTGCTCATAAATGAAGGGTCCGAGAATGCCGAAAGGATAATAATTACGAATACAATCTTTACACACAGGGGGGGAGAAAAACGAAGGTATTGAAGGCGTGGCAGGGGGCAGATATAAGAACGAAGACGGCGGTGTCATTAATAGACAGAAAAAAACCAACGAAGATTTGGAGAATAATAAAACAATTATCAGTTTACTCGTCATCTTCTTCATCGTCGCCGCTACCGCTTTTCTGCTTGTTCTAATAAAAATGTTAGCATATGTTGGTAGGTAGGGGAAGAAAGATAGATGCGTACATCGTATGAAGCTTTTTGCTCGTCGGCACGCTCCTTATCACGGGCAGCCTTCTCGATGTAGGGCTTCTTTTCGTCGTCGTCGAGCTCCTTCCACTTGGCACCGAGCAATTTGCCAACTTCGCCTGTAATTTGAGAGGTAAGTACAAGTCGAACACGCAAGAAAGAAAGAGGGACATACCGAAACCAGCATCGGGGTTCTCGACCTTGATTCTCTCGCGCCAGTCCTGACTGAAGAACATGTATGCGGAGAGGGCACGCTTAGGTGCGTTAGGGTCCTTCTTGCCCTTGCGCGAAGGCTTCTCGGCCTTTTCTGCGGCCTTGCGAGTAGCCTATAAAGTTAGGTTAGCGACTGCTAGAGTTCCGGGTCTGACGCGCGTCTCCGATAGCGCATCGGAGCGTATATGGGATCAAAAGACCTCGGAGGGAGCAAAAACCGAGCTCCCTCCTCATCGGTGACGTGTAGAAGCATGTTGAAGACACTCACCCTTGGTTTGGCGGCTTCCTTAGGCATCTAGATGGACAACGACACGTTAGATAGCTGTCCGAAAAGATAACAGGCAAAAAGGAGAAAAAGGAGAAAAAAGGCCCATCGAAAGTGGTTTAAAAGTTGTACACGTCGACGGCGACGAGCAGCATAGCTCATACGACACCCAACGACGCGTGAATAGGCTTGTTTCAAAGGCAATTGAATGTCTAAAAGACGTTTGAAGATGAGAGCGCGACGCGACTATAGGGGTTGGGCCAAACAAACAAACCAGTATGAATTTGCTCGCTGTCGCTGACGATGTTGGACGACTCGGACGAGGTAAAGAAAAATGGATGTATGCATGAAAAAGCGAGGAGAATATGATAGACAGAAGAAAAGAATTTAAAGAGACTCACAGTTAAAAGATGAAAAAATAAAGAAAATTGGCGGGAGGGCTTGCTAGTACTGCGCTGGCTGGCTGCTGGGCTAAGACTGGGGAATCAGTTTCACCCACCAAGCTTGCCCTCAGTAAAGAGCATATCAGGTGGGAAAATATTTCGGCTTTTCCCGCGTGCACGGACAGCTCAAATCAATCAACAATCGGCCCGGGCCTCCTTTTCCTTCCACTTCTTCCTCTATTTTTTCTTATCGCGACCACATATTATGTGCCAGCTGGATCCGCTTTAATTCTAGCTATCTTCTCGTACCTTTCATATGTTATTTTTCTGCGGGTTGCTCTCTTATTTTCTTATTTTTCCAACGGTCCAATCACCTCTCTTGGCTGTCTGTTACGGTATCGTTATTACCAACATTTTTCCAATCTGTCACCGCCCTACGCAACCCAAGGTGTTTCCAATTTCCCTCTCCAAATCTTTGTTTATATTTCACACGCCATGTTCCGGTCCAGCATTGCTCGACTAGGCCTCATTTCTCGTAACGCCCTTCCTTGTTACAGCCTCCCCAGTTCTCGCTACCCTTGACCCTCAATAATCTCAGACAAGCCTCAGTCAAACTGAAACTCCAAAAGGTATATTTTCGCTCCAGAAGCACCCCCTCTATTAATAATTGTTTTATCGCTGGCATAAATTGATGGCCCAAACCCCACCCATTCAATCTTTGACACGCAGCCTGTTCACTGGGCCCATCCGGCTGCCGCTAGTCTGAACCGGCGACAGTTTGTTTTTCCTGCCTTTATCCGCAAACCTTGTTTTATCAGATAAGCGGCTTATCACTTGCCACATTATGGTCGCTGTAAAGCGGAGCTAGGTCAAAATTCAACATACATTCCCCTTCCAATACGATATGCCCAAATGCCAATGTCCCGTGCCGTGTCAGTCATAAACATAAACATAAAGGAGGCATTCAAGAGAGCCATCGATCCTAAACGTTCTAAGAAGAATATTTACCGTATGTTATGTTGCCTTTTCGACACCTCCAACCTGCTAATCCTTGTTGTTTCTAAAAATAGACGACAGGATTTTCAAACACACGCAATGTCAGAAACATAGCGGCGCTTTTACGCGCGAAGTCGAAATTCCTTCTCTGTTGTGGGGTGTATGCATTCTACAAGTCATATCTCATTCAGGCTTTGCGTAAGTACGGCGGTTCGCATATAAAAACGGGCAAGCACATTATATGATCATCCATAGTAGGTTCAACCACGAATGGCGTTGACGGATGAATGCTTGTGTATTAACTAAACCGAACATGTTTTCCTACCCTTGCAGAGAGATCATATCTAGGCGCGTTGTCCGTGTTGCTCACCTGTCGTGCAACTGCTTCTTTGGGTCTTTTTGCGTTCTACTACTAAGTGTTTAGTACCTCGAGATGGGTTGGGCGGCCTCACACCTGACACAGAGACTAGGGTACTCCTGAACTTATGAAGGTGTCCGAGTTGTTAGTTCCTTGCTTACAGGATCGTCGCGCGATACAATACGGTGCAGAGGCGAGGCAGTGAGCTCGGTGCGCGAGCCTTCGAAGTCGATTATCATCCCAGAACGTTGCTGGCAGTGCACTGAGGTCAACACTGAGACCAATATGCTGCATTTCTCTAATTATTCTCCTAGTGGTTCCATCTGCATTTCAACATAAAGTTTCTCAACATTCGCTGCTAAGTTAGCTCACGGGAAGTGGGCCGCCATGATCCGGGTCCTAAGTACGTAAAGTTTAGTTCTTTAATCTCGACTTCGATCAACGATGATGGCCTCGAGGCTTGATATACCTTCTTTGTGTCTGTCTCTTCCATTTGCATACCTAAGTGGCATAGCCGACTTCGAATTTTCCAACCTGCTGTCTCTCGTAAAAGATGGCAGAAAAAGCGAATCAGGAAGGAAATAAGTTGTACAAGGACGGGCAATTTGGAAAGTGAGCGGATAGGTCTAAGATGATGGCCTATCAAGGCATCAACTTGACTTTTTTCTTCTAATGTTGACTTTGGCAGAGCACAAAAATGTTTTCTGAAGGTGATTACTATATTCAGCCTCTTTTTCTTCTTTGATAATGATTCTAATGATCTATGAATTGCAAAGGCATCAAAGCTAGACAAAGCCGAACCCAAGTATCCATCTAACCTGAGCGCGGTGCTATACGAGCTAGGCCAATACGTCGACTGCATCTTGGCCATCCAACTCTCTTGGGGGCGTTTAGCAGCTCAAAATGAGATCACCCCGAGAGATGGCGAGTCTGATCCTCTGGCAATCAAGCTAGCGACGCGATTTGCGAAAGCGAAGATCAATGGTGTAGCCAGTGGCGTTATATCGTTACACAAGAAGAAAAAGTCTGTCAACGAGAAGATAGCGCAATTCGAGGTCGAAATCGACGCGTTTGCGGCGGGTTTTAATGAGGAAACTGACAACAAAATCAAGGAATTGCAAGCTGCCTGGCGACAATGGCGAAGCGTTCGCGATGAATGTGCGCAGCATAGTGCGGAGACGTGTAAGGATGGCTTGAGCGCTGCTGCATCGCGATTGCGAGGAATTCCTATATATAAATGTGCAACGTGAGTTATTCTTATGGAATCTCTCCACTACATTCTACGAAACAAGATATGAACCTGATGTACTTTGTGTCGTGTATTCTACAGTGATCCGACCTTGGAGTATTTCAGGGCGAGCCATTTCTTGACTGCCGTAGTATGGTGGCATATCTTCGTCGTGTGCTGATTTTTTCTCCTTCAGTTTGGGCATGACCCAGTCCAGTCGATGATGGACGGTATAAACGGAAGTTCGGACGACGAATATTGCTTGGACATGCCATGGAATAAAGATGAGGAAAACTGGACATTCGTGTTTGGAGGCTCTGGTGACGGTGCAGAACATCACAGTTGTCGAAACGTACCTCTTTGCTCAACATCATTTATTTGTCTAGCCCGACACGTCTTCGCTACCCTCATTCACCTCTCAGATATTGGCAACGAATTAGGGGACGGCTCACAAGTTGACCGGATTTCTGTACATATGACGTTGATCGATATCCACCCTGCTACATTGGCTCGTGTGGTCCTAATCTTTGGAGTTTTGCGCGAGATCCTCGAGACACGAATCTCAAATGACAAAGTCAAGCGAACAGAACTTCATGCCACGTTGTTCTACCTGTACACCACGATGGTGATGCCTGAATATTGTCGTGAAATGTGAGCAACCAACTGTCCCGTCCTTTTTTTCTTCCCATAATTATCGAATGAAACTCATGATCGTCGTTAGCCTAATGAGGATCGCCGGAAAACTGGCACAAGAAATACCCAAAGGCACTTTCACGTTATCCAAATGTTTGCACATTAATGCAAAAAGTATGGTCGCAATACTGGACCATCTTCTGTATTGGTCCAAGCCCCTTGATAAGTCCACTCGAGTATTCCTCGAGAAAAATCCTCCGCCTGCGATGTCTAATATGGAAGCGATGGGACTCGGGAATCTTCCTTTTTCTCCTGGTCTGGATATGAGCATGCTCAAACAGAGACCACAAGTTCAAAAACTCAGATGGAGGGACCTGCAGGATCTGTAAATTTGTATACCAATCCAGATGCGGAGCCAATCTTGTTCAAAAGGACGAGAGCACTATTACCCCCGAAAACGCTGCTTTCTAGACACCCTGCCCTTGAGAAGGTTGTCAAGGCGTTCCCAAAGCCTTCTGAGGCGCAGTACGCAGCCGCAATTGAAGAGGTTATGAACACATGGCATCCTAATCCAACTCTTTTCGTAAGTAGTTTTCATTTAGGTCCAAATTGATAATTAAGACGAACCTTATCATATTATAGGACTTGATGTATACGGAGAACAGCGATTACGGGCAAGAAAATGGCTATCCCAAGATATCCAATAACCCATTCGAAACGACAACTTCGTTCGCTGAATATAACAAGGATTTTGAGAGCGGTGGATATAAATCCAGCAGTGGTAGATCTAGCTTCGTAGCTTGCAGTCGTTTCTTCGAAACGGTGGCTGATGCCGTTTGGGAACTCCAAAACACGTTGAAAGTTGAGATGGTCGTTGGAGATGCGATCACGACATTGCCGAAACTCTTTGCGGGGGAGCTTGGGCAGCGTCCAAAGACCTTTCCCAGGGAATACTCACGGATTTTTCTGAGCAATGTTCCGTGAGTTTTTTTTTGTTTTGAAAAAAATCTCAAGGGTTCTTGTGTGCCGGCTTTCTAACAGTTTTTTCCCAGAGATTATACGCATGGTGCTCTGAACACGGCGGTACACTTGGTTCAGTATGTCGAAACCGGTGCAATTGTCATGGCTAACTGTCTTCTCAACACTGGTAATTTCCGGAATATCGAAGAATACTGTTATAAGTACGTCGGTTGTTTTCTCTCTTTAATGATTAGCGCGTATACTCACGCATGATTTCCGCGTCCTGCAGCTATACCCTACTACGTGCAGCAGATTTTCCCCGATTCCTAGGCTGCGAGGTTGTGGGACCTCATCGCATCGCGTTTGATGACATCGCTTTGAAGAAACTACAACTTCCAAGGCCATTGGATCAGCTTGCGACAAAGCAAGAGCTGCATACATGGCTCGCCCAATTGTTACTTTGCACCATCTGCAATGGAAAGCCTCGCATGCCACCTTCGAGGGTTGACCTCCCTAATAATACCAATGCCTTCCTTCACGTTCTCGTTCACTTGCACCGCGTTGGGTTCCCAGCACACTGGATAGGCGATTTCGTGCAGTCCATGTTGTCCAATAACCTTGTCACGGTTGTCCAGCCCTACATAGGACTAACGCCCGTGCCGATGTCGGAAAGCAATAACCGAAAGCCATCTCGTAAAGTGAATTTGGAACCGTGGCAAGCGGAATTTGAAGTGATCTTCGCGTCAACATTACTGGCTTTGCCTTTTGCCGTGTCTCTACCACCCGACTATCCTGTGTATTCTGATATTAGAACTTTCCAAGCCGAGACTAAACGTATTAATCTTACGAGACATCCCAAGGCGCATACGTGGAAGGTCCTGCTGTCTGGTTATACTAAGGCAATAGGGTTGATGTTCTACAAACCAACCTCTGCAGGAGCTGACATTGAAGACCTAGCGAATAGCATCCCTTCAATGATCGAAGGCAAAAGCAAGCATCGTGGCTTACAGATATTGTTAGCGCAGGAGAACTGTGATTTGAGGAAAGGAGAAGTGTCTTGGAGGATGAGCCGCCAGCGCTACGAGCAGATGAAAAGCGACGGATGGTTTATGTCTACTTATCGAACGGATTTGAACGCCGCTGGTGAGAATATGTGTTCTTGTTATTATCTTACTTTCATCTGATATTCTATGGGCGGCCATTTCAATTTTCCAGCGACTCTCCCTGTTTCTGCTGATTTTTGGATGGAAGTTTCTGTTTGATTCTGTCTGTTCCTCGGATAACACCTAGTTACGCCTCCGATTCAGCTGCAATTGATGCTGCATGTAACTTGTCGTATTCCTATCTTAAATCGTTAGGATACTCTTTCACTTGAAAAGAGTTGTATAGTACTTCCGCACTACTGCTAATTTGATTAAGAAAGATTGCTCGGCAGTCTGGTGGTCCCGGTAACTGCCGTCTTCGTCACCTGACATCGAACTCAGCCGTGGTGTGGAGAAGAACTTAGAAGACTCAGACCGGTCACCGCAATACTGAAGTACTTATGAACTTGCTATTTGAAGTATCTTCAAGATAAAGATATAGACTATTTCTACGACCCTGCGCATTCGAGTGACACCACTATCGGATGTATAACGCGACGCCCGTGCTGAGCTTTTTTTTCCGCCCTGCGGAGGCGGAACCAAATTCACAATGGAAATTAGGAAGCTTACCGGGAAATATTTTCATTGTTCAGCGACCAGTGAGCCTTAAAGCTGGCCTTATTGGTGTAAAATAAATACGTAAGTTTTGTTCTTTGTTCTTACTATTATGTCTTACCCTTTGATGCCCTCCAGATTCACGGCTCATTGTCTGGCTCCTTGTCACTTTTCTTCCTTCTTTACTTTGGACACCCCAAGCATCGCTTGCCCTTGTTTTTCCCAAATTCAAAATGGCAGAGAGCGCTAGCCAGCAAGGAAGTACGTTGTACAAGGATGGGCGATTTGAAAAGTGAGCACCTCAACGATATTATGAAGGCCGAGCTCGACCTGGTTTTAACTTCCTTTCTCGCATTCTTATATTACAGAGCACAGATTTTTTTTTTTTGGAAAGTGAGCATCATAAAAATTATCTGAATTTTCTTTCATTTTGCTCTTTCTTTCTCTTTCTTTTCATTGATGAAGATGCTTATACTGATTCTGACGGTCCATCAATTGCAAAGGCATCAACTCTAGACAAAAACGAACCCAAGCACCCATCTAACCTGAGCGCTGCACTTTACAAGTTAGGGCAATACGTCGACTGCATCTCAGCCATCCAACTGTCTTGGGAACGCCTTTTGGCTCAAAATAGGAATCAAAACCCCGTTGATTTTAATCCACTGGCAATCAAACTTGCGACTCGGTTCGCAAAAGCGAAGATCAACGGTGTGGCTAGTAATGTCATATCGTTGCACAAAAAGAAAAAGACCGTCAACGCGAAGATGGCACAGTTTGAGACCGAAATCGACGCGTTTGCGGCGAGTTTTAATGAAGAAACTGATAACAAGATCAAAGGATTGCAAGCCGTCTGGCGACAATGGAGAAGCGTACGCGATGATTGTGCCCGACATAGCTCAGAGGCGTGTCAAATGAACTTAAGCGCGGCTGCATCACGATTGAGGAGGATGCCTATATATAAATCTGCGACGTGAGTTGTTGAATCTACGAACCGAGGTTCTGTAGACCTGATGTTGTCTATTATGTAGTGATCCAACAGCGGAGTACTTCAGAGTGAGTACCTTTTCACTTGTCGTAATATGTCGTGATCGTGAGCTGAATCTTCTGTTTCAGTTTGGCCACGACCAACTCCAATCGATGATGAGTGGAATAAACGGAAGCCCAGATGACGACTATACTTTGGACATACCACGCCATGCACATCAACACAACTGGAGCCTCATGTTCGGAGGCTCCGGTGATGGTACGTAGTTTCCCAGTAAGAGAACCTATAATTATTGAAAATGCCTCCTTTCTTGATGTTGCTTGTGTGTTTACCCAGCCCGACATGTTTTCTCCACCCTTATCCACCTGGCTGATATTGCCAACATATCAGGGGATGGCTCACAGCGTAATACGCTTTCGGTCCATATGACGCTGATTGATATCCACCCTGCCGCACAAGCTCGAGTGGTTCTGGTCTTTGAACTTTTGCGTCAGATTCTCGCTACACGATTCTCCGATGATAAGACCAGACGAACGGAGCTTCATGCTACGTTGTTCTATATGTACACTACGCTGGTGATACCTGAATATTGTCGTCAGATGTGAGTAATAGTCTTGTTACTCCATGTCACAATTACAATCCTAATCCTAATCATCCTTAGTCTCATAACGATAGCCAGAAAACTGACACAAGACATAACCAATGGAACATTCACGCTATCGAAATGGATATACGTCAACGAGAAAAGCATGCCCGCAATACTGGACCATCTTTTGTATTGGTCGAAGCCTCTTGATAAATCCACCGAAGTATTTTTCCAGCAGCGCCCCCCGCCGGCTCCGAGAAAGTTCAATATCGAACAACTCAAAAATCTCCCTTTTGCTCCAGGGGTGGATATTGGTATGCTTGAACAAGCGCTACTGGCTACCCAAAAAAAGCAAATTGACGGTCCTTCGGGGTCTGTAGATCCCTATACCGATCTAGATGCAGAGGCGATAATTTTCCAGAAAACGAGAGTCTTATTGCCTCCAAAAACACTCCTTTCAGAAGACATGGCATCCTAACCCGACGCTTTTTGTGACCTGGTCGCCACATGATTGTATGTACAATTGCTGATTAATATACTTGCCTTCGTAGGACCTGTCATTCACCGAACTCAAAGACTACGAGAATGGTTATCCCATAATATCCAGCAGCCCATTTGACACGACGGCTTCGTTTGCTCAGTTCAGCAAGGCATTTGGGAGAAATAGATACAAACCCAGCAGTGATCGTTCCAGCTTCGTTGCCCGTTGTCATTTCTTTGAAATGGTGGTGGATGCCTTTTGGGAGCTTTTACATACACTGAAGATCGAAATCATTGTTGAGGACGCGATAACTACCTTACCAAAGCTCTTTGCAGGAGAGCTCGGAGAACGTCCAAAGAGTTTTCCGACGAAGTTTTCGCGAATGTTCTTGAGCAATGTTCCGTCAGTAAAGTTGATTTATTAAGTTTCCGTCATGTTTGTCTAACAAAAAGTTTCCAGAGATTATACTCAGGGTGCTCTGAACACGGCAGTGCACTTGGTTCATCATCTCGAAACCGATGCAATTGTCGTTGCTAATTGTCTTCTCAACACTGGTAATTTCCAAAACATCGGGGAATACTGTTATAAGGGCGTTGGGTTTTTTCTCTCTCAAATCGTAAACGCATATACTCATGTAATTCCTTTCTTACAGCTACACCCTACTACGCGCAGAAGATTTACCTCGGTTCCTAGGTTGCAAAATCGTGGATCCTCATCGCCCCACGAAAGATGATATCGCTTTGCAAAAGTTACCGCTTCCTAGGCCATTGGATCAGCTTGCGACAAAGCAAGAGCTGCATACATGGCTCGCCCATTTGTTACTTTGCACCATCTGCAATGGAAAACCTCGCATGCCACCATCGAGGGTTGACCTCCCTATTAACACCAACGCCTTCCTTCACGTTCTTGTACACTTGCACCGCGTTGGGTTCCCAGCACACTGGATAGGCGATTTCGTGCAGTCCATATTGTCGAACAACCTTGTTACGACTGTCCAGCCTTACCTAGGTCAGACACCCGTACCTCTGTCGGAAAGCAATAACCGAAAGCCATCTCGTAAAGTGAATTTGGAACCGTGGCAAGTGGGATTCGAGGTTGTGCTGGCGTCGACACTGCCCATATTGCCTTTTTCTGTGTCTTTACCACCCGACTACCCTACGTATTCTGATATCAGTACTTTCCGAGCCAAGACTCAGCGTATTGATCTTGCTAGACATCCCAAGGCGTATATTTGGGGCAGCCTGATGTCTCCGTCTACGAAGGCGCTAGGGTTGATGTTCTATGAGCCAGCATCTTCAAGAGTAAATGGGACCAGTGTCGAGGATCTAGCGAATAGCATCTCTTCGATAATCGAAGGTAAATGCACCCATAACGTGCAGATCTTGCTAGCACAAGAGCGCGGGGATTTATGGAAAGGGGAAGTATCGTGGAAAATGAGTCGGCAACGTTACGAAAAGATGAAAAGCGAGGGATGGTTTATGGCTGCTTATCGAACGGACTTGGATGCTGCTGGTGAGGATTAATCCTTTATTATTATTACTGTCGTTATTATATGCACTTTCATCTGATATTTTCTGTTTATTATAGCTAGTCTGCCGGTCTCCGCCTCCAACTGGATGGAAGTTTGATTGCCCCTCTCCAGTTGTGTACTAAAGTACCCACTCTCATTTTGTCATGGCGATTTCCCGGCTAGTCTGCTGCATGTAAAAGTAATATATAGTACCCTCATGTTATCTAATAGCGATGCCTTGGAAGAGGACAAATTACCGACTCTCTGAAAGAAAGTTGATATTATTGCTTTATCTCGCGCTTTTATCTCCACACAACCTTATTTTCTTTCTCGTGATGTATACATATTAAGTGGTCTGAATATTTACTAATCACAGCATTTCCCTCGATGGTGTTTTACGAATCCAAAGAGCTCCGGAGTTCGTAAGCATATTATCGACGTGCTCAGGTTGGCACCGTTGAAAAAACTCTCTGAAAAAATTCTTCGAAATTGAAAACATCGATCTTTTAGTCACAATGAACCATCATCAAAGACACTCGCAACACTCCTAAAAAACCAATCAGTGTGTGGCAGGCGGTGGACAAGTCCTACACCATGTGGAAAAATCGCTCTTTCCTTGGTCTCCACCTTGTTCATGGAGGCGAGAAGTGCAATTGAGACTTTGGGGGAGAATTTGGCTCAGCAAAGTTCTACAAGTCTCGAGAGTCATAGCAAGATGCCAAATCAGAATGTTCTACGCATCTTGAGGTAGTAGCGCAATAGGTGTCCGGAAATACTAGGAGCTTGGAAAGTCGTTACATTGCTTCTTGTCGTCAAAATGCGTTACTTGTCATTCCGCGATGCTTTACGTGCTCCAGCGTTCCTTTTGAGTCATGCAGAAAATCAGCCGATTGATTTTGCCTAGTTCATGTTAACATATAAGATATTTTGATTGATTTGCCCGACAATTTGGATGCTTATTTCCCCAGGATACACTCGGTTTTGCATGATGTGTCCTGAATCCTTGAGCAAATGGATTTCTGTTCTGCAGCAATCGCTTTAGCATCTGTGGACGAGAAACTAACGCGTCTCAAAAATATGGGTTGGCCAAACATGTCCTCTTCGCTAGTTATGAACTGAAATGATACATTGGCCGTGGAAAGGAAATGGTGGAATTATTGATATAATTAAAGTTAAAGAGTCTAAAAGGTGGGTTAATGAGACAGAGAATAAGCAAAGCTAAATCTCACCATGTAGTCATAACATTGTTACTTTTTGGATTTCCCTTTGCTGGTTTTTTCCTTCAGCACAAGCTTTTCTGGCTCCATTACCGTCGACATCTCTTCCATCCATGCGTCGTCTTCTAAGTCTGATCCCAGAGTCTCGAACTTCCTGCTGAATCTGCCCATGCGTCCGGTCGTACCGCTTTCCTCTTCTATTGAAGTGTCATTTGGATTGCCGGTGTTCCATAGAGGATTGTTTGTGGTATCGCGCGTCAGTCTGACCAGTGATTTGGGAGACGTCGTCCAATGTGTAAATGAAGTTCCATCCGAGCGAATAACTTTCTGAGGAAACTTGGGGACTAATGGGTTTGGTAGAACTGGTGCTCGTCTTTTCCATACGTGTGTACGGCCGTAGGGTGAATTAGAGATTGAGCGACATGTCTGTTGATAGAGTGCCCTAGTCTCCGCACTTGGTATGAGACGCCTTCTTGACAATGCGAGCATTTCAAGGTTGGATATTTAGTACAGCTGGTACCTTAAAGTCAGTCCCGTCGCGTTCGCGAAAAGCGGTTGTTGTCCAAAAGGGTCGAAGCCAAACAACCCTATTGCCGCCAGCAGCCCCGGCCCCGGCCCAGGCTCAACTGACCTCCCGCTATTGCGCACTATAACGCCAGTAAATGGAAACTACGTGTTTGTAGTTCCCTTGAGAACGCTCTTTATGGACGGACCCACGACTCTCAAACTCAAACGCTACAATCTACTCTGGAATTGAATACCAAGGCCGCTTCAAACATAAGAATAGCAGCCTTTCAAGCTCGGACCTCTTTGGGCGCTATACCAAGTCGCTATCATGGGCGGTGTGCGGAAAGTTTCAATTCCGAAGAGCGCTCTACTTCTTGACAATCGTGAAATATGTACCGTTTTTTAGGTCATGAAACAATCATAGTATGTTCGACAGTGCCGTGCACACCTGCGAAGATCCTGTTGTTGATCTGTTTTTGATCTGCCACACAGACGCGCAGATTATGGCGAGGAGTGCACGTTATACAAAGTATCTCGGTATCACAGATGAAGGCAATGCACAAGGATCAGCGTGTTCATCATGAACAAAGGGATCATTTCTGCGTAATTAACGCCGGGTTTTGCAGGGATACTATTCTCTAGATCAACCACAATTCAAAAAACAATCGTAGCGAGCTCGTATCTGCGTGGGCGCCATCGGACTTGGGCTATCGGGAGCATCAAGATTCATACACCTCTTTGCGACTCGTTTTCGACTGGGACCTGCTCTCGCACTCGAAAGACATCAATATCTGATACTTTTTATCCCTTCCATTTTACCCCCGCTTGTTTGTGGGAGAGAGCAATTTAGAGAGCAGTGCTATCTAATCTGATCATTTCATGGCTGAGAGCTATGCAAACATCGTGGAAAAAGGGGGATATGAAACCCAGAGCAGCTCCGATCTCTATTGTTAGCGAAACTGTGATGTTGATTACGGGACATTCGAGTTCGCAATCAATTCTCATAAGCTTTTCTTCCATGGTTGGAGCCGACTCCGGTTCACCCTCCTTTTCTAATGACCGTGGTCGATCCCTCTCTGGTAGAGAGGTCGCGTAGTCTATACACCAAAGCACTCGCCACTATCTTCTCTGCGCTTGCGTATGGGGTCGTCTTTACACTCTCCATAAGCTGCTACCAAGCTCTCTCCGTGTCTATGGCAAAGCAGGCCACACCATTCTGCCTCAAGACACGGATACTCCGCATGTATACAACATTCATGTTCATGGCGAGCACATTGGCAATAATTCAAACCATTTACTCGTTCATGGTAAAGTTGGACAATTCGAGCGGTTTCGAGTATGAGTCCAACTTTTTTAGTCATGGATTTACTAGCCCGTTAGCTCTTCCGTTCGCAGTCTGGGGAGCAGATGGTTTCATGGTAAGTTAACTTTCTTCTTCGAATAATAATTCTCATAACAGGAACCCCCCATTATGATAAGACATGGCGCTGTCTTGTCTTGTACGTTGGGATCTCCAGGAAGCAACGTCTAGCGCTGAGATTGTTTCTTGCGTTTCTCAGTCTGTTCACATTCGGTATGTCGATCTATTTCTACCCATTGAACGGATAACTAACATCCATTATCCCATTTAGCATCGGGAGTACTCCTTCTGATAACGAGCACGACATATCAGGCTGGGACCCTATTCCTTATACCGATTTACATGCTCGAGAACATCACTCTCACAAGCCTCATTGTTTGCCGTATCATATACCATCAGTCCAAGCTGGGACCAACAGTTGGGCACATCCACTCCCAAACATATTCCTGGATAATGGGAATGTGCATTGAATCATGCGCCTTGATTGTCACATTTCCTATGGCCTGGCTCATCATCATATTCTCTGATGGTTATGCTGCACAGATTCTGGCTTCTGTCCTTCCTCACATATGTGTGAGTGATATCTGTTAACTTCTTACTGCAAAGCACCCATTATCTTGATATCACATCGCTTTGTGTCTTTTGTGGTAGGTTATCGCAGCCCTCATGCTCGTATACCGCGTAGCTCAAGGAAGGGAACTGGTGCATCAGCCCAGCTACGACGACTCACAACTGGACCGTATTGTCAATGATGGTCTGAGACGGCTCGACCACAATCGTTATTCCGCTCCAACTTCTGCCACCTATTCCCAGACTTATGTGGGACGGGTCGTCACGCCTCGGCCAGCGCCTGGTAGGCATATCCTAATCCTTCTAGTGCTTCGTTATCTAATATGAGTTTTTTAAAATTTCAGCCAACACCTACGAGCATAATAGTAACTACCAAAGTGTTTGAGAAGCTAAATGTTACTTAGGTTAAGCTAAATATATACTAGTTATAACAAATAATGTTCGAAAATGGAAGAAACAAGTGCGCAAATGGTTCATTTTCTGGAGAGGAAATGACCATTGAATGACCACCAAAATTCATGTCATTGTATTTTCGACCTGGAGTGTCTCTGGTGGATAGGAGTCCTGTGTCAGCCCAGTTGGAATTTTTACATATCCCATAAATCCTACGTTCTCTCTTTCTATCATATCTCATTTCTATACTTACATCATAGGAATTATCATTTAATAAAAGGCCTAGCACGATTTGTGTCAACGGCCGGCTCGGAGAGTTTGGACAGAAATTCGTCGGACAGAGCATTCATTCCACTTCGGGTCACAAACTATATAAAAGATCTCCCCGTGTTATTTTTGAAAATCAAATGGTCCATTCAAATTGGGTTTGCTACCTAGCGAAATCGAGGTCTGGACGCGACGCAACAACTTAAGCAGCACGTGATAGGCCCAATCAGTAACGTGAGGATGGACCATGTGACAAGGGTCAGTGACAGAGTGAGGGGAATCTTAATCCTTTCTTATTCTTATAAATAAGAGCCTTATAACCTCTTTCTCCCCTTAACCGTATATCCACCTCCATGAGCATCCGTGCTCCAAGAAAGGGCGAAAACTATGAGCTCAGTGTCGATTTGAACAGCGAATATCGCGAAAAGAGAAAGGATGCCATCAAACGCACTATCGCGTCTATGACTGTTGGGAAAGGTTCGGTCCTTCGCAGCTGCGCAATCCGAGTGTCAGGGTCTTATTATTATATATCTAGATGTTAGCGGACTCTTTCCAGATGTTCTCAAGAACATGCAGACAGACGATCTTGAACAGAAGAAACTCGTATACCTTTATCTAATGAACTACGCAAAGACTCAGCCAGAACTTGTCATCCTCGCGGTCAATACCTTCGTCAAAGATACAGATGACCCGAATCCACTGGTGCGAGCGCTGGCTATCCGGACTATGGGTTGTTTACGAGCGGAGAAGATCATTGATTATCTTTGCGACCCATTGCAAAAGTGTCTCCGGGATGAGAATCCCTATGTGAGGAAGACTGCGGCACTCTGCGTAGCGAAACTCTACGATCTCAAGCCAGAACTGGTGATAGACAATGGATTTCTGGAACAATTACAGGAGATGATTGCAGACAGTAATCCCATGGTGCGTGCTTCCTTTCGTGCGTTATATCCATTCACGCTTAATTCTCCGTGAAGGTCGTCGCCAATACTGTCGCGGCGCTGACAGATATTCACATTGCCGCCACATCCCAACCTGGTACATCGTCCTCGGACCCTGGAATTTTCAACATTACTACATCCATCCTGAACAAACTATTGATCGCCCTCAACGAGTGTTCAGAATGGGGCCGTGTGGCTATTTTGAATGCCTTGGTCCGGTATGTTGCTCAAGACGAAAAGGAAAGCGAGCATATTTGTGAACGTGTGGTACCACAATTCCAACACGTAAATGGAAGTGTTGTTCTCGCAGCGGTGAAGGTTAGTATCTACATCGATGTCGGAATAATCAGCTATTTCAACGTAACAAAACAGGTCATCATGATCCATATGCGAGGTGTACGACGTGAAGAACTCATAAAACAACTTGTGCGGAAAATGGCGCCACCTCTTGTCACTTTGCTCTCCTCTCCCCCTGAGGTTCAATGGGTTGCCTTGAGAAACATCAACTTGCTTCTCCAGAAGAGACCTGATATCCTATCCAACGAAATGCGTGTATTCTTCTGCAAATACAACGACCCATTATACGTCAAGGTGGAGAAACTCGACATCATGGTCCGATTGGCTTCCGAAAATAACGTTGATGCACTTTTGAGCGAACTTAAAGAGTACGTCGATCACGCCAAGTAGTTGCTTTTTGTTGACCTGAACCCAGGTATTCATCAGAAGTCGATGTTGACTTTGTACGCAAGAGTGTTAAAGCTATTGGTCAGACAGCGATCAAAATTGAATCTGCCGCAGAACGCTGCGTCAACGTGTTACTAGACTTGATTGCCACTCGGGTGAGCTATGTCGTACAGGAAGCAGTAGTGGTCATGAAGGTAATGTCAATCATATATGATCCTATGCAGAGGGTTGATCATTATGACATTGTAGGACATATTCCGCAAATATCCATCGACGTATGAGGGTGTTATTCCTATTATTTGCGCAAATCTCGACGAGCTAGACGAGCCAGAAGCGAAGGCTTCGTTGATTTGGATCATCGGAGAGTATGCCAATAAAATTGATAATGCTGATGAGCTACTTGGAATCTTTGTCGATTCTTTCGCAGAGGAATCCTATCCTGTACGATTCTTGTCATTTTATATCATCTCCTAATTCTTATGCGATAATAGGTTCAACTCCAAACACTAACTGCAGTCGTCAAGTTATATTTGAAGAAATCGGACTCGTCACAGGGGATTTTACAGAAAGTGCTTAACACTGCTACCAAAGATTGCGATTCACCTGACGTTCGGGACCGCGCATATATTTATTGGCGACTGTTATCCACAGACTCTGCTGCCGCCAAGGCATGTACGCTTGAATTTCTTTTAACACCATGATTTCACTAACAAAAGAATTATTTGGGATTGTTTAGGCTGTTGTCCTCTCTCATCGTCCTCCCATTTCCATTCCTCGGACAACGGTGGCGCCGGCGCTATTGGAGGAGCTTCTTGGGGAGATCGGCAGTCTTGCTAGTGTGTACCATAAACCAGCAGAAACCTTTATTGGCAAAGGAAGGATTGGTGCGGACGCTGTACGAAAGGGCGGAGAGTATGTGGCTTGGCTTTCCATCGAGTCTTGAAAAGTGATTGACGTCCTTTCATTAGCCTCGAAGATCAATTTTCAACACAAAAGGCTCTCCAAACCGTTGTTGCGGGCCAACAAGCCGAAAATCTTCTGTACGTCCAATTTCCACGAAAGATTTTCATATATCCTTTTCAGTTACTGATTTTCGATGTTCGAATATAGCGATTTCGACGATGCCACTGGACTGGAGGGTCAACCATCAGGCTTGGCTGCTACTGAGGTTCTTGCAAAGACCCCTGCAGCTGCAAATCTCCTCGCAGGGACGTCTAGCAATCCTCTGGACGATTTGGTATCTATCTTTGGCGGACCGTCAGAAGGTGGTTCGTTGCCCGCACCGATGTCCTTTGGGGTAAACTCTTTCAATGGAGCTGGAGCTGCATACGGTGGTATGCCTATTTCGCCTGCTCCTCCGACCCCTGCTCCTTTTAGTGCTGTACCCCAGACAGCCAAACCCGTAGCACAACAGCCTCAAGATGACCTTCTTGGACTGTTTTGATTTGAGTTTCTCCGCATTGTCTGAACAGGCATGCATCATTTGTTATCGCGCTTTTTTTGGAAGGATTTTTGTAATTTTCAACGTAATGCGATTCGGTTTTCACTTTCCTTTTGTTGTCAAGTTCGTTAGTTTTTTTCAGCGTTCAACTCGGACAGGTAGCCCGTATTGCGGCAAACTAACGGTCAGCAGGTCCTGTGGTTTCTTCCCCGTTTTATACTAGCACTTGCGATGTAAATTGGGTTCTACCTCTTTTTCAGAAGAAGTGACATTTATTACACGAATGTTGTCGTTATTTTTAAGTCGCCAAGTCAAATTCTTCATTCCTAATTGTTAGGTACATAGCATTGTCTTACTCACCGCCAGGAAGTCGGCTTGCGCTCCTTCGCTTATCTTGACATGTACACACAAAAAAACTCACGTTAGGTCTACCCGATGCTTCTCTTTGTACTCGAGGATTATTATTGAGCGCTGGTAATTCCAAAACGCCGGTATAGTATGTAATACATTCCTTTGGCTACTGCCACAGGAACAGATAATCAACGTTTTCGGCTCTCCAAATTTAATGCCGCTCCAAGGACGTCACATTGCTTGGTTACTTTCGGCGAATTTGATGTTCCCCCTTTTTCATAAATATCTTTCTCTCTCGTCTTTGAATATGTGAGAGTGTTCTAGCTGCAATCTATCACGCTAAATTATTTCTGGCATCCGTCTACATGGAATTGTGGTATGGATAATTTATTTCGCTTGTGAGCATTGTCTTTATCCTGCTTGGAAATTTCCGATTACGTCCTGTAGGCTGTAGCAGGTATCATGAAGCACTGGGAACATGCACCGCGCTGTCTTGATGTGTCACTCACTGATAAAAGGGTTCCTTGGCAGGCGATATGAACTCGTCAAAGCAATTTTTAACAGAACGCTGCTAGAAGGAGTATGCACTTCTCTTCGGCTCCATCGTCTGAATTGATTCTGGGGTAGTTGAAAATAAAATACGAACGTACGCATACAGTAGCATGTAGTAATAGTAATAGTAACCTCGCCACTAGAATAGCTTTTAACTACCGAGTCGTACGTGAGACCAGAAGAATCACTGGGCCTTTTCCTTCCAGTGGCTCCTGTTCAAGTCTTTCTTAGTAGAAAAAAAGATGCTCCCTGAAGTATGTGCTTCAAATTATCAGCTGCTCAAAAGTATCCTTTCAAAAGGGGCTCAAAGCCCGGGCTAGGCCGTTGACTACGGTTCCAACATAATTGCTCGTAAAGATTTACGTTCTGCGAATCATACGTATGTAGAGTATGTATCCTTCAGCGCCATTTGTCGTTGTACTTTGACTGGTTAATCCCCCGATTTTCTTTTTTTTCTTTCCTTTTCTGCGCTTATACCAAGTATTACCTTCGCCCGATTCATTGTTAGATCGGGCCCATTATTTGCACATGCGTACCTCTTGTCCAGAAGCAGTTAGTTATTTTTAGGCGCGGCAAGATACAGTGTCTAAAAATAGGCATTGTCAATTACTTACTCAACATGTCGTTATCTCTCTCTTTCTCCAGACCAACTCCAGACTGCAGTTTCTTTTTTGAGTACGAAGTTTCGGTATCCGTTTCAGTGGTCCAGCTGTAGACTGCGGTGATAGGTTGTAGCCTTTAAATTTATAGCTGTGAACTTTTGCCTTGGACACCACCATTCCTTCGGGTTTTGAATATAGTCGGACTTCTTGTCATGGGAAATCCCTCGGTTCACTTGAGACGATGTCAAAGAAATGAGGGAGGTCCCTTGTGATGTATTTGTAAAATTCATGTATCATGTCAAAATAGATATCGATATTGCAACGCTTCATATTCCACAAGCAATGAGGCTCGCTTAACGGAGTACTCACAGGTGTCATGTGTCCATTGGGCAGAAAAACTAAATTAGTGACGATGCGGATGTTCGGTCATAAGCACAGGTCATTGCACATTAGTCTTGGTAGTTGACTCGGAAACCAGCGTAATGGGTCGTATATAAAACCATAATTAGGATGTTGAAAGCAGTCGATGGAGCTCTCCAATGACGTCATGTTATCTCATTCCAGAGTACCTTTGGCCTCGTAAATGAGGCGCTTGAGAGAAATCATATTGAGGCGCCCATGATCATTACCAAGTTTTCCGGTCAAATATCTGTAAAACACGTGATATATTGACCCAATAATGTAAATATTTGTCATCAAAAGATTTTCTGTGCTTGGCCTGGCCATGAGAAGGACTTGTGGTATTTCTGTCCATTTTGACCTCAAACTTACCAAGCCCTTATTCTGACAGGTGTATGCTATATATTTTGTAGTTGAAAACATGACCCATGGGGCGACTGTATCGGGAACTGTTCATCTTCTCAACTTCTCATCAACGGCAGACGAAAGGGACAAAAGAACCGTTCGTTGTATGAACGTGTCTTTCTTTCTCCCGTCAGTCTTCTTATGCTGACTTGACATACCGCAAGCCATGCCTATTTGATCTCACGGGGGCTCCAGTCTCAGTCTCTCTTATCATTTCCTACTGGAGCTTTTTCGCGTCGGCCCTGCTAACCTGCTCGGTCCGTGTTACGGGATGCTCTCAGAAAGGGAAACTGTGGTGTCCCTATTGTGACAGCCCGTTGGAACTGTAAATCAATTTATTCTCGTTCGCAATATGGACATCGCCACCTGTCAACTCTTGCGCGGAAAGGTATAAAGACCTACCCATTCTTTTGCATTGCTTCATCGTCATTCCCCTCTTTCTTGTGGATTCTCAGCATGGATATTCCTTTGTTGTCGGCTTTCACTACGCAAAATGTCGTTGGCGCCGTCGTTATTTTACTTGTCCTGCTCACTTGCCAGTCATTCGCGTCTTCTTTGAAAAATATCCCTCCTGGACCTAGGCCACTCCCACTAATTGGAAATGCCCTTCAGATACCAACAGACGACCAGGAAGGCGTGTTTACCGAATGGGCAGCTCGATATGGTCAGTTTGTTCTGCGTGGACCCTGTTTTTTTTTCCTCTCAGACTGAATGTTCCTAGGCGATGTGGTGCACATCAAGATATTCAACCAATCAATGATTATTTTAAATAGTCTCCAAGCTGTCCGAGACCTGCTCGATAAGAAAAGCTCAATATATTCAGATCGACCCCGCTTTGTGTTGATGTCGGAAATGTGCGTAACTTGAATTTTATCGTCCAGCTGCCTGAAAATAAATCATGGTTCATAACAGGATGGGTTGGGAAAGTGCCTCGACTCACCAGAGATAGTATGTGTCAATCATCTTTCTTCCCCATGGTTCATTCATATCATCTCCAGTGGACCTCGTTTTCGAAAGCATCGTCGTTTCATAAACCAAATCTTCAATCAGCGAGCCATATCCGCCTTTCGTCCTCTGCAAGAACGGGAAGTGCTCACTCTCCTGGACAACATGCTACGAGCTCCTGAGTCCTTCGTCGACCACTTCAGACAGTGAGTGTATTTTCTCTCGTTCAAGACCCGTTCCTTGGCATGGCGTGGAAATTAAAAAGCTCGAGCTAGATTTTCAGCGGCCACTATTCTAGAAATCGCCTATGGTCATAACGTTACATCTGTCGACGATCATTTTGTTCGATTGGGTTAGTGACTAGTCTCGTAAAAATGTTATGAAGCACGGCTATATGCACTTTCATTAGTTGAACGCGCTGCCACTCTTACGGTATCGGCTGGCACGCCTGCTGCAAGTCTCGTTGATTTCTTCCCTCTGATAAGGTGGGCTACGCCTTTTTTCAATTTATTTTTCTGCCTTTTTAAACTCAATACACTGTCCGTAGACATATCCCGACTTGGGCGCCATTTTCGATGTTCAAAGTCAATGCCTTGAAGACGCGGAAGGCTGTAGAAGCGATGATGAATATACCCTTCGACCAGGTAAAGAACAATATGGTACGGACCTTCTCCAAAAAACCTATGTGGCGCAAAGGATTCACAAGAACGCCTTTCATTCATTCAGGAATCGGGAAAGGCCGTTCCGTGTTACATATCGACGCTGCTTGATGCCCATCGCGATCATAGTGGCTTCATATCGCCCGAAGACGAGGAGGATATCAAAGGCTCTGCCGGTACATTGTTTGCTGGTAGGTCACCACATTCTCCACCCCCCCACCTTCTCTTTCTTCTCCCGCTTTTGTTCGCGTAATTGAGCACGAGTTTTTCGTTTTTTGCGTAGCGGCCGAAGATACGGTTAGTATGCCTTTTTGAACATGGCTTTATTTTTTACTACTCGAGTGGGGTGAACGTTGATTTTGTGTTCGTATTTGTGTTTGCGTGTTTCATTGCAGACCATAGCGACGATGCATTCTTTCGTTTTGGCGATGGTTCTCAATCCGCGAGAATTTAAAAAGGCCCAAGAGGAGATCGATTCGGTGGTAGGGAGAAACCGATTACCGCGTATCGAAGACCGGCCCTCTTTGCCTTATTTTGAGTGCGTTCTAAAGGAGGTCCTTAGGTGTGCGGTTTTTTCCGTCTTTATAACTATCTACTATACTGAGCTAGCGAGGAAGGTGGAATCCGACGGTGCCGCTAGGAATGCCTCATCGAGTCATGGAGGATGACTTTTACCGAGACTTTTACATCCCAGCAGGGACTACGCTGCTTGCGAATATTTTGTAAGATTACTTCTTTTAACCCATCGTCTTCTATTATTCTGAAAACAACAACTTGTTACAGCGCGATATTACGAGACTGCGACGAACCTGATTTGTTTAACCCCCAGCGTCACCTGGAGGATGACAGTCTCCCAGACCCATTTAGTGTGGTCTTCGGTTTTGGAAGACGGTAAGCTACTTTCTTTCTTTCCTGTGGCAACCCTTCATTCATCTGATCCATCAACCCTCTATGAAAAGGATATGTCCGGGTAGGCACCTAGCTGAATTCAGCTACTGGTCCGTGGCTGCTAGTCTGGTGTCTGCATTCGATATCTCCAAGGCGCTGGACGAATATGGGAACGATGTTAATGCGAAATACGATTTTCTGCACGGATTCGTACGGTACGTCACTTTCCATCGGTATCCATGCGAGATAAGGCTCGAAAAACGCGAAATTCCGACTGACGCTCCAAATTCATTATTCTCTAGCCATCCTATACCCTTCAAATGCTCCATTAAACCGCGATCAGCGAACTTGAGCAGCCTTATCAGCCAAGCGAGGGAAGAACTGAAGTTGCAGTGATTATGGTTATGACATTATGTGGTCTGGTCTGGTCATGGGCTCCGACCTCCGACCACGAAGCAAAGCACAACACTCTATCGCACGCACAACGAGTTTTGAACATTTTTCTGATTCGCCTTTCCTTTCCTTCGTGTTTTTCTCTTCTTTTTTTTGCTGTTCCTATTTCCATCATAGGAAATCGTCAAAGTCAAAAACAAGTATTGTATTTTTACGTGATGCTTGACATGAGTCTTTGTTTTTATCTCCTTTCTCCACGGATAATGATTGTATTAAACCTACTATTTTCTTTCTTTCTTTTTCTCTTCAAAAAGCACTGTATTGGTTGCCTTCCCCCCCTTTCGACCGGTCATATTTCCGGTATATTATTCGAAAGTTCGAGAACTTTCGTTTTGTAATGATAATGTAGCTTTCATGATCAATGGTATTTTCGGCAGCGTCACTTTTCTAATTGCTCTTTCTTCTTCACCATCATTGCCATATATCCAGGATTGTACGACATGCAAGCTTCAAATTCGAACAAGCTTGAATCGCCTTTGGCCCTCCCAGCTCCAAATGGTACTAATGCGAACGAAGACTCCAAAAAATTGGAAGTCAATGGCACACAGAAAATCTCACTTGATGAACTTGGTCCAATGGTGGTCAATTCTGACGGGGTTCGTACGTTGGGTTTTTTTGGCAATTAAAATAAGGTTGACGTCGGCCGCGTGTCCTGCGTAGACGCTCTCTCGGATCGCCAATTGGCAAAATCTGACCGACGCAGAACGAGAAAGGACCCTTCGCGTTCTTTCGGCCAGGAATAGGTAAAAAATAATCTTTTCTATATTCTTGTCGATGATATCATCTCAATCGACGAATGGATCTTGGATGGATCCTGGTCTCCTGGTGTACCGTTGGCGACTGGGGTCAGGTCTGTATATGGTAACGAAGTTTAATTTCAAGGAGTATTCGAGGGTTTGTCCGTGGGATTTGGCACCGCTTCGCTGTTGATTTGGGTTTGCGTGACTACCATTTCCGCACCTTGTGTCATCCTTTTGTTGTCTGTGTGTCAAAATGAATGTTTTCCATGTTTTTTCCATGTTATTTATGAAACTCTCGTAGCCGGGTCGCCACTTGCATCATAAAACAGGTATTTGTGTAATTTATGTCGCTCCTTGTTCAATTCTACTATGTTTTACATAGAGTATGTCATGCATATATATATATATGAGCTGAGTTGAAATATGCCACACAAATGCCATACTACTTCTATCTGATGCCATTTTACTGAGTTCAGATCACAGGCTTTATACCTTGAGTCCGATTTCGACCTGATTTTTGCACACGGCCCACTAGGATCCATAGTAAATAATTATTTACATCAAGGAGAGGCTTTTAAAGATTCAAGAGCACGAGCATGAACTTTAATCCATAAAAAAAGGACTCGTAGTACTGCACCGACGAACTCACGCTCTTCAACCCTCTAAAAAAAATACACGTTATTTTCGAAAGGTGTGGCTTGAATATTACGCACAGGCGATATGTCTCCAGGCGTCGTCGGCCGTAAACGGTCACTTTGTTGCAAGGAGTTGCCTCCCCATCCCGTTCACACATGTATTTGAATTCCATGCTATTTCAAAACTCATGAATATGAGGCTATGATACAAGTCGTTATTTAAATAGGAAAAGACTAGAGAGGAGGGATACTCAGAGAGATGGAGAGCAAATGGGGAGCAAAAGGAGTTAACGGAAAGACGAGAGAGGGAAGGGAGTGAACGAACAGGTACAGTATCTCGTCGCAATCGAACTGCCGCCTTTTTTTTGTTGTTCCACACCAACATGAGTTGACCAGTCTATATAACTACACGGTTGTGTTTGTCGCATAGTGTACTAGTGTCCATCGTTGGCGGTTGTAGTTGTGTCACACCTTTCGTTGTTGATACCATGTCGTCATGTGGCATCTTAGTGGTGCCCGTCGTGTTGGCGGTGTTGTCGCGCTGTGGGCAATAGGAAGCGGTGGTCGTGGTCGTTGGTGGTGGTGTCAAACGGTGAATGATGGATAGGTCCGACTTCTCACCTTTTTTGCAAAAACGATGCGATACAATCCCACGGATCAATACCACCCTTTGGGTATAGCCTCCCTGGAGTCTTAGAGAAGGAGTTTTCTCTCTGCCATTCTCAGAGGCGCATTTTCATTTTTGAAATTAGTATAAAGTTCTCTGTCGGATGTCTCAGATAGTTGAACTTCCAAGTATTGACGAACATCGCGTCCTCAAAATATATCACGTGCAATTGCCAACGACACAGAAAGAAGAAGCCAAGAAGAAGCCCAAAATCCAGAGACGTCACGACAACGCCTGCATTTGTTCTTATAGCTCCAATGTAAATAGAAGGGTATAACTGGTACGGCATCTTGTAAGGTATTGATACATCTACTGTAAACCCTGATTTCTTACAAAGTTCTAACACTAGTGACTACGTGCGAACTTCAAAATTTCAAATTGCGGGTTTCTAGCTACAGGTAAATGCTGCGTAGTATGCGCATTTAAAGCTCTAACGTCCTCTAATATATCCCTTCTTGGCCTGTTTCAAACATATTCACCTAAAAACTACCCTGTCACGACCTGGTCACACCAAAGAATGTTAACGAGGACCCCATCATCACGAAGTTCGTCGCATCAGCCTCGGTTTGATAAATAACTTAGACCTGACCCCAGTCGCCAACGGTACTGGTGCCTGCGGCCGTGAAGACGCGCAAGGCCGCTGCCTTATGCATACATAGCTCGCCCCTCTCTGTCCCATTTTTTGTTCTAATAAAGCGCATTATGAGTGTGGCGCACTGCTTCCTGGCCACTGGCACTTTCGAACTTTGGCAGCCCGAAACAGAGTTTCGTGCGTTTTTTTCGGTCTTGGCTTGGCATCTTTTCTCCCCCCTCTCCGACAAGTTGTCAATGAACGAATTTTTTGGCAGACCGCGCTGACATTCTTTCTTGTTTCGCTATCTGCTTGATATTTGCGGATTTTGACAGGCTTCGTCTGGCAAATGAGGAGAAGAAGCAACGGGATGCTGCCAGTTCTACTAGCACCAGCACTGAATCCGATGATGGAGCACGGCCTGTATCTGGATCCGAATCCGAGCATCCCGCGACTTCGACTCGCATGTCGATTTTGGACACTCCAGAAGAACCTCCTATCTCAACAGAGGAATGAGACGGAAGGAAGGAAAGACAGGATGTAAATGACTAAATTTATGGCCGACGACGAAAAAGGAAAGAACGAATGAATAAAAGGTTGTACATGTGCATTCACAATTTAGTTGTGTTCAAGCTAGCCTATTGAATTTTGTTCGATAAAGTTGAGTACTTTGAGTGTTCGAACGTTGAAACATCGGAATCACCCCGACAAGAGGATGCGTCACCTGCGGCGGCGGCGACGACTCACGCCAGCTATCAACTTAGCGCCCTGTGTGCGTTTTTATTTTCCGGACGTCAGGTTTTCCGAAAAGCTTCACGGGAAGCTAAATTTTGAAGGGTACATAATACCACGCGCAGCGAGGCAAGTATATGTGACTGGGCAGTGGGTATTAATAATATAACATTGCCAGTGGGTCGGCCGATGTCGATTAGAGCTCAAGTCAAGCCCAAGTAAGAGTATGTAGGATTATTTTTTCACACCAAGTAACCTACTGTACTTATTTACTTCTCATCGCATACGGCAATTGGCGATGGGAAGGGATTGACAGAGTGGGATGACGTCGATGTAGGCTTTTTGATGCTTGATACATTATAATTTGGATCAATCTACTAGTCGGATCGTCGGTGCGTAGGTAGGGTGGGCTTTGAGGTGGACTATCTTGCCCAAGGAGGAATGGGGTCCTCTACTTTAGAAATAACCAATACGGATTGTTTATCGGCATCGGCAGTCCATCTTGGCTATGGACAATTGTTACGATATGTTACGAAGGAAGGAGAAAAAATGAAATGATGGACTTACTTCCCATGGTACACCACCAATTGTGCATCGGTGAAGTATGGGTTGCCCTTTTCGCAATATGTCACCGATGAGTGTGGGGTTAACTTCATAGCTTCGCGGAGTGTTGCTTATCTGGAACGACACAGAGCGAAGATGGGTCAATTTAGGGATGTCATTCAAGAGAAGGTCCTGTGGCAGAAAGGTTAGAGGTTAAACATGCCCAGTACATGTACGACGCACCACAGCACCCTTTCCACATTGTAAGGAAATAGCCTCTAGTCTCGAGCAAGTTGATAACAAGTTCCGAAATGATTTAAGATTGACAAAAGCCGTCGGAAAATCCAGCACTCGCAGTGTCTCTGAGTGTTTCTTGAGGAGGTGATCAACGAGTGCATCGTGCGAGAGATAGGTTGTAGATTCGTCTTCGCATTCCAAATGCAAAGCTTGTAGGCCCGGAGATCCAGATATAGCCCTGCGCACCCATTTATCAAAGTCGTTGACTTCCCTTCGGATGTACATTGCTGGGTATGTGACGGAAAGTGAACGAAGACATCCAAGTCTAGGCTGGCGTACGGCATGTCGAAGTTGCTGATGGTATCTTTAGCATGAACCTATCGTACAAGGAGAACGAGTGGCATACCCAATAATACCGCAATTGAAGCGTTTGCAAGTGCTTTAGCTGGCCGAGAAATACGAAAACATCATCATTCGTCAATGAGTAGGACAGTCCTAGGCTGAATGCCTGTAATCTCTCCTCCACATGTGGTACGATGGCCCTTAGGACACCCGGTGTGACTGAACCACAGTTTTCCTGGGCGAGTCATTAGTGTTTATTCCAAAATCCTTTGTGAGGAGCTTACTTGCAAGTGAAGTTCTACTAGGCTAGAAGAAATTTCGGCCAACCATTCAGGGAGTAGATTCAATATTGTTCTTCCAGGGTTGAACAATGATAATTTTCGAAGCCCCGTGATGTGCACGATTGCGGGGGCATGAGCATCGTCCGTGCAAGACGAATTGACAGATAACTCAGTCAAATAGACGAGATTGTGCAACATAGGTATGCTCTTCACAAAAAGAGTTTCATGGTACGTCTCTGGCGTAAATTTAACGCGTGTAAGATTGACAAATTTCGCCAGAGCAGTGGTGATTTTTTCTGGAAGAGTATTTCGGGGTGGAGGCCTCGGTGATATATTTCCTTAGAAATGGTTGGTTATTTTATCACACGAGAAGAGAGGTTAGAAGACATACCACTTATTTCAAGGATGCGTACGTGAGGCGCATTTTGAGGAAGACACGCAGAAGTAAAATTCGTGTTATTCTAATCATATGAAGACAAGAACATTCGATGAGGAAATTGCTCCTACCGGTAAAGCTCCGATATCTCGCAGATTGAGGATTGTCACAGGAATGGATTTGGGAGAAATGACCACGACAGAATATAGCATTTTAGATGCAACGAGATTGAATTGCCAGTTTACGAGCGAACAGTGGAAAAGTAGAACGTAATCTTGTCCGCAGATCTCCAAAATACGGGAAATAATGTCATAGCTAATTGAATGGGAGCTCATGTCTGAACTTCTCGCTGGTTAGCGATCTTCTTCGGCCTGTAAAGCTTCGAGCTTCAGCGTTTAGCACCCAAGTCAGAATGAAATGATAGGTAGAAGATATTTTCAAAAAACCTTGTTTATTGTAAGGCTCATGACCTCCGCTATATGCCGATATCAGCCGATGCACTTTCACAGTCCGCTTTGGTTCCGCTTAATGTCCGCTTGATGTTAGGATCCGCAATAATGCCACAACAAATAACCAAACATGAGTAATTTTACCACCGTAAAGTACGCGGCACTGCCACACTGGTCGCGAGTTTGATTTTTTGTAGCCCTACAGAAAGGAGCATTCTCTAGTTCGGTAAGACTTGGTCATAAAGTCATAACACAAGGCCTCACACTACTTGACGTGAGCGCCTGCGATGTGCATGAAGTACTAAGTCAAATTCATTCATTGAGTCATTTTCTCATCAGTGCATGCCGTGTTCAGCCATCATCTGGGATTGAACTTTTGTTTGTTCACGAATTTCAAGTTTCGACTTCTGAAATTATAACGTGCGTGTCTCCGAGGTTCAGCCCATATAAGCCTACGCATGAAAATTACATTCGTTTCTTCAAGCAAAAGATATGAAACGAGAATGAATTCCTCCTTGATGATGAAATGTATGAATGGGGAAATAGTCACGGGACTGTGTTAAAATATTAGCTGTCAGGAGGAAAGCAAATTTGAGGACGACTGTTTTTTTATTACACGACAGCGACGATGATACCGCGCACTGCGAGAAGGCTTGAGACAACTTTATTGTGCGCTCGTCAAGCTCTTCCTCGTCCAGCTCGCCTTTATTCCACTCCTTCACAAAAGCTGAACGCGCCGGCAACGGCGACAGCAACCTTCGTCGAACCTGAAATCCCCCCATTCCTACACCAAAATGCCACACAATCTACAAGTTTCCTCCCCCAGTTGCGCGAATTCCTCATGCGCGAACCCGCATTCACCTATGTACCTACCCCAGAGCCAGCAAACGCCACGACGTCCGAGACTGACCGCTGGTTCGGCGATCCTGGCAGCCTCGACATGACTGGCATCATTGACGCTTGCTTGCACAACCTGTACGACGTTCCGCGTGCAAAAGATGTCTTTACGCGCCTTCGTCAACGGGTAGGCTCTGTTGCACTGGAAACCCCCTTGTACAATTCTTTCTTGTCCGCATATTCGGGGATGGCAGACAAAGAACCTCATAAGAAACGTGACTGGCTCTTGGAGGCTTGGAACTTGTACGAGATTATGGAAAACGGATACGAGCAGATTCACCCAAACGCGAAAACATACAGCATTATGCTGTCTATTTGGCATGAGTGAGTCTTTTCCTCGATAAATGTCAAGAAGCTTGACTCAATATACACACAATATAGACATCATATGGAGGAGCTGGTTATTCCCTCGGCTCGTGACCCTGGATTCCTCCTCACAAAACTCATCGGTCGGGATATCTCTGTACTTGATGTCGTTGGTAATCCTTACCTGAAGGACCCCAAAATGATCACGAAAATCGCTCAAACTCTTGCTGTCCACGGTGTTCGCCTAAAGTTCCGGGAAGTTGTTGAGCAGCTTGGCCAAGGAAAGGTTGCTGCTAAAGAGGAAGATGTGTTTGCTGATGTGCCTGATATCAACCCCGTCACGAAGCAAGTCACTGTCGATGGTGAAGTTGATTCGGAGGTCCCATTTAACATTAGCGCACTTCGTCGCCAGCTCAACAAGGTTATCGAAGCTCGCAACTTCCTCAAGCAGGATGCTTATGCTCGGCAGAGACATCTTGAAGCATCAGTGTACGACCTTGCGAAGGAACGCTCAGATCACGTAGGACAGACACTGAAGGTCACCGGAGTTGTTGATGGGAATTTGACGAGCCCGCAACTGAGGGCATGGATGTTTGACTGGCACGTTAAACTGAAGGACCTATTGAAAAAAGAGATTGCAAATATGGAGCGTCAGGAAGCGGCCAGCGGCAAACGGAAGGGTGAACTCATCGTAGCCTATCTCAAGCTCGTCAATCCCGACCGACTCTCTTTACTCACTATTCTCGAGATCATGCGTATTCAAGGCTCGGGCGGCGTTCTGGGTGGCGCGAAGACAACGAGGGCCTTGATCGCCGTCGGAAAAGCTGTCGAAAACGAGCACAAGGCACAGATCTGCAAGACGAATCAAATCCCAATTCCTGAATTTGGACCGAGGGACGATCTCTTCACAGTCAGAGGATATCAGAATCTCCACCAACGTCGAGCTATCGCTGCAAAGACGCTGTCGGACGCCGAAGAATGGACATCGGCCTGGAGTCAAGCATTGCGTGTCCGAATCGGTTCCGTTCTTGTCAGCCTCCTCATAGAAGTCGCCGAAATTGTACAGAAGAGAGTCGATCCAAAATCAAACGCCGTTTTGTAAGTCGCTCAAGTTATCACCCCGATGACATACTCATCATCCATGTTCTCATTTCTATAGAGAGGAAAGTCACCCGGCTTTTTACCAGTCATACGAATATGTGAGGGGTCAAAAGTTGGGCGTTATCAAACTCCACGAACAGGTCCTTCAACGGCTGGCCAAGGATAATTTGGAGAGGACCATTCATCCCCGTCACTTGCCTATGCTCGTCAAGCCAAGACCATGGTCAGACTATAACCAAGGTGGTTATCTGTACAGCAAAAGTAAGTGCGATTGCTTTTGTTACATGTCTTAATTTACATTAGCTAAATTTCCATCGTTTAGGTTTTGCCATGCGTTTCAAGGACTCTCACGAGCAACAAGTCCATCTTCGTGAAGCTACTGCGGCAGGAAACGTCGAACTTGTTTACGCCGGACTGGACGTTCTAGGAAGTACGCCTTGGAAAGTCAACAAGGAGATTTTTGAGACGGTCGTCAAAGTTTGGAATAGCGGGGAAAGAATGGGCAAAATACCCCCTGCAAAATTCGATCAGCCCGAACCTTCCCTGAGCGAAGAGAGTGCGAAGGATCTTGAAGCACGAAGCCACCATATCCAGCGACTGAAGGCGTGGACTCAAGCGAAGGCGAACAATCACTCGGAAAGATGTAGTGTCAATTACAAAGTCGAGATTGCCAAAGCTGTACGTCTTTTTTGTCACTCTTTTCGAACTCTCTTGACGCATACATTCTTAGTTCTTACACGATACGTTCTATTTGCCTCACAATCTGGACTTCCGTGGCCGCGCCTATCCTCTTCCACCTCATCTGAACCACATGGGAGACGATCTTTCACGTGCCTTGTTAATTTTCGATGAATCTAAGCCTCTTGGAGAGCGTGGTTTGCGGTGGATGAAAATTCACGCTGCCAATCTTTACGGATACGATAAGGCCAACTTCGACGATCGAGTAGCTTGGTCGGAGAGCAATATCGACAATATGGTCGAGGCGGCTACCAATCCTCTCGATGTGAGTGTTGCCAATTGTAACTTTCTTAATTATATTGTTTACATTGCATATAGGGAACAAGATGGTGGCTGGGGGCAGATGACCCATGGCAATTCCTCGCTACCTGCATTGAGATGAAGAAGGCTTACGAACTCGAAGACCCGACCACGTACAACTCAGCATTACCCGTCCATCAGGATGGAACTTGTAACGGTCTCCAGCATTATGCCGCCCTTGGTGGTGATGCAGAAGGTGCTGCTCAGGTCAACCTTGCTGCTGCTGACAAGCCTTCGGACGTCTACACATATATCAGTGAGAAGGTCCAACGTAGTGTAGCTGTAGACGCGGAAGCTGGCAACGAGAACGCGAAATTGTTGGTGGACAATATAACAAGAAAAGTCGTCAAGCAAACTGTGAGTTTTCGCTTTCACAAACTGATGGATTTCATGTTTTCGTTTCGTTATACTGATTTCGATCATGATGCAGGTCATGACTACTGTGTACGGTGTCACTTTCGTCGGTGCTCGTGAACAAATCGAAAAACAATTACGCGACCGAACCAGTATTCCCCATGAAAAATGCTGGAATGCTGCGTCTTATCTTGCCAAGAAGGTTAGCCATCGTTTGCGGTATCTCAAGACAAGTATATTGATCCCTTCGCTCCCTTTTTAGCTACTTGAAACTATCGGAGACACTTTCAAGGGTGCTACGGGCATTCAGACATGGCTTAATCTGTGCGCCCGACTCATCGCGAAATCCATTCCTGAAGAACGTCTCGGACTCATTGAGGACGAGGCTGGAAACCAGGTTTCGACCCTGCCGAAAGTTGGTGTCAAGAAGCAACAAATGACGTCGGTCGTGTGGACAACAGCCTTGGGCCTACCTATCGTGCAACCGTACAGGAAGACGGCTAGGAAACAAGTTCACACTGCGATCCAGTCTGTCTTTATCTCGGATCCAAGAGCACCCTCGGAAGGTGAGTATTCTACCGCGTTTTATTATTATTGTGGTATCTGTGGTTAATTTCCGGCCCTCTCTTAGTCAATGCGGCCAAACAGGCTTCTGCGTTCCCGCCAAATTTCATTCACAGTCTTGATGCCACTCACATGTTGTTGACCGCTCTCGAGTGCAGGGTGAGTCCATATATTCCCTTATACTATCGTAAAGGTACTGACTTACTTTTGACGTCGACAGAACGAAGGATTGACTTTCGCTTCTATTCACGATTCTTACTGGACACATGCCTGTGATGTTGATACCATGTCGGCCGTTATTCGTGATACTTTCATTGCTCTTCATTCTTCTAACATTCTCGAGAGACTCGAGAAAGAGGTTTGTGATTGAGAATACTCTCGTCTTGCAACTCATTGCTCATGGTGCCTTCTTCTAGTTCCGTAAACGTTACGCCAACTACCAGATTCCCATGGCCGAACTTCGGGGTGCCGGAAGGTCAAATCCTGCCTACAAGCTCATCGCCAAGTTGAAGGAAGCTGGTACAAGAATCTACGCTCATCCTTCACAGGCGGACGACCTTGTATGCCTTACGGAGCTTGTTGAATTTACTGCCTCTGCGGATGACGCTGTTGTCCTGTCTACTTCGAGTCTCCCTATCGAAAGCTCTGCACAAAGCGAAGAGATGGATGTCATGGAACAAGGTGACTATGCCAAATCTCAGGAAGTCGAGGAAGTCGAAGAACCCGAGCTTCAAGAAGTCGTGAAGGCTGAGGAGGTCAAGCCTGCTGCTACTCCCGTGACTCGTAAGAGACCCGAGACCCCAAAACAAATAGAAGCTAGACTGAAGAAGGAGGCGAAAGCTGCAGCCAAGAAGGCTAAGCAGGAGGCGGCAGCTGCAGCTAAGCAGGCTAAGCAGGAGGCGGAGAAGGAAGTTGCGATGAGGCACGCCGCCATGCAGTCGCAATTGAACTTCAGGCTCCTGGACAACAAGTTCATCAAGCTCACGGATCTCATCCCACCTCTGCCGAAGAAGGGTAGTTTCGAGGTCGAGGAAATCAAGGCTTCACCTTATTTCTTCTCATAGGTCCTTGTCTTTCTTTTCCTTCGACGCCTATACCCTCCGTGGTTTATTTGGGACCAATAGGCCCCTGTTATTTGTCTACTATACCGTTATCGTTATAACCTACCATCATCATTTCCCCTCCAACCTTCAACGCCATATAATTTTTCGTCATATACTCTGCTCTTCCAGCTTATCGTCCCGTGCATTTAGATAGATGTGTAATTTGTATTCTAGAAAAACTATAGTACCATTCCTATGCAATATGGAATCTATTCATCACCTTTCAACCGATACTTTGTGCTCATAATGTGAACAGTAACTCGTGCATGCCCGGAAGGTAAGGATCGAACTTCACGGTGGAACGTGGTTATAATAAAAGTTTTCTTTTCCAGCTCTATACGACAGCACACAGGTACTCTAATGGTGGTGTACGGGCTTGGGAAGGTCCTGTTCGAGGAACGCGAGGAATGCATCAGCTCCACCACTGGTTTCCTCAGTCGTAGAGGCCTGGGCAACGGGAGCAGCGTCGGCCTTGACTGGCTCAGCAGCGTCGTATTCAGCGAGTTGCGAAGCGAGATCGGTAGGGACACCAGGTGCAGAGGGAATAGGAGGTTGAGTGAAGGTCTTCACAGCTCCGACGTGTGCATCTTTAGCCTGGATAGTAACCGTCAGTCACTTTTCATTTCGAATACCTGTCTACCGGGTTGTACGTCGGTTCAAAGCACTCACAGCAGGAGTAGGCTTGTATGCTTTTATTTCACGAATGTAAAGGTCCTGAACGAGGTCTGCGGGTGTATTCGGGATGAGCGGGGTATTTTGCCAACAAATATACAACATACCCTTGCGTGACACTGCGGACGACGCGAAAGCGCGTTTGGACGCCGACTGGCGGGCCTAACCGTGTATTGTCAACATTCTAAACACAATAACAATCATCTTCTGCGTTGCTCACGATGCTGGCGGCCTGCCTGAGGATGGACGACATGGTGGTTGTAAAAGAAAACTAGGATAATGTGACGCGATGGGTCACAGTCGTGACGGGTATTCTAGGCTTGTCGAGACGGCAATGCGCTAAGAGGCCTGTGTGAAACGAAGAATATGTAAGTCTTTCCTTTCAACTACCACCATGCTTTCACGTATCTCCGCTGTCCGTGCCATCCCCCGCGCTTTCTCTGCTAGACTGTACAGCACCGGTCGCAATGAGGGTTCTGTTGCTCAGTCCCAGGGCTTCAAGTACGTGGCGTCATCACGCGTGTTCACCCGATATAACTGACAGTTACTTTTAGCAAAAAGGAGAAGGCTCATGAAGGCATGAGGCTACTCATAATGCGCTTATAGACTACATATTGACCTGAAATTAGATCAATTCATTCGCAAACATGAATTGGAGCAACTAGAGAAGTTGAGGGCTCAGGTATGTGTTTTCTGACCAAACGAAAATGACGCGTACCATACTCACGTCGTTCCCTCTTCAGATCAAAGCCAAGGAGACAGAGATTGTCAGTCTTCCCGATTTAATCTTTTATCATTCTCGCCGGAAGCTAATTCTATGAATTTGATATGCAGGACTCGCTGAAGAAGGAGCACGCAGAGCTTGAAAAGACTGCTAAGAAAGATTAAACGAGTAAATCGTCGGTGGGTATGGTTGTCTCACGGTGACTTCATATGTTTGACTTATTCACGTCTTAGTTCGCTGGTATTGGGCTATGTAAATTTCTACTATCATCAACCAACAGTCTCCTTCGCGATATAGGGGCACCTCACTTGTATAGATTTATTCAATTCAATCTTGTGGTGCACGTCATATTACCCTTTTTGTTGCGTGTATCACCTTGGATCGTTGTTTGAATGCAAGTCCAAACATCTTTGTCTAGTTTCATTCCCAAATGCCATCAAGTCTTTCGTGTTCTGCCTCTTTTTTTTTTTCTTTCTTACGCACGTCGCAATGCGCATTTATATGATGTGAGTGTCGGTCATGTGCATGATCGCGTTTGTTTTGCGAACGGCTCAAGACATAAATTATTGATTACCCTAACCTAACTGGTGGGTCTCTCTAACAAAGTTTAAACATAACCTATTTTATCTTATTCGCTGATCGAAGCAGAATTTCCATGTAGACCTAAAACTAATGGGCACTTAATTCGATCATTTTCACGACACCTCGAGCGCGGAGGATGTTTTTTTCTGTAAGGCGACATCTAGTCTAACAAGTGGCGTCAATTGTCTGGAAATTTTGACTTCTAGGTTCCCGGGGATGTCGAGGACTTGTCCTTTATGAGAAAACTATCGACCCACGTGGAAATGGATGGAAAGTTTTGGAGGATCCTAGTGGAATGGGGGATCACTGGCAGAGGATCCTCAAACCACCTTCAATCACCCCTACCAACCTCAACAAGTTACAAAATGCTCTCCTCTGTCGATCTTGGCGTAACGTGTTTGCAACGCTGCCATGTTTCAATAACGCACGCATAGCAATTACCCGCAACGATTTACACAATTACGCCTTTTAATGGACTCAAGCATAACAAAATGTAAATTCATGACCGCACCCCGAAGTGGTTCATGCTTCCAGCAATCGACCCCTTATTACAGGCCTTACCCACATGCATTTTTCGCGTTGCTCTTCACGCTTTTGATAAATCGGTGCAAGCCTACGCCTACGGGAGGTCGAATTGACCTCCGTTTGGCCGATTCGAACCACCTAAACCTTCTGCTCCTTTCTTTCATCCCGATAAAGTGAATAGTTACTATTTAACACCCAGTAGCTATTCAATCACGCTCAAATTCACACATATATCTGGGCATATCTACGATTCAATGCACTCAAGTTTATTACGTATCTATCATCAACTTTGGCAACGGCACGATCTGTCGGTATTTCTTCGAACCGATGATTAATTCTGTGTTCCTGACCAGTTGCTCACTATTCAGCTCGTACCAAATAAGCCTATGTGTTCGTCACAAATTCAGACATCTTTGCGAGCAACAGCTTGTTCTTCACTCAGTGCATGGATACAGCCCCTATTTTCACGGATATAAAACAAAATCTGGTCTTCCTGGTGTTTCCTAGTCTGGCAATGGAAGAAAGTGTGCAGCCCAATGCGAGGTTTCGGGATTGGTGTCTCTATGCCTAGCCATGCGGAACACTGGACGCATGTGCGGCGATCCGATCTATTAGCCTCCATATCTCTTGGGTGATTGCGCGCTTTCGATAAGTACTTGGTCCTTTTTCATGTTTGCATCCTGGCTCGACCATCCCGAACTGCGGTTCCATTCAGTCCTGCTTCAAAGCTCGCCTCGCTTTCTTCGTTTACTGCTTCAATCCAGGCGACTTTTCGGGTGTCGAGCGAGCGATTGTCCCCTGCTCAAGCAGCTTGAAGCTTTTCCACGTCCTTCAGTACACCGCGCGCGCAATTCTTTATCGAGACACTGTCCTGAAATTTTTCGCTTTTTCTCTTTAAGGGCGACACAGGATAATACCTCTTCTATTTTAACACGGAATTCGTCGTATACCTCTTCGCAACAACAACAACAATCATGAATGAACACGAGCTGCGTACCATGGTGGAGGAGGGCATGGCAGTCAACTTGGTCGGAGGTATGTGTCCTTGTACACCCCGGCTGAGGGAGGAGACTGATTGTCGTATGCTAGCTGCATGTTTGACTGCCTTGTTGTATGACCATCTTTTGACGCTGGATCAAGAGGTACTTCTTTCAAATTCATTGTCGCCTGAACTGGTTGCTCGTAATTTTCAATTAAGATCCTGACAATATGGCCGTAAGTTTCGGCTGGGCGCTATATCATCGAGGCTTGTTGATATCAAAAATGATTTTCTTTTGGTCAAATAGGGCACGCCTGTCAATTGCCAAAGTCCTGTTCTTGTTGAATCGTTATCCAATTGCTGCTATGCTTCTGTATGTCCATCTCCCATTTTTCTTTCGAATGGTTTTGATAATCATTTCATAGGTTTAATTGTATCTGTACGTGGACTTAGACGGCCCAATTGGAGACATCTCTCTCATTTTCATGCTCGAACAGCGGCCTCGCGAACGTACTTGCCCGATGCATTGTACGTTTGCAGTCAACATCTATGACCTTTACTGCTTTTGCTAAACCCAAGAAACGCAGTTGCTATTTTTTCATGTGATGGCACTCCGTGTATGTTTAAGGTTTCCTGATTCTTCGTTTGATCTTTACCAATGCGCGCTCGAAGGGTGGCGGTTTTATCGACTATTATTGTCCAAGGCATGTAACTTCTCTCGTTCAATAACTCGATCAAGAAATCTAATCTTTAATTTCCACGTCCAGGTATTCTGATGTTGCGAGTATGGGCTCTTCGTAAGTCACTATAATAAGTGATTCTTGAAGACTAAATAATACGACACTACATTATAGATCGGCTAAATAAAGTACCCCTTCACCATTTTATTTTCGGATATTGAGTCAATACTGATTCTCAAAATTCGCAATGAAGTGGGCGTTATATACTGGGTTCTTTTTCTACGCCGGTACGGCCTCGACGATATAATGAGGCCACAATGTTTTCTCTGATACATTACGTCTTCAGGAGGAACATTAACGCTCATTACCCTGCTCGTGGAGAATTACGTCGGGGAAGAGGTCATTTGTGTGTATTTTACCCGGCTAACTCTCAGATCGACGACAGCTCATATTTCTGGTTCACAGTGAATAAAGAACTTGACACTCTGCCGGGATGTTACGAGTGTGCCTAAGATCATTGCAGGCCAATGGTTCGTCGTTCAACCCGCTCCAAATGGTGCTAAACTCACATTTTTATGTAGGATTACTGTCGAAAGTGCGTAGATGCATTTGTGGTTATATCCTGAAAGAAGCCTGACGTACCTTTCTTAAGGTTTACTTTTCTTGCTCGTCGTTTCTAGAGCATATTACTGGTGGTACGATGGTGTTGCAACTCCGATGATTTTCAGTCTCTTGGTAAGTTCAATCCATCGCACTGGCGCGAGTTAGTGTCTCATTATTTCAGGCTAGAGATTCTGCCCTGTATTTCATGATGTAAGTGCTTTTTGTTCTGTCCTAACTCAAGTCTGCGCGGTTGCTCATGATACAACAGTCTTGCTGCTGGCAAATTATCTTGTATTCAAATTCGGTCCCGCCTTTTTGTCTAGTTTACTCGTAACGTGAGTGCTTGTTAATTTTGCTCGACCCATTTCTCATTATATTTATATGTCCCCAGACCGGCAACAACAGCAGGATGTATCCTGGGTTCTCACATGATTCTCCATCTGCGCGAAATGATTTCCTCACCAGATGATGATTATGACAATGGCAAACCTCACAGCGGCACCACCCACCTGCAGCTTCGTCCTCCGCCCAGATCATTTGGCCACATCCCACATCCACACAGGAAGTCAGAGAGTTTTAACAAGGTACTATTTGAAAAGCACTTGAAGGAACCATCACAATCTTCATGATCATACACTTTGTTTTCCACTCTCACTTTCTCAACTTCAAGTTATCATTATCCTGTCATTTTCTCCAAATAACATCAATGGTACAGTGATATAACCCAATACCGACCCAACGTCCCCTCCCCCCAACTTCTAAAACAGACGACCTTTAGCATCGTTCTGTCCTTTTCTGTCACTGCGGCTTATGTTTTTATTGGCTAAAATACTTAGAATTACCTTCTCGCCGAATATTTATGAATTATGATGCGATTTTTTCTTTCATTTCAACAATTTCGGATGGAGTCTATTCGTAACACAAAGTATCAGCAACATACGATGAGCGATGCTTGACAACTCTGTCCATTAGTTTAGCATTCCAGTTTGGTAAAAAGCATGCGAGGTTTCGTTCAATGACACTCACGTTCCATCATAAAATACACGACATTACTTTGCGTTATGGTTTCTCAATCACATCTACTAGCTGAGTCTTTGGAATTGCATCGTCATAGGCTCTGCGCGAGAGACGTGTCTGTGTCTTCTGTTCGTACGCGTAGGCAAAACTGATCAGATCGTACTCCGACCACGCCGTGCCGAAAAAGTTGATTCCGAATGGCACGCCAGGTGCTGGGTACGTCGTTAGTGGGCCTTCGGGCTTTATCGTTACATCTTCTGGGAAGAATCCTAAAGGAACTGACAGTGGTCCCACCATAATCAGTATATAAAAGGAATTCGGATAAGGACACATTACCTGTAACTATAGGATAACCGCAAAGTGCTAATGGTTCATTAATTATCAGTAGTGAGCGAGACGACACGCATATATAGATATCCTCACCTGCAGGTGTGCTTGACATTCCTCGAGCAGGAAGGACGAGCGCGTCTAACCTATAGGCTTCGAGAGCGGCGTCGATCCCTCTGGCCCCCGCGACTTCCTTCCGTAAATCAAGGGCTCGCAAGTATTCCTCGGTATGACCATTGGTTGTTTCTGATTTAATTAAACTATAATAGTTCAGCAAACGAGAAACTGGTAGGCAAGCGCGCCAACGAACATATTTTGTGATTCGAATCCAGGAGGTTTCTCAGTTTCTGGGTGAGCGTCATTAAAAGCGATAAGATCAGCAAGGGTTCGAACACCCGAGGGATTCGCTTCGAGCGACTGAAAGTACGCATTTATGCCCATCTAAAACATATTTTGTTAATGTAGGGAAAAAGTGCTATATGCATAGAGTGAATGATAAGAACCTTAAAGTCGGTATTCATCACGATGCTATCACCACTCAATTTAAAAAGCTCATCCGCAGTGGGTATGTCAGCAGGATCAACGATAGTAGCACCCAAGTCTCTCATGGTTTGCAGTGCTTGGTTAAAAATATTTTTGACAGAAGCGTCGTTCTCGGTGACTTCGTCATCCAAGAAGCGATATCGAGGTACTCCAATGCGCTTTCCACGCAAGGCATCTTTATTGAGCGCCTTGGTAAATTCAGGAAGGATGGAGGGCTGCGAGAATGTAGCCTGATCATTAGGGTCTGTTCCGGATATTAAGGAAAGGACGATGGCAGCATCCTCGACCGATCTTGTCATGGGTCCAACGGTGTCTTGGTTGATTGAGATGGGAATGACTACATAGAACATCAGACATCAGTGCCAACATTATAATGCAGGAAGCCCACCTCCCGCTCGAGAAGTTAATCCGACAGTCGGTTTGATGCCAACAATATTGTTATTGCTCGAGGGACAGCATATACTGCCATTTGTTTCTGATCCTAGAGTCACTGTAGCAAGTCCAATCGAGGCAGCTACGCCAGAGCCAGAGGATGAGCCGCATGGATCGGCGCCTGGGTAATATGCATTCGTGCATTGTCCGCCCCTCCCCGACCAGCCAGAAGCGCAGGGACCTCTATAATGAGCCCATTCGGACATGTTTGCCTTGCCTAGATGGAACTTCAGGGATATAAACTTAAATCAATCAGGGCATTCATACCTAATATAATGGCGCCTGCCTCTCGCAGACGCTTGATGACCCCCGCATCATCAGGGACAATGGACCCAAGCAGGGCATAAGAACCAGCGGTGGTATTCATCCCTAAACACAATCATTAGAGTCAATGATGTTTAAGATCGACCGAACTAACCTTCCAAAGAAGTCGTCGCAATATTATCCTGAGAACAGGGTCGATTTCCTCACAGATAATAGTAGATAGGAACATACCTTGACAAGGACGGGGATACCATGAAGAATCGATCGTTTGCCGGTTTCTTTGCGTTCTTTGTCCAAAACAGCAGCCTGTTTCAAGGCGAAAGAATTCAATTCGAGGACTGCTCGAAGCGTTGGCCCTTTCATGTTAACTTCTTCGGTACGAGCGAAATATGCCTAACGAATAAAATTAGTAATATCATAATCGAGAAATAGTTCCGCACAGACCTTGACCAAGTCCACACTTGAAAAATGTCCAGCATCGAGCCCTGTTTGAAGGTCTGTCACAGAGGCCTCATATAAGTCAGGGAAATTCTTTTTTGTCAACACCGGAACCCTGATTTCATCGGATAATGTTAAGAATGATTCGGTGGTAGGCGCTTCAAGTTGTAAGTCTCCCATTGTTTCTATACGCTGTGGAGGCTGATGGCAGAAGGATAGAACTACTGCACAGCGGGATCACATATTAACGCAGTAATAGACGTTATCTCCAGGTTATTTTGACATGAGAATAAAAGACTGAATCGAGAAAAGACTGAGAACTGAAACTCAGAAAGGACACCATAAACTGTAGTGATAGAGTCTAGACGCAGTCAGTGATAATTGTCACCTGATATTGGGCATGGGCTCGCGTCGGTCACGGCGTCACCGTGACGGTGGACTTGCGGTGGACTGTCAGCTCTTTCTCTTGTTTTCTCATGTCAAGATGTTAAGAAGGAAATCCATATATTTGCTTTTGCCATGAAGACGCTCCTATCTTTTCCCATCAACGAGTTCATAGTGAATAGAAACAATGGGGGATATACAACTTGAGGCACCTACCACCAACACATTCCTAGTTTCGTCCGTGTCGGGAGACGCGTTGACAAAAGAGAAACTTCCGGACTTGTATGAAGCCTCTATGACAGATCTTCAAGCTGAGCTCGATGCTGAGCACTTTTCAAGTGTCGACTTGGTCAAGGTCTGCGAGGAAATATTTCTCAATTATGATATCAAGGCTAATCCCATTCATTAGGCATACTTCGCTCGTACTGAGGAGGTCAACGCGAATGGACCAGAGATACGTGCAGTCATAGAATTGAATCCTTTCGCGCTGGAGCAGGCTGCTGTCTTGGACAAGGAACGCAAAGAAACTGGAAAACGATCACTTCTGCATGGTATTCCTGTGCTTGTCAAGGTCTGTCCTCATTTAACCTATTATTATTTACGACAAAACCAAGTTTGTTCACAGGATAATATTGCGACGATGTTTTTGGAAGGTCAGTTCGGTCAAGTTCATCTATTTATTGATGCCTATTTTTATCTATCAAGGAATGAACACCACAGCTGGTTCGTATGCCCTGCTCGGTTCCGTCGTTCCTGATGACGCCGGGGTTATCAAGCGTCTGCGAGAGGCAGGAGCGATTATATTAGGTATGCATATCGCGATCAGTGAATATCTTACGTTACTTACTCGAGGTTTATGTAGGCAAAACCAACATGTCTGAATGGGCCCATTATAGAGGCGGCTGTGCCTCTGGCTGGTCAGGCAGGGGTGGGCAATGTACAAATGCATATTATCCAGGCGCTAACCCAGGTGGATCGTCCTCTGGATCTGGCGTGGCCGCTTCAATTGGACTTGCTGCAGTGACTTTAGGCACAGAGACAAATGGGAGTATTTGTAGTCCCTCGAGTAATAACAATATCGTCGGCATTAAACCAACTGTCGGATTAACGTCGCGAGCAGGGGGTGAGTCTCCTGCCTCGAAGTGTTATTGATATCAATGTTCACATTCTGTGTAGTCATACCTATCTCTATTAATCAAGATACTGTTGGGCCTATGGCAAGATCGGTCGAGGATGCTGCCATCGTCCTCTCCTTAATATCCGGAACAGACCCTAATGATGATGCCACATTCTCGCAGCCGGCTACCCTTCCTGATTATACCAAGGCTCTCAATAAAGATGCCTTGCGTGGCAAGCGCATCGGAGTACCTCGAAATCGTTTTTTAAATAACGCAGTGGTCGAGTACGACCCTTACGTCAAAACCATCTTCGAGCAGGCACTGCAAACTATGAGAGACTTGGGTGCCACTATCGTCGATCCTGCTGATCTGCCCTCTGTAGATGAGATCGTCAACATGCGCGGTGCTACTATCGTGATGAGCACTGACTTCAAGGTTCCTTTCATATGCATTTTGTCTGCGCGATAAATTACTCAGAAAATACCTCTAGATGGGCATAAAAGCGTACTTGCAGTCACTAGTGAAGAATCCCTCGGGTGTTCAAACCCTTGCTGATATCATTGCATTCAATGACGCTCACCCAGATACGGAGAAACCTCCTGGATATGACTCTCAAGACCTGTTTGTCTTCATGTTTAGTATCCGACCTGCGGAGCGTGCTAAATTACTCCAATCATTCTAGTTTAATTAAATCAGATACAACCGACGGTCACAATGACGAATACCTGCGAGCTCTTGATTTACAGAAGGAGGCAGCAGGTGCTCGAGGGATCGACGCTGCTCTGAAAACCCACAATTTAGATGCGCTCGTCCTTCCTGCTCGGGGGATATCGAGCACGCCTGCAGGTAAGGTCATCAGTTCTGTCCTTAGTATGACCATCTCATCTCGTTCCCTGCTGATTATCGTTTCCTTCGTTTTAAACTACCAGCACTCTGCGGTTATCCTATAGTGACAGGTACTGCGACTTCGTTCAACTTCCAAATTTATGTTCCTGATCACGGTGCACCGCTGTCAGTTCCTTTAGGTTTTTTCCCGGAGGATGTAACGATGAATCCCGAAGGGCCATTGACGATGTATCCGGCGCCTGGTGTGCCGTTTGGGATCAATTTCTTCGGTACGGCGTGGTCCGAGTACGATTTAATCAGTTTCGCCTATGCGTACGAACAAAAGACGCAAACACGTCTCGCGCGCAGAGCCTATGATGGAGCGATTCCCAGGTCCCAGCTAGTAGATGTGATTGGCAAACCACAACTTGAAAGTGGATTGAACTAGAAGAATAGAAACAGGTGGGAAGGACCCGTTTGTTCCAATCATTACTGTATCATCACAGACCAGAGTCAGCGTCCATGTATTCTAATTCTTGGTCGTTACCTCCAACGGAGTCGCGAGGATATATGTTGGCGTAAGATGCGCTGTACATAGCTTGTTCTTCAAACGCGAGTGACTCCTGGAGATTCCTATACGTGTCTTGTCGACCATCATACCTATAAATCATCATCATATTTCTGCTGATTGAGGCCGGTTCCCAACAAAATATGGCAACTCAGATGTCTAGTATGTTATTTTCAGCTAGACATATTTTTGTCATTCTTTCCTGGTTTCTTCCTGTCTATTTACATTTGGGCATGGGAGAAGTGTATCTCTCTGAGATCATGCGGAAGCCTTGTTGATAGTCGCTTCTGAGGGCGGCAAAGATTAGCGTCTATATGTGATACGCGTCAGAAGACTCATCACGGCGGCTGCCGACTGTTGTTGAAGGCGTGAGAATCAATTCTTCGGCAATAGGCGACATACTTGAAAAAAAAAACTTCAAACCAACGCTGGCACCAAACCGATATCATAAAAGTTTCAAATATATTACAGAACTAAATATACAAGCAAACACATTCGCAATATAAATAAGAATAATAGCATGGGGGATTGGTGTGCTTATTGATACAATGATTTGAATTTATGCAAACTTATAAGTACTAGCCAAGTTGTACGGGCTTCTCGGCTAGAGAACCAGTACTGTTCTTTGTACCTAATGTAGATTTGCCGCCAGGGTCTTCACGCGGGTCAGTGATCAGAAAATGAATTTTATAGATGTAAAATACTCACAAGTGCGATCAGATGTCGAAAACTCGGCGCTCTCGATATCGTCGCTAAAGCTCAGAACCGGCCGCGACGCGGCGTGGAAGTTACTGACAGCAGCGGAAACACTGCCACTTTGGCTGCTGTTAGATATAGGCCCAGTTGCTGTTCCGCTTGTAACAACAGTTGTTGTGACCTCTCTGCCTTCAGCTACGCGATACACGAGCAGGAGTGCAGAAATAACCTGTGCCATTAGGAATTTTGATTAGAACATTTGATACGTTTCGTTCAGAAAATAATTGAACTCACGAAAATATGTGGCAAGATAGACATAATAATCTCAGCTCCGATATCGTTTGTGAAGATCAACACTAGACACATGATCTCAAATACCAGAATCAAGATGCATGACTCAATGCATATCGACACTATCCACGTATACATGGAAGCGTGCCCTCCTCCCATGACGTGACTTAGCGACCGCTTATGATACAGGATGCGCGCGACGATGAGGGACGTGAGCGTGATGTTCGCGAACACGGAAAAGGGAATCATTGTCAGACCCCCGTTGAAATTTTCGCCCTTCAGAAGGGCGAAGAATACAATCCCGGTTCCTGAAGGTTGAGTTAGTAAAATTAATATGTCTAAATCATCGCTGAATATGACATATCAAAGCTTGCAAGCGCTAATAGTGAGAGGAATGTCTTTAACAGTCGCTGCCGTATAATTGAAATTCCGTCGTACAGAATAAGGCAGCGCCAGATCTTTCAAGAATTAGAATTAGGACGGTCTCATATCCAACGATCAATTGAATTTTACGCACCATGAATCCGTCGGCTCCCCATATAACCAGCGGTAATGGAATAGGTTCAATGAACACAGATTTGACGCCTGAAACAATTGCTATAGCAGAACCTGCTGCCGTGTCGACACTTGTCATCATGAAGGAAAGGATGGTTTGTCCTATTGCCAGCGTTCCAGACAAAATCAGGTACGTGATAAAGAAGATCAGGGATAGCTTCTTGCGCCTAGTGTAACGCGAGCCGCTCCTTTTTGGCTTAATGAGGGCCCGCATAGAATTGATGTAGAGCGTAATGGCCATGCCGAAGAAGATAGCTTCAAGAACATTGGCCAGAGCCTGAAGCTTGAGCTCGCCCGTTCCGAGCTCAGAGAGCTCAGCAGGCGTGAGGGAGGATATTATACTATCAGAGGACATTGAAGCTCTGAATCACCCTGAGGTGCTGGAATTACAGCTCAAATTTTGAATGACGTATATATATACAGTCCAGTAGCCGCCAGATTATTGCTTCGATTCATTATTTTCTGCAGCATAACATGGCTTGCAGACGTCAGATACGACTACTGAGATGCTATGCCCGAGTTTTGGCGCTAGGGAAACGGACAGCATAATGGGGATAGAGCCCATATAGGAGATTATGAGTGTTTCCGATTGAAAGATGCGAGAAAGCAGCACTCACAGCCTGCCAACCTCGAGAACTAGAAAAAGCATTACGTCTTAATCATAAACTCTCAATGACGAATAAAGGCGTCGGACCTCGATCACGGTCGGTATGTTATTCCCTTTTATTTATAATATTGATGGGGGTGCTGCGACGCCGAGTCGGTCTAAACGCAAGATAAGAATAGTGTGAGTACTTTCCGAACTTTGACGATTTGGATTTTGGTGAAGAGGATGTGGTTCCGCTGCTATTATGTTCTACCGCAGTCTGTGGGTTGTACTACTATAGTCTATCTAGTCCTAAAAGGTAGTATAATATTGCTCTATGCCAATCATGTGTATATTGATAATTTTCGAATACTTTTGCAATCTTTAATAAGGAATTGCGCCACACTATATATTAAGCGAACCTTGGGAAATTCCTCGAGAAGGTTACAATCATCAACTCCCTGATGATGCAGCTAGACATCATGCCATCCGCGGATAAGATAAGAGTCGGCTGAGTGATCATCGCGACCCAATTTAAATAGACATTAAGAATCATCATGAATTTTTTGAAAAACCGCCCGTTCAGAGTTAGGTCAGATAAGAGCGGCCTTGATGCGCTTGTGACTATCAGCTCACTATATTAACCACTTCGGGTTGGGCGGTAGACTATTTTTATATGGTGTCTCTCTTCAAATATTAGTCTTGGTAATAGTGTAGTGTACTGCAGTCTGTGAATTCATACCTGAAAATTTGCTTCACAACGACAACTGCAATATACCAGCTCACTAGATTGAGAATTTACCAATCGTAATATTCTATATATTTCTTCGATTAATGGGCTCTGTAAAAAAGAAAAGAAAAGGTACGAAATCATCCCATCATGGTAATCTTATCACCCACACCGTGGGTCCGACCATCCCAAATATTAAAATTGGCTGGTCGTTCATTTCTTTTCACATAGAAACGAGGTGATGCCTTGATAACTAGTGTTACTGAATCATGTTCTGATGAATTGTCATTGCTCGGTTCTCTACGTATTCTGATTGCGTAGCCACTAGTCCGATCAGTGAATTTATAAATATTCTCAAAGAATGGCCTATGTTATTCTTTCGACATCCTTGTTCAGAGTACAGTACACACGATGCTGCGCAATGGTTTATTCTCGTCAGGCGGTTTCCCATGTGCATATCAAAACTTTAATGACTTTCACAAAGCTACATATTTCCGTTATGCGACCTTTGTACATGGGACCGTATTGGCGGAATAACGGAGAACCGGCTAGTGTCAGGAACAAGGAACAGAAATAGACGCTCGTATATGACGTCACGTTTCTGGCTATTTATAATGTTCTTTCAGTTCTGATCCAACAATGCTGCCAGGATCACGCTTCCCGAGACTTCAGAGTGACATTGAAAGAATCCTTCAGTCAAAATGTGTGATTACTTATACTGGTCGGAGTTAACATGCAACAGAGGCAATATGAACGTGATATGGATGATTATCCTAAGAAATTTGTGGGAAATGTTTCGAGCATCCATTCTTCCTTGTTCAGGAAGCTCTAAGAGTGAAAACACAAAAAATGATCAACTTTCGACACGAGAGAGACTTGATGATAAACCCCCCATGTCTGCTCACACCTCTGGCGCAGATAGCTGTTTACTGAATAAAAAGGTAATAATTTACACGTCCTCTGTTAATTTCTTATTTAACGGTGCGAACAGAGGCTCAGGAATGCCATATTTGGCATCCTCGACGTATTTATGTTTTAGAAACAGGTAAAAAGAAATACAAAGCGTGTAACTTATATATTTCTTGCACAAACAGACATCGGCCAGCAATGTCAACCTGAGTGAAAAAAAAGCGATAAAACGCAGCGCAGTGTGAAGGCAGATAAGATCAGATCAGATCATATACGTGCTTAATCGGACCCGGATCACATTTGTGCCGAAGCGGTGCCTTTCCAAACTCACTCAGGGACTCTCAGGAACTTGACTCTATCCACTGGAGTCCGTCACTTGAAAGTTGAAGTTTTCTGGTCTCTCTTTGCGCTTTCTTCATTACCTCATGATATTTGAAAGCCTTTTTCTCGTCCGTTTGAATTCATCGTGATGTATCCACTTTTGATATGGAGCTCCTACGTACTTTTGGGGTGCGCCCCATCCGCTATGCTAATGGCGCCTTTTTTGGCGTTTTGGAAACGCCTTTTGCTCTGGAGCGAATGGTATGGTGGGGCAAGCATCATGACGCGGAGCGGAATCCATCTGCCAAGGCAAAGCGTCTGGCAGTGGAATAATGGAGTGCGGTGTGTCCATTCGCACTCCGAGCAACATCCTCCTTTGTTCGTCGTTGTGACGTCAAAGACTCTTGAGGGTATATAAAGGGCTCGAGGATGACTTGGGATCGTAATTATATACAACGCTCATAACAATCAACCCAACTTCGACTACAACGACCACACTAAACATGTCGCAGCCATTCTCCCACAACACCCACACTCTTGAGAGCGAAACCTACCCTAATACCGATTTACGCAGCGGACAAGGAAATTTCGATGACCAAACCACCAACTTTGACCAGCAGGGCCCAACACAGAATTTTGGGGCCACGAACAGGAACGACTTCGACCTCAGCCCGACAAACAACTTTACCAGTGCTGGTGCTGGTGCTGCTCCCATTCACCAGGGGACCCATATCCGCCGTAACAACAACGACGTTTACGATTCCAAATCCAATACCTTTGGTAGCATGAACCAGCAACGATTAGACAATCCTACGGGCACTGGGAACACGCAAGGAAGCCTCGGAAGCAGTGGGGGGTATAACAGTCTCCCTACGACGCACGACTCGGGACGTTCAAATGCCCATGGCAACATTGCTACTGGCGGCGATCATCACAATGCTGTTGGAGCCGTCGGTGGCCCGGGTCATTCTAGTCAGGCAGCCAAGCCTGGTCTTGGGGACAAGCTTGTTGGCAAAACACAAGAGGTAATATATGATCTCATAGATGATCTTTACTCTTTGCTCATAATTTCTCCTATATAGGTTACCGGAAAGGTCACTGGCAATGCTGGTTTGCAGGAGAAAGGAGAGCTCCGTCAGCAGGGCGAGAAATTCTGATTCGCATCTATAACTGCATACTTTGTACTACCACCGTCATCCTTCGTGTTTTTCCTATTTGCATGATTCCATGAAAACATTGACAATCCTCAATGTACTCGAATAATTTTTGTAATTTAGTACTGCTCAAACATCTTCTGTAAAATTAACTTGGAATTTGTTCTTCTATCTTCATCTCTTTTTACTATCACAGCGTGCAAGGCCCATCCAGTAATTTGTAGGGAAATTCTTGTTTTGAGTATTACAAGCGCTAAGCCTCCGTCGATAATCACGCAGCCATTTAGCAAACAAAAAACATGGGTCAGTAATCATTAATCATCGAACGTCATGCCCGCAACATTGCGTCGTCATGATTCCCCGGATCCAAATTTGGCGTTCGATGACTGTATCGTATGTATGCACCGGATCCAGAGCTATTTGGGAGATCTTAAAGTTAATACCAAACATACAATGATGACGACGTATCTGGAGTCAATGAGCATGGTGACGTCATGGGCGTTAAGCATCTATTTTTACATTCTTAGCCACTAAGTATATATAAACGCCGGCGACCATGAAGTGAAAAACAAACAATACAATCTAAACCCACCACTATCGAACTATGTCAAGCATTTCTTCGACCCGTACCAATCCAGACGATACTGACTATCAAAACATCGTTGGGGATTCTGCAAGAACCGAAGAGCCCATGGACCTCACCGTCAAACACCATGTTCACAAAGAGGACGAGCCTCTTCCAGGCGCAAGTGGAGGTGGACACACTGTCGACTACACTCCCGAAGTTATTGATCACACAAAGTTACCTCCTTCAGAAGAGGGCGATACGCAGGACTTTTCTCGAAGGGACACTTCCCGTCATACGCAGTCGAATACGCCTCTTGAACACAACCCTACCGGAAGCGGTGCACCCAATGCTGGACCTGCACCACTTCAGCAAGAGGGGCATGGTATTCCCATCCAACATATCCCATCACAGCACACCGATCGTCCTGAAGGGCCTCAATCACACCCCCCTTCCTTCATGCAGTCTCCTCCCGACAAGTCCAAGTCTTTCGACATGAACGGGAATGACAAAACGACACCCAGACACACCCTTGACACCACGAATGATGACGATCCTCTCGGCTATGGGAAATTTGGCGGCGCAGGACGGACGCCGAAGATCGGCGACATCACGGCAAACATGAACGAGAACGAGGGTTCGAGCTCGAAGAGCGAGGGAACCGGCGTTCCTGTTGGCGTCCCACGTTCTTCACAAGACCAAAGGCAAACCGAACATAGCAAAGGGACGGAAGTCAAAGATACAATTGAACATCCCGTCACTCACTTTAGGAAAGATGTGAAATTGAACGAGAATAATGAGCATCACAGGCCGCAGGAAAAAGAAAAGGCGACTTTGGGCGATAAGGTGTTAGGAAAGACACAGGAAGTATGTATCCAAGTTGTTTAAACAGCGTACGGCAGCTCACCGTTTTTTATAATAGATTGCTGGGAAACTTACTCACAACGATGAGCTGAAGGAGAAGGGAGAAGTTCGCAGGCATGGTGGAGGAGTGAACTAGCTTCCAGGAATTACTTACTTGAATTTGTTTTACTTACCTTTGTTTTACGCTGAAATGTTCAGAACAACGTTGAATGAGGAGATATATTATTATAACCGGCGTCCACACCGTCTACGGGATTTGTCTTGGTCGATGTTGATGAAAATATGTATGAGTAAGTCAAAAATACAGGAAGCAATAAACGAAATCTTACCATAAGCAAAGCAATCTAAGGGGAAAAAATACCTGGTGTGTAGTAAAAAGAACCTTGACTGGGTTGCAGGCTTCAGGACAGGAGAAAGCTCAGGCGGTAAGCTGAGTTTGTAACTTTGAGGCGGAGCCAAAAGACTATGACCATATCTAATCTAATCTATAACTAAATTTCCAATGTTGTTTTTACCTCTTTATACCATAACGCTTCAACGACGACAACAACATCTATAGACTCTAGGTCCGAGAGAATCGAGGTCACTTTTATTTCATGGTCCTACATTTTTTGACTCATAGAAATGGAACAGGTCATATGAGCTAATATATGAACATTGGCCGTCGTTTTCTGCATTCTCGTTCACTTATTTCTCGCTTCGGTGCCGCAATGCCTGCAACCAAAGTTGCTGATCAACATGTAGATCCTTACTCTGGCTTGAGCCGGAGGAAGCTCATTGATAAACTGCGAGCGTTAGAAAGTTCCATTGGTTCCCTGACGCATGAACCAAGTGCTGGTTCATCAAGCGCGACGAACACGACACCGATTCCAACAATAGACAAGACCGACTTTCATTTCTCCAAATACCCCAAGCGAAAAATTGCATTGAAATTCTGTTACTCGGGATGGGAATATTGTGGATTGGCTTACCAGATTGGTCCTACACCGTTGCCGACAGTGGAGAATGTGTTGTTCGACGTGTTGGCTCAAACGCGTCTGGTTGACAAAGAGGCCGGATTCGATGGTTGTGGATGGGAAAAATGTGGAAGGACGGACCGTGGAGTGAGTGCTGCAGGACAGGTTGTGTCGCTGTGGGTGAGGAGTAGACTTCCGTCAGAAGAGGTAGTGGAGGATGAGGGACCTGCAGAGGAAGAAAAGCTCGAGGAAGTAGTTGATGGAGTCGGGCAAGACCTCGAAGACGATTTCCAAAGTCTATCCCTTTCGTATGGACCCTCCTCCAACACCTCCGTGAAGAAAAAGCCCGTCTCTGCGGACAGAGAACACGACTACGTTCATATGATCAACCGCCTCCTGCCACCCACAATCCGAGTCATCGCCTGGTCGCCCGTCTCACCCACATTCTCTGCACGTTTCTCGTGTCAATACCGACATTACAAATATTTCTTCTCTTCGCTGAACCTGGACATCCCCGCCATGCAAGCAGCAGCAGCACGTCTGGTCGGAGATCATGACTTCCGCAACTTGTGCAAGCTTGACGTCCAGAAGCAAATCACCAGCTTCCAGCGGACTATATCACGCGCGTCAGTCGAGCCTGTCGATGCAGAAGACAGTGAGAGTGGGCGAATGTATGTATTCGATCTCATCGGCAGCGCGTTCCTTTACCACCAAGTACGACACATTGTTGGCGTTCTCTTCCTCATCGGGTCAGGGCTAGAACCTGTTTCTATCATTACCGAATTAATGAACGTTCGTGAAGGTGCTGAGCCTCTGCATCCTGACGACGTGGCAACAGGCAAAACTTCGTACGCCGTGATGAATCGCAAACCCGAATACCAGATGGCGGATGCTCTTCCTCTGATGCTCTGGGACTGTGCATACGATGAATCCGAGCTAGACTGGAGAATTTCCAACATACCCGAAGGCGAAGAAGATCCTGAATTTTTTCTTCGTGGCGATCTGGTCAATCAACTTCAGGGAATTCATAACCGATCGAGGGTGTACACCGCGCTAGATCAACATTTCATGAGAGCGGCACAGAAGTTTCGCCCTACACCGCCCTCGGCTCTACCCTTAAAGAATGGCCTGGAGGACTTCGAAAAGATGAAGGGGAAAGCGGATGGTACACGACACCTTCATATCCCTGTTGGGGGCGGAACGTTCTTAAGGAAAGGAAAATATGTTTCTTTGATGGAAAGAAAAAGGCTGGATCCTGTAGAAGTTGCCAATGAGCGGTGGAGGTTGAAAGAAGAGGCACGGAAAGGAGGACCAATCAATGTGCCTGTGGACGATGGCGAAGAGTGAATAGAGTGGTCTTGGGTGGGATATCTATAAGGTTGCGTAACCTTCATTATGTTCTCCTCACTGTAACTGACGGAATATGCAGAATATCTTAAGGAACATATGTATACCGCCATATAATTGGAGGTTTGCTTAATCGAAGTGTATTGCATGGGTTATATTTGTTATGCACCTGCCCCGTGAAACCCTGTTATTGCCGTCCAGCTCCCTTTCAAAGTATACAGAGCAGGCTCACAATACCCCAGATTCTGATGATTCGATTCTTAACTCATTCATCGCAACTTGTTTATCGGTCTATAAGAGTAGGAAAGAGCGTGCACGAGGCGACTGGTTAAGTGCTAAGAATTTGGACATGAAATTAACATTAACATTTTTATATTTAATTTGCCTCTAGGCTTTTCCTCAATAATGTCAACATGATGATGGATTATGTTACCCCCTTTTCTCCCCTCGAGGGTGGTATTTCGCTTTACTGCCATCTATTTTGAGGAACTTCCGTTGCTCACGGAGGTCGTTTCTTTTTCGGGGATGTGGAAATTGTTATTAATCTGGTCTTTTTTTTTAAGACGCTTCAGCTGTCTAGCAAGTACCCCCCTTGCAACGGTATCCAAATATGCTTTAAGTGTCCTACCGAGGGTATCTTTTTGCTCTCTAGACTGCTCCAACTATTCATACTCCGACATAGTACTCAACGCTCATGCTCTACATTTCTAGCTCATCACATCATGTCTCAAAACGTCTTGTTGCCTATGGATGAAGTTCTAAGCATGATAGAGCTGGTCTATCTGCATGGGATCGCTATGACTCTGGGTGCGATTGCCTATACCGCGATGTTTATCGTATATTGGAATTGCTGCAAAGCAATATTCAAACCTAGTCACCTCTACTCGAAGAGAAAGCAAAGGATCCTCCTGGTGTACACCACATATTTGATGATCGTAAGCACCATAGCCTTCGCCCTGACTGTGTGGGTTTTCGCTGCGACGAGCAAACCTATCTACCACGGCACTATGCGACTTCGTCCTATTTTCTTCCCACTGGCGTTCGCCCTCTGGGGTGCGGACGGATTCATGGTGAGGTGTACTTAATTGGCTGTCTCGTCGGCGCGCTCATTCACATTTCGATAGATTTGGCGATGCAAAGTGTTATACAGCTCTCTACCAAGAGGGAAGCTGATAATGATGTATTCTTTTTTGGGATTACTTTTGATGGCGACTATTGGTGCGTATCAGCCACTAGTACCGCCCAAGCATGTCCAACAATTCTTTTCTTCTTAGTCACTGGGATAACTCTCTCAATTATGGCCCTAACAGCTGTCGACTTAGAGGTCGGAATTGCTCTTATCTCGACATCTATCGCGATCAACTTCGTTCTCACCACATTCATTATTGTCCGGATTCTTCATTTCAAAAGCACTATCGGTCAGCATTTTGGAGACGCTCATCTATCCATCTACTCGCGGGTCATCACACTTTGCGTTGAATCATGCGCCCTCATCCTCATTTTTGAGATACCATTTGTGGTCGCGGTGTGTTCCGGAGGGGTATCCTCGTTCGCCGTAGTGGAATTCAGAGCCTTCACAAATAGTGGCCACCCACCGTCTAGCAGTAAACTAGCCCTCATGCTATTCAACATTTTGCCTCATATCCTCGTCAGTCTGTCTGTGGCATCATTCCGAATTTTAATTCTAACAGTGTGGTTTAGGTCATATCGGCTCTTTTACTGATATATCGCGTCGCTGAGGGTAGAGATGTTACACAATCGATCAAGACTGCAGAAATTCAGAGTTTCGGGAGATTTCAAGGCGTAGGAAACTCGTCAGATAATGTTGGCCGACATACGGTTGAGTCGAACTAATATGCTAATGACCAACTTGTACCTCCACTCCAGTCATTTTCAGAGGTACATATTTGCCATTTGAGAAAATACAATTGCCGTTTTTATGCTCGACTCGACTTCAGGTTCGGTTCAATTTCACTATCGATTTGCGTCCATGTGAATCCTGGAATGAAAAGCACATGCAAACTTTGCGACGCCAAACCGGAGATGAATGGCTGGGGCAGCTTATTTGGTCATCTCTAAACAAAACAGGGAAATCCTCAGGCGTTCGAATCTACTCGTGAATCCTTCAGCTAAGTTATCGTGTTTTGCGTTGAATCATGTGCGCTCCTATTCGAGCGTCTTGTCCTCCAGACAGCCTACGTTCCTCGTCGGAGTCTTGGAATTTGATGCATGGGATAATCATGGTCACATATTAAATTTCTATGTTCTTTTGTTTGTCGACCATGGGAACATATCTTCGCCGGCTTCAACTTTCCTGTTCGTAAACGGTAACGGTCCATCCTTCTCAACTGAGCGGTGTACATCCCAATGCACGTATTGAAGCTTACTCGCAATGTCTGAAGAGGACAATCACAAACAAGAAATATCAGTGAGATGAAGAATACTTGATTGATTTTCTTGTAGATGATGATCATTGAGCACTAGGAGGTAGGCAACAAGTTGGTCATGCGGTACAATCTTGGGGTCGTGTCCATCTCCAGAGTCAAGGAAGTAGATGGCGAAAGCTGAACTAGGCCACAATAAGAAACTCTCTTCAAGATAGGAACCTGGTGAGGTCTATGCTATATACTCATGGTACATAGCATCTTTATAGATACTTACGGCAAAGACGGTAACTTACTAAGGCCTCTGACACTTTGTTCCATTACGGTCTTTAATCAAGATTTCCTGCTCCATCGTGACCCAGTTATATAGCGTGCAAACCCTCTGTCCTACCGCCGCATGGATCCAACTCAGCTCCTCTTTAAGGGTTCTTAGATATCTGATTCTGATTCATTCACATTGGCACGTCTCCATGATAAATGCATTTGTTCTCTATGCGCATGACTCCACAAAAACTATTCTTACCGCCACCCTGGCATAAATACCCGTCCTCCAAGTTTGGAGCCCATCGCCATGTCTCAAAGCGCCCCGTTTTCTCTGGATGAGGTTCTAGACTGGGTAGAAGTCGTCTATCTGCATGGGATCGGCTTGACTGTGAGCGCGATCGCCTACACAGCAATGCTTATTTTGTATTGGAATTGCTGCAAAGCAATATTCAAACCTAGTCACCTCTACTCGAAGAGAAAGCAAAGGACCCTCCTGGTGTACACCACATACTTGATGATCGTAAGCACTATAGCCTTTGCCCAAACTGTGTGTACCTTTTCTACCATGAGCACATTCAATATCAACAACCTCGCGACGAGACTTCGTCCTACTTTCTTTCCACTGACGTTCGCCCTCTGCGGTGCGGATGGGTTCATGGTAAAGTATACTCAATTAACTATTTCTTCTGCGGGCTCATTAACCTTTATATAGATTTGGCGATGCGATGTGTTATACAGTTCCCTACCAAGAGGGAAGTTCATAATGATGCGTTGTTTCTTGGGATTTCTGGTCATGGCTTTTGTGGGTGAGATAAAAAAGCCGCAACTCCCAGAAATACCCCCCAATAACTTCTGCCACGTTTGTTTCTTATAGTCATGGGTGTCCTCCTCGCATTCAGTTTTATCCGAACTACTATTGGGATAGAAGTCGGGACCGCACTTGTCTCCGCCTCGATCGCGCTCAATGCTATTCTCACCGCCCTCATTGTCGGCCGTATCCTTTATCACCAAAGGTCCATAGGACAACATTTTGGAGACGCGCACAAATCCCTTTACGCTCGAGTCATCTCACTTTGCGTCGAATCATGTGCAGTCATCCTCGTCTTTGAGATTCCATTCGTGGTGACTATGTCCTCAGGAGGATCATCGTCGTTTGTCATAGTGGAATTCGATGACTGGATAAATTTCATTCCTCTAAATTTTGGTGGTAAACTGGCACTGATGTTGTTCAATATTTTACCGCATATTTTCGTGGGTCTCCCTTGTACATACTATCACACAAACGTCGGTTCTTACATAACACAACTATAGGTCGTATCGGCTCTGCTCCTGATTTACCGTGTCGCAGAGTCCAGAGATATCACCCAATCCATCAAGACCGCGCAAATGCAGAGCCTTGGCGTAAGGTTCCAAACAGTGGGGGATCCACTGGAAGACCAAAGATGCAGTACTATAGACATGGTAGATAGGTCATACCCAAGCCAATATGTCAATTTTTAACGGTGTGGGCAATGTCAGCAGTCATTCTACTAAGAGGTACATAGGCATTCGTAATTGTAAATCAAAACAAGAAAATATTGGGAGATCTATCTAAATTTGGTTGACTTTCGGTTTGTATCAACGATTCTATTGCCAATTATTTAACATCAAATTACGCACTTAGCGCGCACACGGGGGTACCGACAGCACCCGGCATCACTATGTATAAACCATGACTCGAGTCCAACTCAAATCTCTTGAGCTTCAAGTCATGATGCATGATGCATGAAGCTTTGATTGAATTTTCGGCATTATACCGGCCACTGTGTAAGTAGGACAACAGAATGATCCAGTGATAATTGTTATGTGCTGACGGTACTTCTGCTCTAAAGGCCAAAATTTTACTCACGTTTATAAAGTCCAAGAAAACTCGGCAGAAGCGGCTGAGACACAGGTAGACGCTGGTAGCGGCCGAAAATTCGCTGCTCGGCACGATCCGGGGCTGCAGAATCTGAGCATATCGCGTCCCAGATTGAATTCAGACTCCGAATTTGTAACCCCTTCACAGACGTCTTCAGAAACATAAAATGCAGGGCAAGCTTGGTATTGAACATCTCTCTTACTTGATTCTCATTAGTTCCTCCAAGGACCAGCAGGATAATGAAAATGCTTATATTTTCAACACCCAGCCCCCTATTTCAGCCACTTCTGCAGCTGAGAATGTGAACCCTGACCCCATTTATGTGCGAAATCAGATTCACAGCCACCCCCATCTCCTCCAACATGGTCCAGATCATCCGATGATAACGCTTCCTGCACCAATTCCAACTGAAGAGGGTGGATGAGGAATGCGGTGGAAGACGAGAACAAAGGAATAACCTTCCGAGAATGATGAAGAGAACTAGGTAAGCGGGTGTGAGAGATTGAAAGTATTGTTTATTTTCTATGCCCAACTGCAAACTAAAGGGATCGACTCCTATTATAGAGCCATATCATCGTCTGTAAAAGGGTCATGCGTCTTGATGCATTGCCCCCAAATTTCTCTGCGATCTTTTTTCGCAAGGCTATGAAGATTGACATCATCTGTGGCCATCGATACGGCACGATATTAGAAGACGAATATACCAGACGTCGGGGTCGGGCGCCAACCAACTCCCTGATGATGCGACTTTCATTTTTTCATAGATTCATACACATGGCTTTCTGGCCTATTGTACTAAGTTACCTGCGAAGGAACCCTTCGTCTCTCATGAATGACCGATTGGGTTCCTTCACCTACTAGGCGTTGCGTCCAGAATCATTCTTTTGTTTCATTTCTATGAACTATTTCTCAACGACAAATACGGGAACTACATATCCCTGGTGACAGACCTGCATCGTGATGCACTGGATAAATTTTACCCTGACGCCGATTTATTCATAGTGTACAAGGTTCGTATCCAGATAATAGTCTTCGTAGCGCTTCATGTTTCGAATTCATAAATGTGACAGGGCAGGCCATGATCAGAGCAGCGGTGTGCTAATTATATCCTGAACGTCGTTGTTTAAAAGAGTGTAGACAATGTCAGCAGTCATTCTACTAAGTAATAAGTACATAGGTGTTGATATACTAAGTGTGAAGCGCTGAAGGTACTTCTGCCCCAAATTTCCACGAAAGGTGTTCGGCATGATGCACATGCCAGTGATCCGGGGCTTAGGGCAGAGACTCGGAGTTAACCGGTAACCACCGACTCCGGCGTTAAAACTTGTACATGCGGTACAATCTTGGGGTCGTGTCCATCTCCAGAGTCAAGGATGGCGAAAGTTGAACTAGTCCAAAATAAGAAAATCTCTACAAGATTGGAATCTGGCAGACTATACTCATGGTACTTATATTTGGATCCAACTTAGCTCCTCTTCAAGGTTTCTAAGATATCTGATTCTGATTCATTCACATTAGCACGTCTCCATGATAAATACATTTGTTCTCTGTGACTCCACAGAAACCATTCTTACTTTCACCCTGGCATAAATACCCGTCCTCCAAGATTGGGGCCCATCACCATGTCTCAAAGCGTCTCGCCTTCGGTAGAACTCGTCTATCTGCATGGAATTGGCTTGACCGTGAGCGCGATCGCTTACACAGCAATGCTTATCGTATATTGGAATTGCTGCAAAGCAATATTCAAACCGAGCCACCTCTACTCAAAGAGAAAGCAAAGGACCCTCCTGGTGTATACCACATACTTGATGATCGTAAGCACCATAGCCTTCGTCCAAACTGCGTGCACTTTCACTGCGAGCACATATGTCTACAACGTCGCCATCCGACTTGGTCCTACTTACTTTCCACTGACGTTCGCCCTCTGGGGTGCGGACGGATTCATGGTGAGGTGTACTTAATTAACTGTTTTTTCTGCGGGCTCATTAAACCCTATATAGATTTGGCGATGCAATGTGTTATATAGTTCCCTATCAAGAGGGAGGCTGATAATGATGCGTTTTTTCCTGGGATTTCTGGTCATGGCTATTGTGGGTAAGATAAAAAATCCGCAACTCCCAGAATTACCTCTCAATAACTTCGGCCACGTTTGTTTCTTATAGTCACAGGTGTCATGATCTCAGCATTTACTAGCATAACTGCCGGGATAGGTCATGATAATAGCCTAACTGTCGAGATACAAGTAGAACTAGGGACCGCACTTGTCTCCACCTCGATCGCGCTCAATGTTATTCTCACCACCCTCATTGTCGGCCGTATCCTTTATCACCAAAGGTCCATAGGACAACATTTTGGAGATGCGCACAAATCCCTTTACGCTCGAGTCATCTCACTTTGCGTCGAATCATGTGCAGTCATCCTCGTCTTTGAGATTCCATTCGTGGTGACTATGTGCTTAGGAGGAGAATTGTCGTTTTTCTTCGTGGAATTATTCAATGGCTTGCCAAATTCCATTGCTCCAAATTCGAGTGGTAAACTGGCACTAATATTGTTCAATATTTTACCGCATACTTTCGTGGGTCTTCCTCGTACATACTATCACACAAACATCGGTTCTTACATAGCACAACTATAGGTCATAACGGCTCTGCTCCTGATATACCGTGTTGCAGAGTCCAGAGACATCACCCAATCCATCAAGACTGCGCAAATGCAGAGCCTTGGCGTAAGGTTCCAACCAGCGGGTGATGCACTGGAAGACCAAAAATGTAGTACTATAGACATGGTAGTTAGGTCAGATCCAGGCCAATATGCCAATGTTTAATAGTGTAGACAGTGTCAATGGACATTCTACTAAGAGGTACATGGGCGTTTGTATTTGTACATCAAACAAGAAATAATGAGATGATATATCTACTTTTGGTTTGTCTTGAGGTATCACTTAATGTTATTTAAGTTCGTCTTCATTATCTATGTATTTATAGCCTTGTATTGATTCCTTACAGCGTACAAAGGCGTTTCTTCGTACCCTTTCATGAAATTGGGTTGCTACCAAATTTAATGGCTTAATGTTGGGAATTTTGTTGAAACGTGCTCCTCATTACCGTGAGCGCCAACGGCCCAGACACCCAACGCTAACACCTCACACAGAACGGAAATTTAGATACAACTGATCAATTGATCATGCCTCACGTCGGCCTCAAGCCTTACGCTGCTTTATGTACGGTGATCAGCGAGCAAGTCATGAACAAAGACACATCCCCTCAATTGTTCGCGCTTAGCCTCGCTTAGCGCGCACACGGTACCGGCAGCACCTGCCAGCACCCATGACTCGAGTCCAACTCAAGTCTCTTCGAGTCATGAAGCATTGGTTAGTTTTTCGGCGGACTACCTACTACCGGGCACTATGTAATAACACAATGGTCCTGTGAGTCGCGTGTACTAGCCCTGTATCGATTTAATCCGGAACGTACAATGAATCCATCGTAACCGAAAATGACTCAAACGGAGAGCGTTGATTTCATCGGAGCCGTTATCAATACCAAGGTCCACTACAGTTACCATATCCAACGGTATGATCGCGTCATGACTCGTAGTCGAAAAGTGGTCGAAAAGATACAAAAGCCAGTAAGTCATTGACTGCGTTTCCTCACATCAGTCAGTTACCTGATTGATTCAACAAGTCTTCTTCCAGTTTAACATTTCGAAACTCGAAATGCCTGCTGCCTCTTCTACATCCTCTTCGTTCGGACAAACTCTGCAGTTTATCACCGACATCAAACTTCGAGAAGTCGAAAAGCAACGACTTGCGTACCAGGAGTATGCCAAGGTCCTCGATACTGCCCGAACTCTGGGAGAGCAGGGCGATATTCTGGGGAAAGTTGAAGTTCTAGTCAAAGCTGTGAAATTGTGGCCTGGTTCTGGTTCGCTCGACGCGCACAACCAGACCGTCGGAGGGAAGTTGCAGCTGGAGAACCTCGAGTTCTGGCTCTTGCAAGCAAGGTATGATCCTAGCTTTAGTAGGGCTATCGCGGAGGGTTGGGCAGAGACTTTGGAAGCGCACATACGGCACACGATTATGAGGTTTGGGTCGGCGAAGCTGTTTGGCAACCTCTTCAATGAATGGTTGGCCAGCGGTGACTCAGTCGCGGTGTCGTACCAGCGGGATGCAGAGCGTGGAGGGGATAACGGGGATGGTGAAGCCTTTGTGGATGTTGGGAGGAAGGAGTTGCACGAACAGAAGGACAGGTTTACATCAATTGTGTTCGACGACTACCCGGTGGATGCCAATGCGTTGGAAGCCTACCTGGAGGACCTTTTTTCTTCGGAGGAAGCTGAGAAGGTTCTGGAAAACTTGCGCAAGGATATGCGTTACTTTGGCCAGACATTCCAGCGAAGCACGATTACAACCGCACAGGTCAAGACTACCATCACCGCCGTCATTGGTACCGGACTCGTCGATGAGGAGAAGAAAGGAGCTTTGAAGGCATTCTTGGAGAACCCGGTCGTCATCGAGGAACTCGCCAGCGTTCTCAACATGCGCATGGCAAGTTTGGATTCCTGGGCATGGCCCAAGGAAGGCCTTCCTCTCGAATTTAGGCGGCATCTGAATGGGAAATATCGTGCCTTCACCGACCCGGAGATCATTGACGCGCTTTTCCTACACTTCATCGGTGTTTCATGGCAAGTCAAGATGAAGCAAGCTTTCATTCAAATCTTTGACAGCAAAGCCTGGAAATCGCACCCTCGTCCTTCTGGGGAATTGCGCGAAAAGGTCAACTCCCAAATGTCAAATGGACTCGGGGACCTTTCGATTCACACCATGCGGGAGAGAAATCAGCGGAATACCTTCTTCATGGCGCAGTTGCAAGACCAGGAAGCAGAGCACAAACCATACGACGAAACTACTGGAAATCCATCTGACAAGGGGAATATTGATTTGTCAAAAATCAAACAAAAGCTATTGCATATCATGACGACGGAGAAATATCTCGACGAAGCGCTTCACGGGACTTTCGCTGCTCTCTGCTCCGACTTCGAATGGTTCGGGCCTTCATTGCCTCATTGTTCGATCCTCACAGTTCTCGAATTCATTGGCATGTCGAAATCGTGGTTGAACTTCTTCCAGGCCTTCCTATCCATGCCTCTCCGTATTCCTGGTGAACCGAACACAGAACCACGGACGCGCAAGCGAGGTACTCCTATCAACTACTCCCTCAGTGTCATATGTGGCGAAGCGATCATCTTTATCATGGATTTTGCCGTCAACCAGCGCGCGGATGGGATGTTCTTGTATAGGATGCATGATGATTTATGGTTGTGGGATGCGGATGTGAAGAAGGTTGCGAAAGGGTGGACGGAGATGAACAAGTACGCTGGGTTAGTGGGGTTGAACTTTAACCAGAAGAAGACCGGATCGACATACATTGGCCCTGAGGTTGAAGATGGAACAGGGTTACCGGCTGGTGATATTCGTTGGGGATTCCTTGTCTTCGACATCCAACAGGCCCGTTTCGTCATCGACCAGAAAGATATCGACAAGCACATCAACGAAATGCGCAGACAGCTAGCTAATGTGAAGTCGATTTTCGGCTGGGTCAACGTCTATAACAAATACATGGCGTTCTTCCTTCGCAACATGGGTGGTCTTCCTGCAAATTGTTTCGGACACGCACACATTCTCGACACCATTTCCACTTTGGGGCGCGTACAACGGGAGTTGTTCGCCGAGAACGATGGCAGCGCGGTCGGGTATTTGAGGAAGGTTATTCAGGAGAGGTTTGGGATTACGGATTTGCCAGAGGGTTATTTCTATTTCCCGATTGGCAGTGGTGGGCTGGAGTTGCGGAATACGGTGCTGGAACTTTTGGTGCTGGCCGTGGACGGAGTACCTCTCGCGTCTTGGAATCCACAGAGAGACAGTCAGGATGATGATGGTGCGGAAAAAGTGATTAGCGGTGCGGTGAACTACAACATGAGTTCGAACGACTACTTCCAGGTTCGTAGAGTCGCGGCCGAGCGGAAGTTCATCACGCAGACCGGATACGACGAAAAGGAGTATACACGTCTCAAAGAATCGTGGGATAAAGCTGCAGAATCCAAGAAGGCTCGCCTGGCCCCACTTGGTTGGGATTCTCATCCTTCTCGTGCTCCCACAAAACCATTCATGTCTCTTGACGAATTTCTTTCTCTTCGCGAGTCTTGGCTTCCGGGATGGGGCTCCACATACAACTACATGCTCGAACTCCCAGGGGTACGCGATACGGTACTGGTTCCCAGTGTGCGAGCAGCGCTGTCGGTCTCCCATACCAAGGCGGAGTCGAGGTCGGAGGCGAAGAAATGGGATTCGATGAACTGGTATGATCGATGGGTGCTTAGCATGTATGGCGAAGAAGTGGTGAAGAAGTTTGGAGGCTTGGAGGCGGTAGACCCGAACCTGATTCCTGTCGGGATGGTACAACTCTTTAGGGGTTCGAGGATGAAGTTGGATCAGTGATCCTGTTGGGAACGGAGAAAAAGTGTATTGTAAATAATTGTAATTCTTGGAACGTGTATTTTTATATAATTGTAAATCTTACCATTGTACATCGCTCTAAAAAGAAAGCTAAACATGAGGGATAATGTTTAACCAATTTACCACATCGAGTGTTCCGGGTGGAAGCTGCCTGAGGGAAATGCACGCTTCGACTAGAAGGCCAACCCTCGCAAGGATATACACGGGAATAAACGCAAGAAGCAACGCCATTCCAGTCAGTGCTGGTACTATGATCAACGTTACTTGCACATAATGCACCATTCCGGCCTCTTTGGGCTTGACGTCTTCAGCTAAAAATGCAAGGAGAGAGCAGACCAAGTTCAAAGAGGCGACTGCAAAGATGACGACAGAGCAAACTCGCCAGAATACAAGTTCTTGGTGGGTAGGGAATTCAAAATTCCACCCTGCGCAATGGACTGCAGCAAAGATCATCCCCATAATGCTTACACTGGACGATATGAGTAGGTCTGGTGTCTTGTCGATTGGGAGAGAGTAAAACGACGACACTCGATCGACGTAAATAGGTGGCGCGCAACGAGTCGACATTGCGGAGAGGTTGTGGTATATACTCATCAGCGTAATCCTTGGCCAATGCCAAAATATATTATAACCCAGTTTTGAAAAGCCGCAGTCTGCGTATCCAGATTTTTAGTAACTGATAGGCCCACGATGACCATTGGGAAGCATACCGCACGACCTGGTCCCAGACAATCTTGCAGACTCAAGAGTATCACTCCGAGTAAGTTCATTCTGAGAGTCTATGTGATACCGAATATTCATATCATAGAATGAATCTTAGACGTCAAAAACGCACCTATCAGCGTCTCAGGGCCATCACTCGACCCCGGCCTCGGTAAAAGATGTATAGGTATCTTGGTTTGGGCGTCGAATGGTTTGTGCCACCAACATATGTACATTGCGCCGTTGAGCAAGGCTAGCGCGAGAGTCGCGAGTTCGAGTTTCGTAATCGGTAGATTATTGACATGTCTCGCAATACATTGGACGACAAACCAAGATGTTTGGACGACGACCAGCGCTTTCCCAAAATCACTTGCTTTGCTCCGATCTTCGATATCTTTCTTTCGAACTTTTGGAAGTTCGACCTTCTTTTCATCAACCAACTTCCGGAGGACCGCGGGATTTACAACCTTTTTCTCTTCTCCGTTTTCGTAGAGGACGAAACCTCCCATTTGAAGAAAATGTCCGTGAGTGACTGTCCATCCATGATCTATTTAAACATGACTCCGAGTCAATGCGGTTATATCTTAAACAAAGATAAGAGGATACGGACCAGAGAAATCCTTTGCCAACTTTCTTGCGCCAAACCACTGCTTCGCCGCCCAGTATATCACCGCTTCCGGCGCTATAACCGCCCAAAATAGATATGCAACATGACGAAGGTGTGTCCGGATATAAGACTCGTTAGACGCGGACATATTAGGGTGAACAGATACCCATGAACATGCTACAATTGTTGTGAGGCAGCTCCAGATAAGATCAAACAATGATCTATCATCTCCAAAAACGGGCAAGGTTGACGCGTCAAGTACATCGGGAAGCGATGTTGTTTCATTATTGACAGCGGTGTTTTGACTTGGGGAAAGGATAGGTGCGCCGACAGTTAGCAATACCTGCTGAGCAAGGTAAAGAGAGATCATAAGTGAATTTTAATCGAACTACCCTCTTTGTACCAGGAGGGGAGTGGAAGGCAGGCATTAAATATACGGCGAAGATAAAATCACCGTCATTGATTTTGCGCTCCAAGGCTCTCCAAGGCCCCACTGATATGAAGCAGGTCCTTTTGAATTGCGGCTTGTTTCTATCAGTTTTCAGGAAGAACGCGCTAGAAGCTTGCGAAGTGGTGTCCAATATGTACACCCAAAGAAAGACCAACGCCAAAACTATTCGGGTCTGTATGTCATAGAGGAAAGAGTATAAACACCAACTAGTAACGCCAAACATCCTGATAGTGTCGAGTAGTCATTGACGCTTCACATCCGTTGGTCAGGAGTCCCAGGATATAGACTGCAGAATACCAATGCATTTCCTGCCATCAAGGCTCAACGGAATTCCAAGGTATTTGGTAGAAATGCCTGTGGGCATGTCCCAAACTATCAATGGGGGAGATCCAGGAGCATTCATGGCTATGATGGCTATAGACGTAAATCAGATCATGATACTGGTATTCAGGCTCAGTATCAACAACATACTTTTCCAGATATTCCTGCCCGTGTTGTGCCCGCAATCAAGCATTGGGTTTAAAATTGAATTTTCCTGCCAGCCACTGGGCGAAATTGCTATTACTTGAAAAAAAGGTATACGCTATGCTACCACCATAGAAACTGGGGCTTTTAGTGGCGGAGTTGGGTGCTGATTTGTGTTCACAATTATCTCTGCACTGACGGGCACTGCTGAGTGGAGTGGCACACCGTCTCGCAATGAACAACACCGTGTCACGGTCACGCATTACGAGTAATTCACGTGCCTGTGGGTACGCGCCTCGGCGCGACGAGGCGCGTCACGCCGGTGGCTAAATTTAATCCAACTGAAGCACGTAAGGATATCACTATCCAAAGGGATGTATTTCTATGAGGTGCCCATATCAAAGAATGCTTTAGTCCTGAGCACTAAACAGAATGATCTTTTCTTCCCCCAGATCATGACCAACAAGTGAGTACAAAACCAGAATTTATCTCAGATAATTCAAAACGCGTTTTATACAGCTCACAGGAGTCAGGCAGTGCCACAGCTGGGGATTTTGGGGGGCGTCCGCACAACAAAACACATGATTGTGAACTATATCATGCTGCGAAATCATAGTATTAGCATCTACTACGAAAAATGAGCGGTTGGTGATATATGCCGGAGGAGATCTGAGATGCATATCGTCAAAGTCAAACCAAATGCATTATACCTATCTAAAAGCTGGGTGCTGATATGATCATTACTAGCTAGGGGCCGCCACATATATAAATACTTGACTTGACCAAGGCAAAGGTCATCGATATCCTCTCTGCTTTTATAAGGCAAGCTTGAACTTACTTTTTATAGCACTGATTGTTGACTGATTGCCTTGACTAAATAGCACTATCAAGGCTTTCACCTTCCTCCTACCTTCAAAGTTTGATCTTATTTGCCTAGTCAAGGTCAACCTTTTCTTTTTTGTCAAGTACGTCCTACGTACTACGTTAATTCACACAACGTTTAACGTGTTGTTCTGAATATTTATTCCACAGCGCCTATCTTCGAAGAGCCTAGAGCCATGGAACATACTCGATTCTCAGGGACCCTTACGGCCATGGCACTACTCTATGTCATAATGTGGGCAACAGTCATGCCGGCACTGGCTTCACCACAAATATGTGGAAGAAATTGCCCCACGACCTCCGTCACCAGCACTATGAGTAGCACAAGTAATATTAGCACCACCATTACAGGCTTGCTCACAAGCCTCTAATGCGTTTTTACTTTTAAATATACCCTAACTTATTGTTGTACCAATCCCACTACAAACATATAGAGAGAAAATGCACACAGAAGCCTCCCGAAAAAATAGTTGAATGACGGTGGCCACATTTTTATTTTTATTACCCCTTGTTTATTCTCCGCTGTGGCGGGCCATATGATGGAAATCTACGTACATGTGGGCTACTGGCAAGAAAGCTGCAAGCCAAAGAAGGCATTACACAACGGATGAGGCGGCTTGGCAGCCTCTGAGCATAAATGCTCATGGGACGGGTGCATAAAATAGTGACGAAGTCGTCAATGGAGGGGAAGGGGTTAGGAATATAAATACTATAGTAAAGTACTTTTGTTACCAGAGAGCCGAGGGAATTAAGGGAGAGTAGAATGGAGTAGGCAGTACAGGAATAGAAACTGCAGATTAGAAGTGGGAATGAAAAGGGGGGAACTTGTAGAGAAAGAAAGAAATAGCTGGGTACTAGCCGCATTCACATCAGCTGTCACATCCTTATATTTGGCAACGTATGAGCATGGACATCAGGATGCAATATTTGACGTAGCGGAGACAGAAGAGTTAGAACTAAGCGCTAGAGACCGACTCGGAACAAGGCGTGAGAAAATCAGCGCGTAACTAATCACCATACACACGTGGTGTTTGAGACGCGTCCTGGCCCGTAAACGGTAATGGTATGGTACTGGTGCCACGCTCAGTTAATTAGTGTACTGCGCTTAAGCAAAGATCTACCGCAGTAGGTAACTTATCAATTCACGCCAATTTATGACTGGCAAGATGTGTATCCCAAAAGTATCATCAAATGCCCCTGCATTCTACACTACGTATCTTAGAAACGAGCGCTGTTCTAGCTGAGTTAAGTTAGCTGATGGAGGCATTACGCATACCCATAAATACTGTCGAAAATGCACAGGATACTACAGTATCAGCACACTCTCTACATCCGACTTACAGGCAAGTTAATTAAAATGGTCTGAAAAACCTTTTTACTGAATGAAATTATCAGGGTTTCATCCTTCTTTCCGAACACAACTCCTTTTTTGTTTGCTTTTTCAAGTCAAAGTCGACCTTTGTTATTTTGAAAGTACGTTATACAGGTCAGGCTACTCGTTTATATAAAGCCCATAAAAACTATTTAACAAGGCCAACTTTTTCAGAACCAATGCGCGGCTGGCCTTTTCAATGCACACAAGTCTCGTTCGTTGCCGCCATACTTTGTATTGTGGTATGGACAGGAGCTTTGCCAGCATTGGGGTCCTCGGATACTAGTACCGGCGCATTCCCACAAACGACAGGGACTTGCGGGAGAAATTGTCCTACCACCCCAGGCCCCAACACCATAACCAGCACCACGAGTAATACTATAAGTACTACCACAAGTCTCTAAGGTAGTTCTTGTGTGAATTTTAAACTACACGTAACATATCGCTGTACCGGTCCAACTACGAGTATATAATTCTCCTTAACGAGCCTCCTGGAAAACCCCATCTGTTGCAGAGAGGCTAGAGCACAAAATTTGCGACAAGTTACGGAAATCTAGTTGAAAAGTGATGGCGACATGTAATTTGTAAGTAGATTTTGGAACAAAGAATATTTTACATAAAATTTGAGTTCTTTTTGTTTTTATAGCTAATCTACGAACAGCTCAAAATCGACGTAAGCTTGTTCAAAACAACTTGCTGAGTAGCCGCATTCACATCAGCCTTGGTCGTCGCATTGAACACGCTGACAGTCGCTATGCATCCAGTCTTGATTACTGTCGATTCAGCCGGAAGATGGTTCGTGCCACAGGTGGTCACGTCTGTCGCACTGCTGCTGGCAGTGATACGGGTGAGCACAAATTTGTAGCTCGATGCCGAAGTACACGAGGAGGTCGACGCGAAGTTGACGTTGAGACTGATGCCTGAGGGCAAGATTGCACCAGTATTGTTTAAAAGTGCCGCAACGAATTTGAGGACCAGGCTCGTGTAGATGTTGGCGGAGACTGTGGAGGATGCAGTGGTCTGGGAAAGGGTGCTGTAGGATACTTGGGATCCTGAACTCCCAGAAAATGCGATCGATGGGATGCCTTCTTTCGCAGCTTCAGAAGCAGCACCACTGTATCGAAAAATAAAATGTCAACAAACGTGAGACCGTACTATGTAGGAATGCTCCTTACACAGTCCCCGATCCCGTAACTCCAGAACCTAAATTGTCTACTTGATTTGTTAGAAAACGTCAACGAGGGGAATCGAAATCAAACTGCTGACTTCCAATGTTAGATCCACTGATAACAAAGTCAGGTTTAGACCCGAAGAATTGAGGTGAAAGGGTCTGAATCCCAAATCGAACGGCATCCACACTGTATAAGCCATGTTTAGTTGAGCCAGCTTAAGCCTTGAAGTAAATAAAACATTACGCACGGGAAGGCGTTAACGTAGTTTAAGCGGGCTACACATCAAACGAGTTTGGTTGGCATGTTTCAGAATAAAAATATAAAGGCTCCTCACTATTAGTGGCGTTGTGTCCAGTCGCAGGAGAACCGGATGCGCAACTGTTGAATTCGCAAGCCGAAGTCAAAGGCGTTGGGGTGGCTGTCGATGAACCAGTTCCAGATTTGTCTACAGCCGGAGCAGAAAGGATAACCTGTCGGCAATGATCAGTTTGATGTATCTTCGAAAGTGTTTGTGTAGTGTCCTCACGTTGTATCCAGCAGCTTTTAACGCAGCATATTCTGCACGAATTTGAGCGACAGCCCAGCCGTCGTCGTTTGTCAAGACGACATTCTGTCCCAAAACGCTGCTTGTAGTAAGGAGACAAAATGCAAGGAGGCTGGAGAATGATCGCATATTGGAATGTCGGTGGCAAAGGAGGTGAACGCATGTAAAAACAACTTCTAGCCCTTAAATACGAAGCTGGGGTGAACGTGTGTGAGAGCCATAGTCCAAAGCTGACCAGCAGCTTCTAAGGAGCGAAAGAAATTAAGAATATCATAGTTGGCGAATTTTGAAGTCGGTCGCCATCGCATGATAGGTAGTGGTGACGCGTTCAGCAGGTGCCATATGGTGCCGTAGTGCGTTGACCAAATTTGATTGCATAAAAAGCTCATTATTTCCCATGCATGCATCGTTGGCAATTATACTTTTAGACCATGTGCGATAGGTGGAGAGTTCTACGAATCTCCTGGATGCAAGCGATGGACAAACGTTCTTCAGAGAGGCAAATGACGTTCGCGCCATCGTCTTTTGGTTATTTGTACGGCATATCAGCAACGTAGGAAGCTTATTTTTATAAGTTTAGAAAACAGACCTCTGAGCTGTAACTGTCGGATAGGGCCCGGGGGCACTGACGAGCCTTCACATCGCTGGCGATATGATCGTAGAAGATGATTGCCGATGATTGAGATCTATAAATCACAAAATTTTCTCCATGAGGGCGGTACACAATATATGTGCACGCCCAAGTATATCCGTCCGATAACTTAGAAATCCAAGTTCAACAATACAACAAACCCGAATCTTGACACATCAATGATGCAGTTAACACACTTTCCAATGAGCAGAGAGCGGACGAGGGACTGATATTATAGTGCCAGAACCAACACTAGCTGTGGGACCGCGTAGGCACCACTTCACACAAAAGTTATGTTCATAATAACTCGGAGGAAAGAAGAAATATGAAGGGACGGTTCAACTTGAGGGATCATCACTTCTTCTCGATGCGCAATCCGCACCGCATGCAGACCATCTGCGAGTCTGAGCTATAACCATGAGGTCAGTATTGGGGATGGACGTGAAAGCCATGATAAGTGGATCACGTACAATAAGCAGATTAGGCCGAAGGGGAAGCATGCCTATGGGATTTGTTAGTGTTGTGTCTTCTGCTCGAGAAGGATTTGTGACAAACGAGTGCAGTGATAATCCCACAAATACCGTACTTCCTGGAGACTTGATGGTCTCCCCTTGCACAACGCGCATACACTAGCAAAAATGACAATATCAAGTCAATTCAAGTTGAGGGATTGCCAGAGCAAGAAGAAAGACACACGTTCAGATTGGTATTGCTGTGCAACTGCAGCAGGATCCGTTGCTGCTCCAGGAAGGGGTGGCATTGGCTGAGCATAAGATTTATCCTGTTGCTCGAGGATTTGCTGGAGAGGATAACTGGTAAATGTAGGAGCACGTTATTCTGGTATAGGACTAAAGACCTTAGCGTTCGCTGCAGCGACCTGCACGGGGTTGGTCTTCTCGTTCATTTGGACGGTTGGTGTTGAGTCTGTTCGAGGAAAAACTTGAGAGAAAGCAAGACAAAGCTGAGTGTTCCATCCTTTTATTGAGTGGAACATATGCCAAGGCCCGCAATTGACCTTTTGTAGCCCGAATCACAGTAGTTTGTTTGAATAGTAGCTTGTTCGAAAGCACCTCCATTTGCGCGAATGCTTTGATCATGATATTGCCTCGTCGTGATTTTTCTTCTTTTTCACATAGCTTCAACCCAGCGAAATGAGTCCTGGAACCGTTGGTAATCAACAAACTAAGCTGTCTGCATCGTTGTTGAGCCAGAAGACGGCATTGACGGTTCAGGATGGTAGCGATTATCTCTGGGGAACTTGAGTGGATGGGCGGTGTCGTTATTCCGAAAGGAACTGTTGTATGTCCCTCTTTGCTCCATGTTTGAAGTAGTGACTTATACTATAACATACTTGATGTTCCCCGTTTGTTGAATTGGCGTTATTAGCCAGTTGTAATATATTTCGTTTCAAGTATAAAAAAAGTCATCAAATTGGTGAGTATACATGTCGCCATTAATCTGCGCAATAAGTTCGTCAATGTCAATGAACAAAGAATGGAAAAAGTCGTGCGTACATAGTACAACGTATGCAAGTAGAATCAAACTCGATATGTAGTACCTCGTACTAGGCTGTACGCGTTCACGCGTTCGCCGCTCTCAGAATTGAAGAATCACGCGTTGTCGTGGTCGTTATGCCCTTGCGGGACATGAAAGTTTCTGAAAAGGGACAAATGAAAGAATTGAAATCAGAGGCACGAGGTTGTCGGCTAGATGGAGGAACATACATAAGGTTTCCCACGAAATAAAGGTTCTATTTTCGCGCTGTCCCCTATTTTGCAGTGCAACAGTGACGAAGACGTGAGACGACCCGCTACGAAATGGACAGTCCAAAAGCAACCCTATCATCAGCAACCCGTCACGGCCTACCAAATGTACCAGAAGAACCGTCAATTTTCAATAACGCGAAGACAGGGCCGTATACATCAACCTCGGCGGCGAATTCAACATCCACTCTGAACAGCCTGAGCAACCCAGCGAGCTCGTCATCCTCGAGAAGGGCAACCAGTGCCAAAACGTCGTCGTTAGGTCGGTCCTCGAGTGACCACGTCTCGGGGCCTGTTGCTTCAGGATCGTCTTCTTCATCAACCATGAAACGATCGACATCCACTTCTTCCACCGTAGTTGGTGCTTCAAGTAGCAGATCAAGACATTCTGGAGCTGGTATCCAAGTTCCCGTCCCAACCACAAGATTTATGTCACCCAAACTACCTCACGATAAAGATGCAGAACTCGTGCCTAGCGCGCATATGCACTGGAGCAAGGCGCCTGCATGGGGGACGATGCCAAACCGGAATTTACGCGCACTTTCAGCGACTTTGGTGGACACGACTATTTGGATATTTGGAGGATGCGACGACAAAGACAAGGCCAAGGATATGTATTGCTTCGACATTGGTAAGAAAGGCCATCTATCTATTGGATCTCCTTAATTAATAGTTGCTTTGTTCAGAAACTATGGAATGGACACGACCAGAAGCAGTAGGCGACATTCCTCCTCCATGTCGAGCCCACACTGCCACATTTTACGAAAGGCAGCTAATCGTATTCGGTGGTGGTCTGCGCTCAGTGTACTACGACCAAGTTTTCGTGTTTGATACCCAATTTCGGCGTTGGACCAAACCACACATCGCACCAGGACCAAGGCCACATGCCAGGCGTGCGCATACAGCCGTCTTCCATAAGGGAAAGGTGTGGATCTTTGGAGGTGGCACAGGTTTGACCGCCTTAAATGATCTATGGACTCTGGACGTGAGCGGTGGGGCGGGTACGGAAGAGAAACCCATGAAATGGGAGAAAATTGAGCCCAGGAGCAAGAAGCCTGGGCCGAGAGGATATCACACGGCAAATTTGATCAGTAACGTTATGGTAGTTATTGGAGGGAGCGATGGAAATACTACCTTCACCGACGTCTGGTGTTTAAATCTAGGTGCGTTGCCATAATGGCTTACTTGCTTTTTCCATTCTAAACTGCTGTAAGATACCCTCATATGGACTTTGGTGCAAGAAACGGCAGAACCACCATTCCCTAAACGACTCGCACACACGGCCACGCAGGTCGGGTCGTTTATCTTCGTTATGGGCGGCCATAATGGACTTGAATACACTTCCGAAATGATGTTATTCAATCTCGGTACGTGTTATTTCTATCAGATAAGAACACATTCTCACATAAAATCGAAGCAGTATCTTTACAGTACGAGAAACGGACTATACATGGAAAGCCACCTTCCCCAAGAGGACACCACGCAACGGTCGTTGCAGACACGAGACTATTTGTAATTGGAGGCGCGAATACACAAGTCGCGTTTGAAGATGTGTATATTCTGGATTTGGCGGCTGCGGCGTATTTGCCTCAGGTAACCAATTTTAGGATGAATGGCGATGTCTGACGATGGACTATTGCTGCCCTCTGAGGTGGGCATGAGATTTCGTTCTGTAGTTTCACGGTGATGTTGTATGTGTGTGATATCTGTATCTTTACAACACTCAACTCGTTGCACTGGTTCTTTTTTTTTCGCTTTTCATTGCTTTAGGAATTTCACTCATTTCATTGGTCCGCTACTTCATACTCTGACACACGACGAGAATTGTACACACTGTAATTCAGTATACAAAGAGGCCTCTCTATTTCTCGCCTTAATTTTGTATCTTAATACCTCTTTAAATAATTGTGGAATATGTACAGAGTTCAGTGGGATAAGTGAAAGAGTTATATTATCATCACGTCATTCAAGAACGACAATGGCCGCGCCGCCGTGACTCGGAGCTCCCGACACTTGCCTCAACATAATCACTTTCTGGCCCGAACAAAATTGTTCTTCGTGATGGAACGTGGCGTCTCATGGGGCCTCTAAATCTGATTTGTACGGCAACATCTGATATCGAATTGATTCAGGAGATCGATTACTCATACCCAAGTTTCGTTATTATTGATTCTAGTTGAACGAATTTTTGCGAAATCTTCAACTTGTTATCCACTGTGCCTTCTGAAAGAAGATCCTCTATCCAGGTCGTATTGTCGACCTTGATTAAACGTGGAATTCCGGGAAGTTTGTAAGTTTCATCGTTTATGCATATGCATGATGTATCAATTATTTAGTGCTTCTAGCGCCTAGTTGAAGCATGCCAACTGTCCTAGGCCCGAAGAGCGTAACAGTCAATCGGGTTCAAGACGGGTAGTAATACGTGTTTCCATTCCCTTCGTGCGGTTGTAAGGACACTCCTCATTCTGAAGAACCGACCTGCATTACCCTCTTTACTCTTCGACATTCATTTCTTTTTCTTTGTTAAACAACGGGTCTAGCACTTCATGCTGTGGTATTCTGCCCTCCTTGGGGCATGCTTCACTCAGCTGGCTTTGGCTGCGTCCGCCGGCAAAGTGTTATCTCGTCGATGGGAAGATACTGGAGAAAAGCACTCGTGGACTGAGATACCTCGAGGGTGGAAATTAATTGCTCCTGCTCCTCCAGGATACCCTTTGAACTTGAGGATCGGTCTCAAGCAACACGGAATAGAGCAATTGATCGAAAACCTGTTGGAAATCAGTGACCCTACTCACTCAAGGTACGTCCCTTATTCTCTAATCCTGGAGTAGTAAGACGATGTTCACTGTGTACACTACTCAGATATACCCAGCATCTTACCATAAGTGAAGTGGATGCATTCAAAGCCCCTCACGCCGAAGCAAGCCACGCAGTCGATGAGTGGCTGACATACCATGGTATCGACACGACCTCTGCGCAACGAACGACCTCTGGAGATTGGATTACACTTACCATTCCTGTATCGCAAGCCGAGGCTCTCTTGAGAACCGAGTACCATATTTATGAACACCCAGCCTCAGGCGAACAAATCGTTCGAACACTTCGTTATTCCCTCCCGAGCGAACTTCACTCCCACATCGATGTCGTGGCGCCTACGACATATTTCGGAACTATGAGAAGCATGAAAGCAACTAGCTTCCTACTGCCTAACGTAGACCCAGTCAGTGTCAACGATTACCTCAAGCAGGCTGGTGAGAAGCAAATTTCAACAGTCGATGATGGTGGCGCTGTACCAGCGAGTTGCAATAATACCATTACACCTACCTGCCTTCGAAAGCTTTATAAAACTTTTGATTATGTTCCTGCCAGCGCCAACAATAAAAACGGTCGTGTTAACAAATTAGGCGTTGCTGGCTACCTCAAGGAATTCGCAAATAAAGCTGATCATCAGGTAAGGCCACCCGTTCCTCTGGTCCGTCGCATTGAGTGGTTGAAATTTATTTGTTCTCTTGTAGCTTTTCTTCAAGGCCTTCAGGACAGATGTTCTTGCAGCCAACATTACAGGCTTTGAAACTGTCCTGGTAAACGGCGGTCAGGATGATCAAACTAAACCAGGAACTGAAGTGAGCCCCCATGAACGCTCTTCTAGTTGACCATATTACCAATTTATATAAAACCTGTATCAATAGGCGAACCTCGATATACAGTACACCACCGGCATTAACTACCCCACTCCAAACATATATTACAGGTACCGTACCCATTGGTGATGTTCATATTTCATTTAGGGTAACCTTCTCTTAGTGTTGGAGGATCGCCGCCTTTTGTCGCTGACAGCTTTACTGTAACTAACACGAACGAGCCATACCTCGACTTCATCAATTTCATCAACAATCAAACAGATATTCCGCAAACTCTGAGCACGTCTTACGGGGACGACGAACAAACTGTCAGTGGATCACCAACCATTCTTTCTCGTTCCTTCATGTTCTCATGATCCCTCTCTTGTAGGTTCCATTTGACTACGCTGAGAGAGTCTGCAATGAATTTGCTGCCCTGGGATCTAAGGGCATGACTATCTTTTTCTCGAGTGGTGATGCTGGGTACGTTCTTTGCCCTTCTATTTACACCTTTTCCTGACGGACAATTTAATTTGCAGCGTCGGTGGTGGCGAATGCACAACAAACGATGGCACCAACAGAACGACTTTCCAGCCTGCATTCCCTGCTTCGTGAGCATCTTACGTCTCTCCATCATTATTCGTCTCTTATTATCTTGCACATAGGTGTCCATTCGTCACAACTGTGGGCGGCACAGTATCCATCAATCCCGAAGTTGCAATTCCATTCAGCGGAGGGGGTTTCTCAAACTATTTCAAAGCCCCTCAGTATCAAAGCGATGCCGTATCAAATTACCTTTGGGACTATGGGATGACGAGGAATAAGGGCGTGTTTAAGTGAGTTTACTCCATATAGTGTATCACCCAAGATATTCATTCTTTGCCGTAGCCGAACAGGACGCGCATACCCCGATGTCTCTGCACAGGCGCGCAACTATCAAGTTGTCATTGGGGGTAGAGTGGTCCCGGTAGCTGGTACCAGCGCGAGCGCTCCCGTACGTTTCTCCTCTAGTTGATATTTTGATATATTCTGTTTACTAACGCGAGTGACGAAAGACGGTGGCATCGGTATTCTCTCTTTTGAATGATTACCGTCTCTCACAAAACAAGGCCCCTCTTGGATTTATCAATCCTCTTATATACTCAAGGCTGTCGACCGGTTTTACCGATATTCTCCAAGGATCTAACCCTGGATGCGGTACCGACGGATTTCCTGCTTCTCGCGGGTGGGATCCCGTAAGCTACCATTCCTTATTGACCTTGAGCCCAAAGTGATTGATTGTTATCATAGGTTACCGGTCTCGGAACACCTAACTTTGAAGAACTGCTACGGTTAATCAAGAGTCTTTAACTAGCTTTTATCACTCGTTTTCGAGAATTACATTTCGTTTTATCTCTATGAAGTTCCTTCCATGAGCTAAACACTAACTACATTGTGGCCTATTTCACTTTAGCTTACGATTCCTACAAGCAATTTCGTGTGCAAATTGTGACTATGGGGCTCGAATGCGATGTTATGACGGTTGTTGAGAAAGTCATAGTATTCGAAGTGCTTGCTGTTGGACTCGGTGAGACCGTGAAGATGGTTGGAATGGTTGGTACCGTGGTGGTGGCCGCAATGACTGTCTCATGTTTATGCCTGGACGGCGAAAGGGCCACTGCAGCTTGAATAAAGGCGCATATTGCGATGGCGCCGTATGCTTTTGCGGTCATTGATTCAAGTGTACTCGCTGTTGAGATTGTTTTCGACGCCGACTACTATTGAATTTCGAGGTTCATGATTTACCCTTGAGCGGTTGTGAGCTAAATGACTAACCTTTAAGATGATTTAGAAAAGTGCAGACCAACATCGGTCTTCTGCGAGTCTTTTAAAGTATGTCCTATTTACGATAGAGGCCCTCTGACTCAAAATGTGTACTCAATGTATCATATCATTGGCAACGGGTCGAATACGTTCATTCAATTTCATCATTCTATCAACATTCTATCAGTATTGCACGTCAATCAAACAACAGCGCAATTGTCTCTGGGCGCTGAGGACGATATGCTAGCATTTGTATTGGTGGGTATGTGTTGGTGATAGAAGGGCGGATATTATGATTTATTTTGAGCGAAGGTGCAGTAGTACCGCATATATATGATAACTAATGATATGCATATGAAATTTGAATACCAGGCTAGCATTCTAATATATACTGATTGTATATTGGAACAGGAGATTCAAAATTCCCCGAGGCTTAGAGACTTCTGAACAAGATTTATCGAATTCGGCGCGGACAAAAATTCAAATTTGGAGGTTTTCGTGGACACCCCTCTTGGTGAATTAACGTTAATTAACAGGGATCCTGTCACGCGACGCGCCGTAAGATTGTGCGATCAATGATCATCGATGCGCGTGAATCTCACGTGGAAGTATTATTATGCCATGCTTGGCAAGAGCATCTAACTTTTGGATTGAGCCTCATAGCCTGCAGTCGAGTTCCAACTTCGCGCAAGGCAGCATCTTATATCCACACACGCGATAGGACTTCCTAAAGCCGACAACAACTTACAACAACTACAGGAAAGCGCTGGGAAAGATATGCTGTACTTACCGTCCAATAACCGACCCACCATGACTCAAACACCTGCCGTTTCCGATTTGAGAAGGCATCTGGAATATTACGCGCGTGGTGTTAGCATCTAGAGTCAATTGGTCGAGCTTATTCATACCCTCTATCCGTGTATTATGCCAGTAAGACGAGGTAATTCTTATCGGATGCTCTTCCGGGCTTATGTTATTCCTCCATGATCATGCGTCTATCTCGCCTTCTTCAACTGCACATTCATTGCATTGGTTTCGCAGGCTTGCCATGATCTGACTCATGCATGGATATACCCGTAACCCCTCAAAGTGTCGCGCAAAAGTATAAAAGAAGACATCCATTGTATCATCCTCATCCTCAAGAAGCCATTCATAACAATAATGACATCTCCAACCTCGACGAAAAAGGTCCCTTATGGTATGTATCCCCAAGACTTGCACACGCTGCAATCTCACATGTTTACGTACAGTTCGTCTGGGTAATTCCGGACTCAAGGTTTCCAAAATCATCCTCGGGACTATGCAGTATGGATCTCCAGAGTGGCAAAGTTGGGTTTTGAATGAAGCAGAGGCCATTAAACACATTAAGGCTGCGCAAGTATTTCATTTCATGTTCGAGAAGCGGGCTAATCCTAATTTTTGACGATAATACTACAGCTATGATGCAGGCATTCAGACTTTCGACACGGCGAATGTATGTGATTGTATCGATTTTTATCTACTTTACTCATTATCTACAAGATGTATTCCAATGGTCTCTCTGAAACCATCTTAGGAAACGCGATTAAAGAACTCAAACTTCCGCGTGACGAGATTGTTGTCATGACCAAGGTATTTTAACGATCATAGTGTATCGGTGCAGTGTACTCTATGTGTTAACGTTATCCATCTGTTCAGCTGTTCGGCGTTGTAGGTCGTGAACCTGGTACATTTTTTCGCGGTGCGAATGCGAAGAACCCCGATGACTGTGGCTACGTCAATCAGCATGGACTCAGTCGCAAGGTTTGCCTACTTTCTCTCTGCTTTTAGCGGATGCTGACCAAAACAACAGCATATTTTCGAATCGGTCAAACATAGTCTGGAGCGCCTTCAGCTCGACTATGTAGATCTTCTGCAATGTAAGTTTCTATTCAAAACTAGCGCAATAACAATACCCTAACGGCTAAACTAGGCCATCGATTCGATCCTGATACACCGATTGAAGAAACAGTAATGTTTTTTCTTTGTTATGGAAAGATGCTCCGAAGTTCGATAACTGACATTGAATCTAGATGCAAGCACTCCATGACGTTGTAAAGGCTGGGTATGTTCGCTATATTGGTATGAGTTCGTGTTATGCTTGGCAATGTAAGTCTGAACGGAATCATGGTTTTACTTTTGCATCATCTAACACTGTTTTACACATAGTCCACGCAATGCAGAGTTGGTACAACTCTAATAGTCGATCTTTTCAGTGAAACTGATTCGTTTTATCCGCGCAGACTATGCCATCAACAACAAGCTCACCCCATTCATTTCTATGCAAAATCACTACAGTTTAGTATATCGTGAAGAAGAGCGTGAAATGTTCCCAACTTTGAAGGTCCGTTCAAGATTATGAGACCCTCTAACTGTAGACATTCATTCAGTTTAGTTATTTGGAGTTGGTTCCATTCCCTGGTCTCCACTAGCAAGAGGTATTCTTACCCATCCTCTCAGCGAACAAACCAAGCGTTCTGCCACCGATTTGTGAGCTGTGGTGTTTCTCTACCGTCATCAGAACTTTTACGGATTTCTATTCTTCAGTGGAATCCCACTCTTTGCGAATTCACCCGGCATCCCAGAAATTGTGACTAGGTTTGTCGTATGCTCTACGAGTTTGTCACGCAAGTCGCTAAAGGAGGATGGTTCTCAAGAGTTGAGGAGATCTCCAAGAAACGAGGCATAAGTATGGCCCAAGTTGCCATTGCTTGGATATTAACGAAAGAAGGTGATTATTTTCTCAAATTTTGCGGAGTTGAACGCTCTGAGAGCCGTATATTTGACTAATAGGCGTCTCTGCTCCCATCGTGGGTACCACCAGTCTCAAGAATCTGGAGGATATTATCGGTATATAAGAGTCTTCATCTTTTCTGCATAATTATCTTACGAGTTACTATGTCTCAGGCGGACTTGATGTCAAACTTACTGAAGAGGAAATTAAGTATTTGGAGGAACCATACAAGCCCCAGAACGTCATTGGCCATGCTTAGAGGGTCTGTGTACAGTGATGTTGGTGTGTGCCGTATCTACGATGTATGTCGTCCTGTTGAACGAATAGAATATGAAACGTTTGACTAGGGATCACGTTTCAAATTATGCAGTGAAGAATAACGGGCCTGTCGGTATACCGGGACCCATACCCTTTACCAGCTATAACATCCTCTATTGGCCATGTGAAATAGTGCCGGAGGTACTAATATCACGCGAAGGAATGACGCGCTTCGAACTAAAGTGCTGCCATGTGGACCGTGGTAGCATGTGGTATCTGTGGAACGTGCGACAACCATGCCTCGCCTCTGTAGACTGTGTCTTACAAGCACCTTATTTAAAGGAGACTGCCTCTTTTCCTCTGAACGACTCACTTGTCGCCCACTGACAACACAAGGAGCAACCAACTTCGATTTTAATCCACTCAATGCGATCTCTCTCGGTTCCCATTGTCGCTTTGCTCGTTGCAGCAAGCACCGCTCAGAAAATCGTTATAACTAACGACGATGGCTGGGCAACGGCTCAAATCCGAGCTGAATATAACGCATTGAAGGCTGCTGGTTACGACGTGAGTTTCGAAAATTATTATTTGTGAAGTGTGTTCTCAGCTGTCGCCATAGGTCATTCTTTCAGCACCAGCCGAGAATGTATCGGGAACTACTTCGCTGTCGATTGGTACCCCTCCAACTTTGTTGATACCTTGCGAATTCGACACGTGTCCAGCAGAGTCCCCAGGCATAGGGAGCAATTCGACTGATCGTAAGGAACACTGATTATTGCTAATAAAAACCTGAAAGTGAATTTTCCTGGATTTTTTATAGCGCGCCTGAACTATGTTAATGGATTCCCGTAAGACATGCGGCACTTTTGTTCGAGAAGCCAGGCTAAATGATTTCACAGAGTGGACGCAGTCCGACATGGAATCCAAACCCTCTCTCCTCAGTTCTTCGGATCTCCACCCGACCTCGTTATTAGCGGCTCCAACATTGGCAGTCAGTTAAAATCCGAATCCCGCAGTGTTTTGACTTACGTTGCCTAATTATAGACAATCTGGGTCTCTCCATCCTACTCTCGGGAACAGCGTAAGCAAACTTCTGGACATAGAGCCATCCCTCGCTGACGTATTTTTCAGAGGTGCCGCGGCTGAGGCAGCTAAGGAGGGCATTCCATCCATCGCATTTTCCGGGGCTTCAGGATCACAAGTGTCGTATACGAGTCTATCAAACACAACAGCGCCATCTACAGTTTCTGCCAACATATACACGGATCTTATACTTCAATTTACCTCAGCCCTTCTCGCCAACCCCTCGCCAATCTTACCTTCGAGGATCAGCCTTAACGTAAACTTTGCTGCCATAGATTCGTGTCCTTCTGCATCAAGCTATCGGTTTGTGCTTACACGGGTCTTGGGGAATACATTGGCAACAGATGTAACGACTTGCGGGACCAACCATCTGCCATCGGAGTCGTCTGCAATCACGAATGGATGCATAGCGACTGTCAGCGTGTTCAACGGGTCTACTAAGGCCGATGTCGATGCAGCCACCCAACAGCTTGTTTCAGATAGGCTATCGTCGATCTTAACTTGTTTGTAAGGCTCGTAAATGAACGCACGCAATCATATTATTCGCCGTTAACGATGTATGGCACGTGCCCTGAGCGCTTCAGTTATTACTAATACCAAGACTCCTTCCAACGCGAGTCGCGTTATTTCATACAGGTCCGTCCACAGTTAACAGGCTGCATCCTAGGCTGAGAGAAATGAAGGGTTGGGGTGGCTATAACCTCAAGTGGTCTGCAGACCATGAAGATTACTGTCGCACGGATTAAATGATACAAAAGCTGCTTTGGCGATACCATCTCTATTTGCCAATGTGAGAATCATTTCAGTTCATCCATACTACCATGGGTAGACATCTTACCTACTTCTAGTCGGTACTTCCCTACTATAAATCACACGTTTTGCAATGCTGCAACAATAAAGTTGACCACTCGGAGGACTAGAGTATAAACATTTGGGTCTCGGAGTCAGCAGTGCGGTGCAGAAGAAAAAATAATTGTGAAGCATCATACGTTTTCCCGTTCGATAGTTTGAACTGTGCAAGGAGAGGGAGAGTGTTTAAAACGCTCTCGTATTTTCTGTCGTTTTATCAAGCTTCGAAGCAATCGCTGGCTAACCTCGAGAGCTTGGCATCACAAGGAACCGTCAATAACTTGGCCGGCGCTGGTTCATCGTTAACGTTCTTTATTTTCTTTACTGGTTCTCATCATTGGGATGGAACCACCATCTGTCCAAGTAATCTTTCAGCAGCACAGCACTTCAGTCCTTGATTATACCTACCACCCTTTTAAAGGAAACTGTAACACTCAAGGTAATGGAGGTCTCATTTAACCTTGGGCTGAGTATATTATTAACGTATATTTGCCTTTGGTATATGTAACACCTAATAATAGTACGACGCCACAGTTAATTGACTGATCCTTCCTCGTCAGGTGTTGAAACTGTCTCAGAGTGGGTGTTATGAATGCAATTTCGTAAACATATCCTAACTGGTGGGGCAACGTATTCGGCAAATGGCAAGGGCATAGCCATGGCGGAGACTGAAACGAAGAATATCATGGCAAGGGCGATTTGACGAATGAACCAGGGCCTCATGTTTTCTTGATTTTTTCTGTCTCGCGTATTGACTGCTAAGTCGAGTATGAGGGATATTAATCTCTGAGGGATGCTTACAGTAGAGTAAAACACCGCTACAGTCAAAATTTTAAGTCAACAGGAGATGGTTTGAATTTTCAGAAGTGAGTGTCTACCTTCTGAGCTGGAGCAAAGTACAAAAGGCAAGTTGTTGCACCGAACGAGTATGCTGACCTGAGATGTGGAAAGAGAAGTACATGCAAACGCCCGTTTTATGATACTTGCTGTTACGGAAGTATTGAATCAATTTCAATCGGGTCCCAGATATTTCTGGTGTGCGTTGTTATACGTATCCTGACCAATTTCAGATCCTTTGGGATAAACGGCAGCTACTTACTAGTATATGTATCTATGGCATAGGAGCTTCAAGCATGCCTGAGTTGATAATCAGTGCCATGGAGTAAGCTCGGGTGCGAGAATCGCGGTAGGAGCATCTTCTTGAATTTGATGCGAGAGTTTGCGTGGTGCGCTGTATGTAAAAGTTCCGTGTCCAGATATCGCGCGTGAGATTGGGGCTCTGTTAGTTGTGGACCCTATTTTAGAAGGCGCGTCACCAAATTAGAAAAGCTTTGTTTAATTTCTGGGCCGAGTCGGCCTGTTTACGGCATCGCTGGTCTGGGATTTAGGATCTGGGTAACGAGTAAGAGTTGTACGATAATATGCGTTAATATCTGGTCCGGAAAACAGTAATGAAGTAGTAATGATAAGTTCCACTAACCGGCAACTCGGCAGGCGTTAGACAAATATTCGTCACGCTATCGGAACCGTGACGGCGAAGTTGCAAAATTCAACATTCAATTCGTGTTGTGACTCGCACTCCCATGCAATTTCTCTGGGCCGCAATCGTCTCGCTGTTCATTCCGGTCAACCCTGGACATAAAATAGTTGTAACAAATGATGATGGTTGGGCTACCGCCCAAATAAGAGCACAATATGACGCTCTGAAGGATGCCGGACACAATGTAAGTAGCTGGAGGTCGGGACGATGCTGCATATGGTGATACGTGTATTATTGTAATAGGTTATCATTTCCGCCCCGGCTGAAAATGTATCGGGAACGGGCTCTTTGTCGATTGGAAAAATACCCGCATTGTCAGTCCCTTGTCAATTCGACACTTGTCCAACAGGGTCTCCAGGCATAGGGAACAACGTGACTGACCGTAAGATCCATGTCGATTACCTTTATTTTGTGATAAAACTAAGTCTATCAAATAACTCTTAGCGCGCCTAAATTATGTGAATGGGTTCCCGTAAGGCGTACCGATTCATTCACGGGAAGATTAGTTTCCAACTAACTCACCCCCTATAGAGTGGACGCAGTTCGGCATGGTATAGATACACTCGCCCCACAATTTTTTGGAGCCGCGCCTGACCTGGTCATTAGTGGTTCAAACATAGGAAGTCAGTATGGAATCCAAATTTCAAGATGCATCTGGATTCATAAAATGGCACATAGATAACTTGGGCACCACCATTTTTTTCTCGGGAACTATGTGAGTGACGGTCACCACCAGTCTGCTTACCTGACATTAACACGCTCATTAGAGGTGCTGCGTCAGAAGCAGCCAAGAGAGGTGTCCCCTCTGTAGCATTCTCGGGTTCTTCTGGAGCACAAGTATCATACACAACTCTATCTGACACAACAGCAAAGGCTACAATCTCCGCGAACATATACACGGAGCTTATACTTAAATTCACCGCCACCCTGCTCGCCAACCCCGCCCCAATCTTGCCGCCAGGGATCAGCCTTAATGTGAACTTTGCTGCGATTGATTCGTGCCCTTCCGCGACAAGTTACAAGTTCGTACTTACGCGAGTTCTGAGGAACATGTTCGCCAAGGATGTAGCAACTTGTGGAACAAATCATCTTCCATCGGAATCCTCGGCAATAAAGCAGGGCTGCATAGCGACTGTCAGCGTGTTCAAAGGGTCTACGAAGACTGATGCAAGTGCAGCCACACAGCAGGTCGTCTTGAACAAGCTATCGTCGATCTTGACTTGCCTGTAACCGGCGGAACGGGCTATGTACATTGAATGAAACATGTTATGAGCACGTTTTGAATAATTAAGCCCGTCTCGGGACCTTGAATACGACCCTGAGTCTGCCGGAGATCTCTTGTCAAACCTGGGCGCTTGTTCCGTTCATCATGATATTTGAAAACATTTGATGACTCTATATAACTATATGCATACTACTCTTCTAAGATTGAGATATCCATATCACAAAGTAGAAGTGAAATCACTCACCAGCCGCTATTCCGGTCCGACAGTAGAGTCACAGTTCCTCCCGCAAGTTCCAGGTGATGCGCCATGCATCTGTGGCCCAATGGGTACAGCCTGGACAGTGATAGTAGGTGTGCAGGTCATAACAAGAAGTAAGGCATAGACAAGATGGTAGAGAAGTTGACGACTGGATGTCATCTCTGGTGTCCGAGTATACGCTGGATATCTTGTTGGAGCTGCAGAGTGCTTGAAAGTTAGACTTCTGATAACTGTTAATAACTGCTGAAAAACAGTCAGTATATCACTGTATATAATGGAACATCAGCCCTATCGATAAATTCTCACTTGCTGAAATGATAGCAGAGGGGAGGATATGGAGTACGGAAGGTTCTTACAAGTTGTCTCTTTCCCCGCCGTTTTATGAGCTCCTGGAAATATCGGCGATGTTATTCATAATAAATCCTGTGCAGCGGGGAGAGTACTACCCCATGAGCTCGGTGGCGGTAGATCAGCGCGCAACTCTGATAATACGTTGCATGTACTGTCACAAATTTTATACACCCCCATCTATGTATTCCTGATATATCTAATATCTAAGTAGTTACTAGTTTATAATATGCATCCTTTAAAGTGTCATGATATGCCACAGATACTGCTGATTGAACCAATATCAAACAATCTATCTAGGGGCAGTTTCGTCCGCAAATTTCTGTGTGGACTTGGTCGGGAAGCGGTACTGCTTGAGCAATAGTAACAATATAGGCGTAGGTGAAAAGTATGGCAAGAACCACACGTTGAACGATGGAGGAGGTTGATAACTTGCTGTTCATGGTTCTGGAAGTTTAACAAATGATTTAAAGCTTCTTTATCGTACGTTGAATAAGATGTATTCAAGAAGGGAACAAGAGTAGCCTTACCGGTTAAGTGCCACTTGGGGGGTCTGAGTCAGATTTCTGCGTTGCAGTGGTATTGGATAGAATCTACAAGCGCTTGGGATAAGCATTTAAGATAAAAGTAGACGCTGTAAAGTACACTCACTTTAAGGCGGGATAGCTGGGAGTTGGAGAAGAATCTTATGAAAGAGAAAGCAGTATTCTATCTCTCTTTATATCACCCCAGGTTGAGGCAGATATAACTTTGGCGGCTATGTTGGCCTTTCCGAGTGCTATTGTACTACTGACTCATACGTTATCTAGCTCGTTTCAAGCTCTCAATGAAAATGGGTATATGAGTCACTGCCGTATGTTATCATTGCACGTCCTATTTTGGAAGGAGTGTGTCCAAATTAGGCTTCAAAGTTCAAATGCTAGTTGACCGGGCCGCAATCCGTGGTTTCGGGATGGCCCGCAACACACAGCCACCTATAAGTATATCGTGCTCAACTCAAGGTTTGACTTTGAATCTTCATCCAAACTTTATTGTCCTCCCGGCCCTATGGCTATGGCATACCAAAATGCGTTTCAGACAATTGAAACGTGATTACCGTGCAAAATGGTCGAGTTGGCGGGGAGGCAACATCGCGAAACATGGTCGGGACGAAGAGAAACTTTACTAGTAATGTTGCTGTCGATCTGTCACGAGACGGATATTGATTTTGAGATCCAAGGCACATACTGAGGTATCTTGGGTGCTTGAGAAGGGGCTGGTATAATGGGAGCGATGCATTTATCAATTTGCAAACTGTACGTCACATCTTTCTTTTCTTTTAGTTAAGTCTAAATCAAGTTCACAAGACAATCGACTGTACATTCTTTACACCACTCAGGGAACTATCTATGCAGAAGAATGTTACAGAAACCTACTCCAGTGGCCTTCATTCTCGGCACAGGTGTTAACATCGGTGCTGCAGTTGCAGCGAAACAGAAGCAAGAGGGTTATCTTGTTGCTCTCGGAAGCCAAAACCCGAAACCGGACGCTGGAGATAGCCTTTATTTACACATACAGGTTGACGTTGCTCAGAGGCATAGCACCATCACCGTTTTTGATACGGTAGTTAATGAATTGGGCCCTGTGAGTGTCGTCGTTTTCAATGGTAAGATATCCTCATCATTCCATCACTACCTTTGATTGCTGATATTCAGGCTCTGCGTCACCAGCTGTATTTTTTGTCGTCCCTCCACATGGGGATGATATTCTAGCCATTCCAATCGAAACATACGAGAAGGAAAGGTCTATAGGCCTGGGTTCCTATACTGTTACACAGAAAGCCACGGAAAGTTTCAGGAACGACCTTCATCGTCATGAGCCGAAGACCTTCATCGTTACGGGCAATATTCTCCCTTTCGAGCACTATGCACTATCTTAAAGATCTACCTTGGGCATACAAAAGACTTCAGAAAGCCGTGTTATTGCTGCCGCTGCTCATACATACCAGGCTGAAAATATCCAGTGGGTCGTATTATTCTACAATCTGGGGTATTAGTATCGTTGGCGCCATCGATATAGATTTTACTTTGCTAGTTTGGTCTCCGAAGGAGGTGGACGGGCTTTCCTTAAGAGTGGTCCCACGCACGCGGAAGTGTATTGGGGGCTTGTCAACGGCGAAAACCAACAGGACCAGCAGTATGTCATTCTTACATTTAGTCCTTCCAGGTGTACCACCGACAACTACCCTCATAGATTTACAGTAGATGGAAAGAAGTACCCTCGTTCCTGATATATTAATTTCTCTTTACGTTCGAGCCAGAATCGTTCATAGAAGAGCATGAGACTGTCAGGCACAAACAGAATCAACGTATTTCTATCTTGTCCACCGTATGCTCGATTTCTCATGACCAAGGGTCGAACCCAAGTTGAATGATGACCCTGTCACCTGGCAAATATGAGTCTAATGTTCTCTATAATTCGGATGACATTCGACGTCGACGTTATTGAAAGTATACATAATATACAGGAATTTCAATCATATTAATAGAGATCACGCTTCCAACACCGGCTCTCTTGAAGTTTTTAACATTTATACGTGTTGCATCTGCATGGTCAATGAATTTGTGTCCATCCACTGTCCAGTGGCATATTGAGTTCGTTATCTTTGCCGTCATTTCTTGAACAATTTGACCGAAACCAGTAATTGTCTTTGTGGGGTTAGGAGATAGCAGTGGGGCATGACGGTAGACCGTAGCGCTGTTTAGCCCTGACGGGACGGCATTAGCTTGGAAAACCGGTGGAGAGACAAGAGATCAAGAGCTATTAAAAAATCAAGTCAGATCAAGTCATTTTCAACGCTGCAAGGAACCTTTTACAATGGGTGGCGTATCTTTATCACTACGAAAAATATTGTCAGGGCGGGGACAGGCGGCCAATGCCGCTGCTCCATTGGCAGGCACTGTTAGTAATTATAAATAAATTACCGGGTACATAGGTATGTCGAACAGTCTTCATGATAGGAAATTTTGAATTTAGGCAGGTTTGTATAACCAACACCTAACGAAAGCAATGTCTACAAAACTACTGTGCGCTAACTAATCTAAACCATACTATCTATACTATACACTACTGTAGACTAATGTACAACTTTCTTTCATTTTAGTATTATAAGTGGGTATTCTAAGCTTCGAACGAAAACAAAAGCAAAAAGAAATGGGTAGACCTGTCGCTATACTGGCGAATCAGGTAGATAAGTGCTGCTGCTAGCAGCTTTCGAGGACATAGTCGTCGAACTAGTGGAAACTGGTTTGATTTTTAGGATGGAATAACGTTCAATTTCGCCTGGACTCCGCTGTAATGGAGGCATGCTAGTTGTCCTTGAATGTGCACCCGACCCAGGGAATGCATTTGGGATAGGGTGAACATGGATTGCTCCACTCGAAGAGTTCCTTTGATGTTGGGAACGGAATCCAGTTTCGATGGTTGTTTGACCTCCAAGTACACCAGTTTGCTGAAATAAGACTTTTGACATGGCAGTATCAATTGTATCGGCCGTGATCTTCAAGTTCCGGAATACCCTGCATGCCATAGACGATGTTAAAGCAAGATCCGGGGCTATAAGTATGGCTTGGTATATGGGAGGGACGCTAGGCGTTACTATGAGAGAGGCGACCACGATATTCGAACATAAACTCATTCTGGGTAACGCGAGGTTAATCGTATTTCAGGATTTCAGAAAACGGAAAGACTCACAAGTAGTACTGTTGTCCTCCCTGAAGCATAGCCCGCACTAACCGCGAAGAAGCTTTACGAGAAAGCAGAGTTCTCCACGTAAAAGTCTCTCCCGAAATTCCGCGCATCGTTGCAAACCGATACGAAATCGCGATGAATACACAAGAGTCGAAGAAGAGTCTGGAGAACGGTGCAGCCGCCACGTAGTGTTCCACTCCTGCATTCACACAGTAGCCGGTGTCCGCCAGTGGCTTTAGACGAGAGCCGGCGATCGTTAATACAGAGACTCCGATGTTTGCTAGGAGCAGAACGAAGAAAAATCCATAGATGTATATGTTTTCGTTGTAGACCGCCTTGACCCTTCTAAAGAAAAGAAAGGATGAGCCTGCCGTTGCCAAGACCCAAGAGGTCGTCACTCCGTATTCGACGGCATTGCAGTTGGTTAGTGTGCGCGCTGTATTAGGTGATGTTGAGAGATAAAATTTGATCCACGGTCCAAATAGCGTACTTTTTACAATAACCGACAACACCACAAATGTTAAGGCAGAGAACCTATGACGAGAAGCGGAAATTTAGAGAAGCTCCTTAGCCGCAATGAAGGTGAGACCATACCTAGACAGGAAATAGGCAACAAGCGTTGCACGGAAGCCTGAACGAAGGAGAGCGATATCTTCTGGTAAGCTGACCAGCATATCCCATACGCAAGCCTGTTAATCGACGACAATCAGCATCTGTTTAAAGCCCTGAGGGTGATAAGTATGCAAATTAACATGAAGCGTACCCCCAATGTTACAAGATAAAGATCTCGTGCAACTTCGAACTGTTCCGCAACCTTTGGTGGTAAGTAATTCAAGTACACATTCGGATTGACAATAGGATGTGGTGTCGGGTGAAGAGACATGACGGTGATGATAGTTCGGGATTTACAGCGTAAGGTGGCATTGCGGTATATGTACCAAGCACTTGGACGTGGACAAAATAGGCCTTGTTTAATCTGTCAGAATTGGTCGTAGAACCTGGGATAGAAGCCTCACAAGATTGAGTTTCCCACCGCTAAAGGATCCTGCGACGTCAAATTACTGTATCCCCATTCACAATTAGGCACCATTACATATGTTGACTTCTTGTTGGGGGCGCATACAGTTATGTCACAGTTTTTTACTTTTATTAAGTAAGATATCTTGACAATATCACCAAATTTAATATTCACCGCAGGAAGCCGTAGCGCCATGCTTGCAAGGCGGTCATTTCACGAGCCTCGGCACCGGGTGTCGTGGATAGAATTAGAAACGTTCATCAAACCTTCTTCTGAGCTTCAGACCTCAGTGAGTATATATCGAGCGAATGAGCTGCAAATGTAGCAACTTACACTGTACAGAGAGCCTATAACGTAAGCAGCTGCCAGCACATGCCGGCGGGGAACCCAGACGACTCGTGGGCGTTAAAATCAGCATGGTTCAGCCAGACTTTGGCCAGACTCCTTGATATGCCTTCGTCACGTGTCTCTGCCTTCCGGCGCTAAACCCAGTTGGGTCTGAAGCTATCCCAGACGTCACCAACTTTTGAGCTGGCAGGGTTATGTACCTTTTACAATCATCGCAATATCGTCGCAAAGATCAACTTGCGATGTCCACGCTTTTCTCTCTAATACTCACTCACATTCCCGTATGGTCAAGGGGTACCACTTTTTACCCCGGTGGATTCATTATCGCGGGTCCACGAGGACATGGAGAAGGCTTCGGACGGTTGATAGCGTGTTAACATCCGGAGAACTAGAGACCCCACTAGACTATAAAAACCTCTGGACTTTCTCTGGTCCTATGCGTTATTTTCGTCCTGTCAGACAGTCGCCACGCGATTGCGATCAACTTTCACGCATTCATTCAGGGAATCCTTTTTCACCAACTCTTCACCCCTTTGCGATAATTCGACGAGGAAACTTGCAATTCATATTATACTCGTCAGGCTTGACATTGGTTTTGGGTCCTGGGGATATACCATGTCTTATCTAGAGAAACATACGTTGTGGATTGTGCTGACTGCTCTGGTACGGTTCTTAAATTTTTTACATGCAGTACGTGCTAACAAACGTTTTGAAGACAACTCATCTATGGCTCCGCAATCGTGCTCCCGCGTCCACTTCAGTGATAGCAACATGGCTCTTCTTGATCTCAACGACAGTGACGTTCTCAGGCTTAATCGATTTCATTGATACCGATGTCCTCACGGTTCTCACAAAGATCTTGCGGTCTTACTGTCTCTTTTTTGCGGCACTGTTGAGCTCGGTCGTCGTCTACAGATTATCACCCTTTCACCCTCTGGCTCGTTATCCTGGTCCTGTGCTTTGCAAAGTTTCGAAATTGTGGACTGCGTATGTGGCATCGCAAGGAAAACTTCATCTATATCATAAGGAATTGCACGACAAGTATGGATCTATCGTTCGCGTTGGTAAGCAAAATTGATTACCCTCAAATGAAATTTCATTGATTTATGGGTTCATTAGGTCCGAACGAACTTTCTATAACAGATAAAGAATTCATTCCCACCCTGTTGGGTACGCCTGGGTTGCCAAAGGGTCCTCGTAAGTGGTCCTCTATCAGGCTGTGTGAACGTGTATTGAGGCTTGGCGTAGTATTTGACGGCCGCGTTATTACGACACAGAAGGATAGAAACACCAGCCTCACCTTGATTTCAACGCCAAATATTCAAAGACATGCTCAACTCCGGAAACCTTGGAACAAAGCTTTCGGAAGTGAACCGATGAACGACTATGCAGAGATTCTCGTCGATAAAGCAGCGCAACTGAGGGCACAGCTGATGATGCGTTGCCAGTCGTCTCCGGATCGGCGTGGTCATGTCGATCTTGCAGGGTGGATCAATTTCTTCTCGTAAGTCTCCATGTAGAGCTATATATTGTTAATCTCTTGTTGAGTCTCGCCTGACTGCAGTTTTGATTTTATGGGAGAAATGGCGTACGTTTGTTGCATTTTTTTCATACTGATGCGATCCTAACTTCTATCGCACAATAGGTTTGGTGGCAACTTTGACCTCATGCGGCACGGTGATAAGGATGGCTTGTGGCACGGAATGCAATCAGCTTTGCTGTACGTATTGCCCCTTTCAACGTCAATTAACCTAACTTGGTACCTTCAGAACTGCCGGTTTTACTCAACACGTTCCATGGCTGGCACATATAGTTCGCGCCATTCCCTCGACAGGCGTCGCCATGCAGCGATTCGGAGCATTTGCAGTAAAACAAGCCAAAATACGATTCTCTAAAGAGGTGGAGAAGAAAGACCTGTTTTACCACCTTGTTTGTATTTAACTCATTTCTGTGATACACTGATGCCTTATCCATCTTCAAAGATCCATGCATCAGAACCAGACTCGGATCCTACAGCTCCGAGCCCGACTTATCTTCCTTTGGTTGTTTCTAATGCAACATTGGCTATCATCGCTGGCTCCGATACGACTTCAACGGTCCTTAGTAACATCATGTACTACCTTATTGCCCATCCAGAGTACATGAAGAAATTACGCGCAGAAATCGACGAGAACTTCCAGCCCAATGACATGCTTCATGGTACTTCGACGACTGAGCTAAACAGGCTTAGCTCGATGAAATTCTTGAATGCAATCATGTACGTGGTTCTTCTAAGAGTTTATCATTATTGATAATTCATCTACAATTTTCAGAAACGAGGCACTGAGGCTGCAACCTGCCGTACCCACTTCACTCCAACGTCAACCAGCGAAAGGCAGTGGTGGACAAATAGTAGGGGACTTGTAAGTTTGATCCACACACCTCATTGCCAAGGTATGGACTAAGCCCTCCTAGCTTCATCCCAGAAGGGACTGCGGTCAACCTTCCACCTTACTGCATACACCGCGATCCGCGGTATTTCTTCCCAAGACCAGAGGAATTCTGGCCTGAACGATGGCTAATAAACTCATCCGCGAAAGACGTTCCACCCGGATTCGTGCACGACATGTCCACATACATACCCTTTTCCACTGGTCCGGCGAATTGTGCTGGGAAGCATTTGGCATTGTTGGAACTGAGATATGTGACGACGTTGCTCGTTCGTCGGTTCGAGTTTGCATTTGAGGGGGACTTCACTCCAGAGATGTGGGATAATGGTTTAGAGGATAGGTTTGTGATGGCCAAAGGACCATTACCAGTTGTTTTGACTCCTCGATGAGCAAGTCTTTTTCTTGGGCCAGATTAATTGTATCAATTGGTATATTCTGAGAGAATGTAATTGTAATCTAGCTGTATGGTGTACTTGCATGTACAAATGAGATACTTAACATGACTTTGATTTGTTCGGAACTTCGGCTTTGCCCTCAGGTTGAAGCAAGTTGAAGCTACGCGAGTGGAAGGTGAATCAACTGCTCGGCAACTTCCTCGAGCGCATGGTTCAAGCTCCGATCGCATGAATCTTGAACAACTCAAGAATAACTTGGCCTTGACCATAACGCACCTCGACATCCACCTTCACATATTTATTAAATATTTCAACGCTGGAAAAATGTCTTACCTATTTACAGGGGAAATGAATTTTCATGCTTGGAGTGCGGCGTGCTAGCTCACTTACGTTGCGCTGTGACGCATATCAACGAAGCCATCACGCATTTTAGCACTTCCTTGCTTTCTGGTGCCATTCAAGTAACGCGAGGAGCCCATTCGGATTGTACAGAAGATGTTTCTTGGGCTAAAACGTGTCTTACTTCTCGATATCATGCTGGCACTGGTGAGCTCCTGATATCAATTGACGCGCCAACTTTTATTTATGGCCTTTTTCAGATCGTGCATACCTGGTTCAAGAAGAATGAACCCAAATCCATCTTCTCTGTGTTGATATGCTTGACTGGAACAACTGGTCTATTTGGGGCGCTCTTAGTACCTTACTTTGAAAGATGGCTTCACGCGTTCTTACTTTCATTCGTTGTTTTCACGGCCACGTTGTCCTGTTCAATTGTGGCATACAGACTATCTCCATTCCATCCCTTGGCTGTGTATCCAGGTCCAGTCATTTGCAAAATCTCGAAATTATGGGGTGCTAGGATGGCGTGGAGTGGCAAACCACAGGTGTATTATAAAGAACTGCACGACAAATATGGGTCCATTGTGCGCATAGGTATGCCATCGGTGCGGCGAATCTGAGCATAGACTGATGCATAATTCAATAGGTCCGAATGAACTTTCCGTGATAGATACGAACTTAATACCGAGTGTCCTCGGGATGCCCAAGGGACCAAGTAGGTTTTGATCCAACTGATGATAACAGAAAGTTGAACAAATGTGTGGGCAGTGTGGGATGGAAGACGCATATTGCCTTCCAAAAATTTCAACAAACAAAACAGCCTGACATCTGTGCGGGATCTTCGACGACACGCAGAGCTTCGACGACCATGGAATAATGCCTTCAAACCTTCTGCCATCGCGAGTTATGAAGGAATGCTGATCACTCGCGCTGAGCAGTTGATTGAAAAACTTACAGAAATGTGCGGTTCCGATTCTGCCACCGTTGATCTGGCCATTTGGATAAATTATTTCACGTTAAGTCGCCTTTGGGTCTATTATGTTTCTTCTATTCACATTAATTTAATAGATTCGACTTTATGGGTGATGTGGCGTAAGTTTTTATTTTTATTTTTTTTAAACATCGATTGATGATGTGGCCAATCTGACACCTTCACAGCTTTGGAGGTGTGTACTCCTTGATGCGCGATGGTGATAAGGACGATGCCTTGCTAAAAATGAGACGGGGGGTCTTGTATGTCATTTCTCTCCATCGACAATACCAATTGATCTTCATTTCTTTGTTCACTCAGTCTTCCCAGTGTCACTCAACATATTCCATGGATACTCGGTGCTGTCACATCTCTGCCATTCATTGCAGATTCCACGCTGGCCTTTGGCAGATTTGGAATTGAACAAGCCAAGAAACGAGCCGCCCTAGAAAACTCATTACAGAAAAAAGATCTTTGTCACTACCTCGTACGCCTATCTATCATCCACTGCCATCTTTGTCCTGATTTAGCCGTACACGCGTAGTTGGAGGATGCCAAGGTCCCTGTTCTATCTAAACTTACATCCAGCGCGCTCTTAGCTATCGTAGCGGGGTCCGACACGACAGCTGCTGTTCTGTCAAACATCTTTTATTACCTCATTCGCGAACCGGAGTACTTTGGACGACTGAGAGCTGAATTAGACGCCGTATGTCGTCCTGAAGAGCCCAACGAAAGCATTGATGTTGGGTCTTTGTCTACGTGTCAATTTTTGAATGCTGTTGTGTGGGTCACCATATCCTCGAATTTTACAATCTCCATTAACCATAATTTATTTGCCAAACAGAAATGAGACTCTTCGGTTACAACCACCGGTGCCAACTAGCTTACAACGCGCGCCTGCAATTGGAACTGGTGGAAAGGCACTCAGCTCTGACATGTATGTTATATTAACTTCTTTCTTTTTATCCAGTGTTCTTATCCTTACGTATGTATAGGTACATTCTAGAAGGCACGGCTGTCCTTGTCTCCCCATACGTAGTCCAACGCTACGCAGGACATTTCTCTCCGCAGCCAGATAAGTTCTGGCCGGATAGATGGCTAATTGAGACTACAAGCAATGACCCCAACTTTGTCTTGAATAGAGCTGCGTTCATGCCCTTTTCCAGCGGACCTGCAAATTGTCCTGGGAAACCGCTGGCAATGATCGAGTTGAGGTATCTCACTTGCTTGCTGGTTCGGACATTTGACATGGAATTTGTGGAAGGTTATAGTCCTTCGAAGTGGGAAGAAGGGCTGGTGGATAGGTTTGTGATGCTGAAAGGAAAACTTCCAGTCAAGATTAAACAGAGGAATTTTCAAACAAAGTGATGTTTGTCATTACAAAAATAAATTGGCACGCGCGTTTCCGTTTCCTATCAAGGTCCAAAAATAAGAGGCAACATCCAGCAGCATGGACAACCTTTTGTAAAGCTTTGCCGTGCTTCGCCTGGACTATCGCATCAAGAACCATCGTATCGCTTTTCTGCGTTCCTCAGATTATTTTGTTCAGCAATCGCAACAATTTGGTCAACGTGTTTTAAAGTATGCGATGTATACTTTCAAGTTTTCCTATCTTTAATCACCCGCCACCACAGAGTTGCTTGATGGTATTTCAACAAAAAAGTTTGGACAGGTCGACTTCAGGTGAGACAGATCGCATCGGTTATTTTCGATTTTCACCATGGTCCAAGCAGCCTCTGAAAAAGACTGTACCAAATTCAAATCAAAAGGCGGTCCTTTCAAGAATATCGACGAATTACGAAGTCCAAGATGTGATGCGTACACCAGGTCGCACAAATACGTCAGAATAAAAATTTACTTGTGATCATGATCATCAGCTTAAGCGGTGTCAACGGCGGTTTCAACTTTTATGACCGTGAGGAGAAAGTCAAGGAGATGATTGGTATTAAAATAGAGGCCCGTAAGTCTTGATTGCTCGATCACAGCCATTACACCACATGCTACTTATCGTAACCCCGGATCCATGTAGATAATGCAAATCCAAGAGTCATATTCCATCCACGAAGTCGTTGCCCACAGTACTTTCTTTCTATGTAGGGTGATTGATCAATGTTTTCGGTACTCAAAGAGTTCCTAATGCGTGCCTGCGCGTACCATTGACATCGGAGGTGAATTCTCGATAGGCCCGCGGTGCCAAAGCGCGCCCTACCATTGGTGGCCATAGACAGCTTTGAGAAGCGACTGTTCTGGGCTTCATACATGCGACACTAATAATACAAGAAACATCACCAAGGTAAGGCACTGCATTCAGTCTTTCTTATACCTTGTCGCTCCCCCCTGTCTATATATAAATCACTTATTGCACTGTATAAGTAGGCGCAGACTTCGATTCTTGGCCAGCGGCATAATCCTTCCAGTGCTTGTGGTCTTATCGTCTAGCATCATGGCTCCGTCTCAAGTCTACGAGTTGTAAGAATCTTAATGCCAGTTGGATTTGTGTCTGACGTCCAATTTATTATTCTAGTGCATTTGTCTGCTGCAGTATAGCTTCTGTCGGTTTGTGTTCCAAATTTTCAATTTTCGTGCTATATACTGATCTTTGCATTCCAGCTCTACTCATATGGGATCATATCATAACGTTCGGCGCCGAAGTTCGAACAATGTGGTCGCGCAAAATTTCTGGAGGAACCGTTCTCTACTCGTTATTACGATATGGTACATTGTTTGAGAAAATTTCAGTCTTGTTCCTGGCGTCTTGGTACATGACTCCACACGTACGTATACATTTCATCTGTTTCTTGTTTTTCATTTACCGACTAACATCTGCGCCCAATACAATACAGGGCTGTGACATTGCAGTTAGATTCCAGATATTCCCCATGGTATTGAGAACCCTCGGTTTCGGAGGCAAGTACCATGAACGTTTCCTTCTTAAAGTTATACTTACGCCACGTTGTTCTAACAGCATTCTCTGCTTTACGTGTTTATGCTCTCCGACGAAATAAATGGCCTTTGGCTGTCTTTGTCTTCTTGCTCTGTATGCCTTCGTTGATAACACCAGCAGTGAGTTATTCTTACAAATGTTTGAGAATGATTTTAAAGGTCCCCACCTCTCCAGTACGTTTACGCTCATCAAACATCCCCCGGAGTTGACCGCTATGGGTGCCAATTGGCGTATATTGCCTCTCAGACGGTTCATGCACGATGTGTTCGTTGATATTATCTCCCAGTGTCTTGGAATCAATTCTGACAAACCTCACAGGAGTAGATATTCATTAAACCATCAGATCCTTACTAAATTGTGTATCACAACTCACGCTCTATCCTCTGATAGTGAGAATTGCTGGTATCATTGCAGATCTTCTGTCGGAGTTGATCGTCATTATCGTCACCGTCAAAAGAACGTTCCGCCTCAGAAACCAGATCGTACCCTTGGAAGAAGAGAAAAAACGCCCTGGCCTTATGCAATTGCTTCTTCGAGATGGTATGGATAGATACCTGAAATGGTCCAAGAATAATTTACTGACTACAGATTATAGGCAGCATATACTTTGCGTGAGTAGCAATCAAGTGCAAGCAGTCGAATCCATCCTGACCAAAATTTGCCATCGTTTAGAGCACTTCTTATCCTGTCTCTAGCTGATATGTTAGTCCTGGTATTCGACAATGTGGTCAGTCATATTTAGTTTTATGACTTCCAAGGCGTAATCTCATATCTCCTTCCTGTCTAATAGCCTCAGTTTGCGACTCGTTACGACTACTGGGTAGTTCCATACTACACACCTGTGTAAGTTTTAATGACGCCTTCCTGAATGAAAACCACAACTGAAAATATTCTAGTTTCCGTACAATCATCATCTGCCGTTTCTTGCTTGTCCTGCGAGGCATCTACTACGACACCGACCAAGACGTTAAGGGTGACGAATCACGCTCACACCCAGCAAGTACCCTCCGGTTCGGGCCCCGCGTCGTTGGCAATATGGGTGCGCCACTGGATTCTCAGTTCGATTCTGACCTGGACATGCCATGGGAGGAGGACGAGGACAGTGGGTCAGATGGCATTGTGTATTCGGATGATCCGCTTGCCACTGGCATGCGTGATGCCCTTCATCTAGACTCAGATAATCATAGCCAGCTTAGAATGGACGTGGCGAAGGGGAAAGGGCGAGCGGGGACAGAAACAGATTCCCAGTCAGAAAAAAGGTCATACGGTTCTCATATCAGCTCGGTCTGATTAATCGACATCGGATATCGGCCATTATAGGGGCATTGAAGTGCTTTAAAGAGCATATTATGATATAGCATTCCACCCACCTTATCTTATACTAGTATTTATTCTGTTATCTTAGTCTACAATATCTGCAGTGTACATATTACTTCCTCAAGTTTACGATTACTTGGCTGTAACCTTGTCGTCCAGGATTGTGACCGATGGTTGTTTGACCGAACCATGGGCCGAACCCCAGCTGAAAACCTGCTTGATGTTGATCAAGGTATTCTTAAGAGATGCCAGGTATTGGGGTCTTAAAGTAACAGAAAGAGGACAAAAATATGCAAATGACACCTAGAACGTTTCAAGTTTTTGGTTGATTTATTTTTGTCCATATTTATTATTACCACGATAAATTTGAAAAGTACACCATACATCAGAGAGATGATAATTTGAGGAGAGATAGGTTCAAAGATTGATACGAGGGCCGCGATTGATTTCTTGCGGGTGGTATGGGACCGGAGGAGTTCTATGCAATTCCTAGAACCGTCCCGGGAGATAGACTCGGCCCACGGACCTGAACAAACGTAGGTAGTCAGTCAGAGGTCGTAGCAAAATTACATACTACGAAAATGATCAAGGAAAATGAAGAAGTAACCGGGACGCAAAGGCTCCTAGGAGACCTCATCAACGTCTTTTAAGAATATGACGGCCAATTCAGTATGCGTTTCCAATTAATTCAACGCCCTTGTCGCCCATGAGTGCCAGTGGAAGGCCGGCGGCAGGCGTACCGTCTAAAGTTTCAATGCTATATCCGCGAAGTAGTCGATCTACTGAGCTCTTGAGTTGTCGTTGGGTCTGCGTTAGGCGCGACTTCCGACTCGTATCTGAGGTTGTCGACCATGTGATGCTCGGCGATGGTACAAATCATCGCAGAATCCGTCAGCTTGTTAGCGCGGGCTTCCATCTTCGGAGCAAACATATCACTTGCCGTAAGAGAGAGATTGGAGATCTAGGAAATAGACCCATCAGCTCGAGGGCTATTTGAATACTATCCGAACTCAGGCTCAGGGCTGGTTATTCCATTATCATAGAGTTATGTATCAGATCGAACTGAGACTCCACATTGTCATAGCATGATTAGATCCCAAGCAAGTAAAGATGATATAGAATTTAGGAAAAATACCTGAACATGTTCTGTCAAACATTTCTTCAGCCCAGGGCAATATCGGGGAGGTTTGACCTATACAAACAAGATTCGGTAAACCACGCGAGAGGAAAAGGTTGAATTAAAGGGTCGTTTACAATTGAAGCTCCCTCTGCCCACTCTATAGGAAATTTCGGGTCAGTAACGTTGAATTCTATAATCGTAGACCGAAACAACCATTCCATAATTTATCCGCGGGGGTGTATGAGTCTTTGTCGCTTCATTCGCGCGGGCTCACACCGTCGCCATGTCGGATATGAATGCATACAGAACTACCTGCAAAGCCGACAGTGTTTTGCGAATGTGAGATATAAACGTCATAAAGAAAATCCATGGCCATCCTGCCATGATCACTCCATGGGGATGTGTTTTCTGGTGTCAAAGAGACTTGGGGAACAAATCCTTTGGGCCACTTCAGTTGTTGGTATGCTGTATGTATATCCTGCGATTTTGAATAACGTGTAAGAGGGGGTTTTCCTGAACAAATTTCAGGATTGCTTCTTCCAAACCCTTTGGGTTTTCGCTTTTCGCTTTTTTCTTCTTTCCTGGACACTTATGTCAATAAAGACCCAGAATCAAAGGGTGAGTTCTTGTATGACGTACTGTGTATTTCACCCATGATCTTGACAACACAGCAGTAGAACATCTGTTTTGATGTTCTGATAAGTTTAACGCGTTGCTCTTTTCCTGGCTCTTCCTGTCTGTTTTTTCTATTCTGGAAGACTTTGATTTGACACTGTACACATTGTCAACCTGTATGGACGACCTCGACAGCTACAAATCGCCACAACCAACGACGACGGCACTTACCTGGTAGGTTTAGAGGAATTCTCCATGAAGCTGCTCCCTTGATGCCGGCTGGAAGGATCAAATAACACATTGCCATCTTGTCGCATGACCATTGATATAGTGATAGGGGCGACTCCGCTGAAGCAATCAGGGTGGTGGCGGCGAAGCAGTGCTGCTTAACGCTCTCAAGTGCCTGGACAAATTTATCATGACGGTTTTCCAACGGTTTGGACCCATGGTTGCAAGGCCAATTCGCGGCGGCCAGCGGATGATAGATGCTTGAAGATTTTCGGACGCCATTGAAAATGTCGTAAGCAGCACATCCGTCGTCGTCGTTCAAGTTGTTGTGCAACTCCGCAAGGACAAAGTTTGAACTTTGAAATGCATGATGGCAACACGGGGGTATCAAAACATCCAGGACGTCCATCACACAACTTCAGGCTCGGACAATCAATAAAGCTCACACGGCAAGCTTCTCGGTAGAAAATCCCATCATCAAGCCAGAATGTATATAAACAACTCAATCGAAACGGCTCCTTTAAATTCTCTGTGTGGATAGTGTGTGCTTGGAAATTGGTGCGTTGACCCTCGAGTGTTCTTCTTATCGAAGAATGACTAACTCTTCCCCAAGAACTAGAATGGAACTCATCGACTACAACCGCTATGTCTGGCGCCTCGACAGTACTGTTCCTGGACGCCATATTCGAGAGGCAGGAGGAGGAGAGGCTGTTGAGGATATCTGGAAGCTCACCAAACATGGAGAGCAGAACCTGTTCCTTGGGATCTATGCTACGACCTCTGTCCCATTGTCATCAGAGACCCTCTTCGCATACGTCAAGAGCGCCTGGCGTTCGTTGCGATGGGAAGTACCAACAATCGCTGCCAGCACAACTCATGACTGGCACCCCGATGGAAAGCCACCAACTATTTACATCGTTTACGACGAAGCCAAATCGAACGAGGACGTGGACACATGGGTTGAAGAAACCACAGAGATTTTCCCATCCTACGGGGCAGAGAACAAGACCTTAGACGACCTTCGCTACGATGTTGGACAAGAACCAATCCCCGTAAACGACTATGACAGACAAACTTTCCTCTACTTCGTCCCATACTCGCCCACAAAGTTCGGCCTGCTCCTCCGCACAGCACATACCACTTTTGACGGAGCTGGCGTCAAGATTGTCATGACCAAACTAGTCCAACACCTTGCGTCATATATTGCCAACCCCGAAGTGTATACCAATTCCCAAAATGCGATAATCCACTGGGGAAAGGGAGAAGAGACAAGCGCATTGCTCCCTTTTATTACAGAAATTCTTAGAGAGGAGGAACCCGAAGTAAAGGACACTTGCGGAAACGTTCTGAGCGAGGCCCGGCCAGCAGAACCGAGAGACGGACCAGCTTATTGGGCGACACTTAGTCAGGTTATGGAAGAGCTTGTGGGCGGAGTACCAGTAAGTATAAATTGATTCAAATGCTATGCATGCTAATCTAAATTAATTCATAGCGACAGCACCCATTCAAATCCTTCATTGAACCCCGTTTCAATCCAACAACTTGTAAACCCAAGACTCAGCGGCATGAGCACAAATTCACAGTCGAGCAATCCAAAGCTATCCATGCGGCTGGGTACGGACTCGGTCTAGGCTCAAGCACCGCATGCCCGAATGAAAAACTCACAGTGAACCATCTCGTACACGGCGCCCTTTCCCTGTTACCAATCTATGACAACCCCCCACCTAAAAATACTGACGCTCTCATCTACTATTTCGGTCTTGTGGACGGACGACAGCGCCTTCGCAAAGATTACCGCGTCACCCCGTTCGAATATCCTGGCTACTGCCTAGCCGTCTCTTCGCTGCACATACCTGCCAATATCTTCCATAACTACGATGCGGACAAGCAGAAGAAGGAGCTCGTCTTTGAGTTTGCGAAAGAAGTTAGGAGGGAGTACATCAAGCAGTCAAAGTTCCCCGCGTTGCTAGCAATTGAGCCACAACAGGGAGAGCTGATGATGCATGGCCCAGCTCCCCCACCTTGGGCTGGTCCTGCTTACGCAGCAGATGGGAAAGGTGCGGTATATTTATCTCCCGAATATAAAGCGGGCAAAGATCAGAAGACTATCATTGAAATCGATGACTTCTTCCTTGGGCTCAACAAGTGCGACCCCGGACCGTACGTTTTTTTTACTATGCCCTCCCTTTCGTTTATTAACCATTTTGCCATTATACAGATTCTTCAGATGCTACGAATGGAAAGGGCGCACCACCCTGAGTATCGATTATAACGAGTTGGCTGTTAGCGAAGCAACCATCAAACGATGGATGGATTTATGGGCCGATCTTTTACTCTCTGTAACCGCTTAATACCCTTGATTTCATTTTTTATTAGCTGTCTTTGCTTTTTATTAGCTATTTTTTGCGTTATCAATGGGCTGCACGGTACGGAACAAGAGGAATTCAATATAATCGTAACGGATGTACAAGTATATTGTTTGAAGGATTAACAAAAGAAACTACTCACACAAATCGAACAAATGAATTACCTACAGGCGCAAGTTCCGGGTTATGAGCAACGGAATGAAGATTTTTACTCACTTTTTTATACTGGAAATCAATGGAATGTACATACTTACCCCTGCAAACCTTTACTCCGAGCAAAATCATTGGTCCAACTTCACCCTCGAACCTCGGAAGAGTTGGACCATCCCAACTGGAATTAAGTTCGGGTCAACAGCTTCCAGGCCGCCAAACTTTTTGACCACCTCCTCACCGTACATGCTAAGCACCCATTTCTCATACCAATCCATTGAACCCCACCTTCTGGATTCCGACGTCCCAGGATGCGAGACTGTCAATGCCGCTCGCACACTAGGGACCAAGGCCATCTCGCACATCATCGGCCGTTCCAGCATGTACTTGTAAATTTGGCCCCATTCCGGAAGCCATGACTCGCGAAGAGACGTGTACTCCTCCAGAGACATGAACGGTTTCTTCAGCTGCGGGGGAGGAACACCCGTCCACTGAGCAGGAGCAGGTGGAAGTGAATCCCATGCTCCTTTGAGACGTGCATACTCTCTTTCGTCGTATTTGCATCGTTTGCTGAACCTTTCTTCAGCGGGCACCTTTTCAACGTCAAAGAGATCGCTGGACCTAGCTACATAGCCCACCGGCGTGGTGCCCTCGACTCCCTCAAATTCGTCTTGATCGCGTTTCCTCGTAGTCGCGCCCAAAGTCGCAAGGGGGGTTTGTCGCACATGCAACGCGAGGATCTCCAGCATCGTATTCCGTAGCTCAAGCCCCCCGCTGCCGATCGGGAAGTAGAAGTATCCCTCTGGCAAATCTGTAACCCCATATCTTTCCTGGATGACTTTCCTCAGATAACCAACCGCACTCTCATCGTATTCGGAGAATAATTCTCGTTGTATATGCCCCAAGGTGCTGATAATATCGACGACATGGTCGTGTCCAAAACAGTTAGCAGGAAGGCCACCCATATTTCGAAGGAAGAATGCCATGTACTTGTTGTAAACGTTGACCCAACCAAAGACAGACTTCGTGTTGGCTAGTTGTCTTCGCATTTCCTTGATATGCTTGTCCACATCCTTCTGGTCGATGACGAAGCGTGACTGTTGAGCGTCGAATGCCAATAATCCCCAACGAATGTCGCCGGCAGGCAGGCCCGTACCCTGCTCAAGGTCAGGGCCTATATACGTCGACCCAGTTTTTTGTTCATTGAACTTCAACCCGACCAAACCTGCATATCTGTTCATCTCCCCCCACCCCTTGACCACTTTCTTCACATCTGCATCCCACAACCAAAGATCATCATGCATTCTGTACAAGAACAGCCCATCCGCGCGCTGGTTCACGGCAAAGTCCATAATAAAGATGATCGCTTCACCACAAACGACACTGGCGGAATAATTAATGGGTGTACCGCGTTTGCGTGTTCTTGGCTCCGCGTCTGGTTCGTTAGGGAGGCATAAAGGCATGGTTAAGAAAGCATGGAAAAAGTCCAGCCACACTTTCGGCATACCCAGGAATGCGAGGACCATGAGAATCGAACGATGGGGTAGGGATGGTCCAAACCATTCGAAATCCGAGCAAAGGGCAGCAAACGTCCCATGGGCCGCAACATTGAGATACCCTTCAGTCGTCATGATATGCAGCAGTTTCTGTTTGATATCGGCCAAGTCGACGTTGGCCTTATCAGATGGAGTTACTGTCGACGCATCGTAAAGCCTGGGGGACTCGCGGCGGTCCTGGAGGTGTGCCATGAAAAACATTTCGCGCTGCCCCTTCTTGCGCACGCCGTCGATCGCATGCTTTCCTCCACTCCTTAGCTGTAAATATGCCGTTTCCAGAATTTCTTTGGTGGAACGAGACGGCTTCTTCCATGCTTCGCTGCCGAGGATGAACATGAAACTCTGCTTCATCTTGACCTGCCACGAAATACCGATGTAATGTAGGAACAGTGAGTCGATGATTTCTGGATCAGTGAAAGCCCTATATTTGCCATTCATGTGACGACGGAATTCAACTGGGAGACCTTGTTTTGGCCATGTCCACGACTCCAACCCCTCCATACGCATGTTGAGGACGCTGGTCAATTCGTCAATGACAATTGGGTTCTCCAAGAAAGCCTTTAACGTTGCCCTTTTCTCCTCGTCGACGAGTCCGGTGGCGATAACCCCTTTGATCGTAGTAATGACCTGTGAGGTTGATATCTTACAACGTTGGAATGTGTGGCCGAAGTGTCCCATTTCTCTGCGGAGCCGTTCAAGTTCTTGTCCCGCGTCCTCATCCGAGAAAAGATCTTCAAGGTATTCTTCCAGCGCACTTTCGTCCACCGGGTAGTCATCAAACACGATCGACGTGAACTTCTCCTTCTGCTCGTGCATCTCCTTCCTTCCCACATCCACAAATTCCTCCGAGCTGGCATTATTGCCTCGACGCTCTGCTTGTCGCCGATACGAGACCGCGACAGAATCGCCACTGGCCAGCCAGTCATTGAAGAGGTTGCCAAAGAGCTTCGCCGAACCGAATTTCATGATAGTGTGCCGTATGTGCTCCTCCAAAGTTTCCGCCCAGCCCTCCGCGATAGCTTTACTGAAGCTGGGATCGTGCCTAGCTTGAAGTAGCCAGAACTCAAGGTTTTGCAGCTGCAATTTCCTACCCACAGTCTTGTTGATGTCGAGCGAACCAGAACCAGGCCATGCCTTCACTGCGTTGACTAGGACCTCGACTTTCTCCAAAAGTTGTCCCTTTTCTCCGAGAATTCGGGCAGTATCAAGTACTTTGGCATAATCATCATATGCTAGACGTTGCTTTTCAACTTCCTGAAGCTTAATGTCTGTTATGAACTGAAGTGTTTGTCCGAAAGAAGAGTTGCCGGAAGAAATAGAAGGTTGCATTTTGTCTTTGGAACGTTGAGAGTAAGCGAAAGCGAAAGTTATTGATTGGGGGATCTGACTGGTATAAGTAAGTCAAATCATAGATATGTGCTCGTCTTAAATACCTTTGCCTCCGAGTCATCCTCTTTATGCTGGGGCAGTCCTTTATGTCCTATGACTCCGCGAGCCAACCTCCGGAACCGCTACGGATAAATGTAGATGAAATTACACTTATCCTTACCCGCCCACCCGAATCATTTACCATAAATTGGAACCAATTCTTCTGACGAATGCATAGCCAGCAGGATTTCCGAGTCTATCGACGGGCGATGTGGTATACCAAAACAAGAGGCGTAAATGGGGTTGAAATGGGGTTACTTATGGCGCGTATTCCCAATTAATTCTAGATACCCTTTACTCAGGAGTTGAGCACAAACTATGCAAGAGCGACCCAGACAAACTCGAGGTTAGAAGTTGGAATACTGAACGTGCACTTTGGAAACATTTTTTTTTTGATGTTTCCAGTGCATTGTGGTAGTAGTGCTACGTCATGCGTTATTCTAGATCTATCATGTGACTTCCATCCGCATGATCAATCGACGCGACGACGCGTTGTTTCCTTGGCGGGCAACAAAAGAGAATCTCATGTACTACAGAAATGGGGAGAACAACATCAATGTCGAGCGACGGATTAATAACTTGATAGTATAACTTAGGAAATGCACCACTAGTACTAGACTCCAAAGTTGAGCTTAGGTCTGCCATTGAATCTGTATGGTTGAATGGACCAATTAGCAACTAAAACTACATAATAATTAAAATTTCCCGCCACATCCACGTACACTGGATGAATCCATGCAGTCTCTAGAGTCTATACTCGGTCGTCGAATGCGCAGCTCGGTAATCCTGAATAATTTCTGATGGACGGTTGACGAGGAGCACTGATCAACTGCGGTTGACTCGAGCCATTCATATGTTTATATAATCAGGCCGAATTTACGAGGGATTTGATGTCCCATCTCATGTATCCCACCTAATTCACTATCAATTGGAGCAGACTGCATATGTAATCGGACGTCAAACCTCTGCGTAAGCTCGACTTCTCCGATCTTTCTATTACTAGCTAACTCGTTTGTAACTAAAAGATCTCAACAAAACAGCTACGATGAAGAATTCCTACAACCTTCATCCCGCGAACCAACAAAACGGATGCCTCTCACAGGTACACTTAAGGATTCCCCATTTGTTCTAACCTGAGGACGGACTTCTATGCTTGCATCGTCCTTTCTCTCTGCTACTCGGCAGACAAGCAAAAATGCTAATATAGCCTTAAAAAAACATTGGAATAGATAAATAAATCAAGATAACTCACTTTGAAAAATATGCGGAAGATGGCGGACTCGTAATGAATCCAAAACTTATCGGATGTGTAAGCCTCTCCGTCCATCACCCGTTTACAATCATTGGTTCAAAACATAAGAATACGACTTACTTGCACTGGCGCTCTTGTGACTATTTAACAAATTGAAAAGGACTTTCGCATGTTATAACTTATAAACTCCGCTCATATATTTAATACTCCGTCGTACGGGGTCTCGTCTCCGGCATGCTCCACTTGGCCCATAACCAACAAGTCAACGCAAACCGACTCGGCTTAATGAACTGTATGGCCCAGTGAATCATATAACTTTACCTACACAGAATAAAGTGACTGATTTCAAATCTTTAATGTCTACGCACACTGGAGGGAGGCATGCGATTGAACTTCTTTGTCGGCGTAGATCCTCAATGTTCATTCCTTCAATATGCACCTCCGAATTCCGAATTCCGAAGTCGACGTCGCCGAATTATCCGGCGACCTTGAAGCTTAAATAGACGCACTTCTGACGGATCATCGTCGGAAATCAAGCTCTGTTGAACGCTAAGGTTCTGGCATTCTATGTATCGTTGTTACGTCAAGCGGCCTGGAGAAGAGGCTGATATCATTTCTCATTTACCACTGGCTAGTGACCAACATCATTTATCATTCATCCGAGCATACTATATTGCGCGTCGCTACCGTCAAACCCAAGGAATGACCGAGTCCTGCACTTGAGAAACGAACACAAGATTAAATTATGATGTGAATAAATACAGAAAAATTATCCGACTACGCCGGGCCAAAGCCATTTGCAATAAATTAGTATTATATGTGGTCCCAACGTAAAGGTAAAGCATAATTCTCAAAGGTGTAGAGGGTCTACATTCTGCTGAATGAAGGAAATCTGCTGCGCACGGAACGTATCTGGGATCATGCTCGCTTTCTGGGAGTTCAATTGCAAGATTGTCTAAAAGGTCGAGACTCGTCAATTAACGCGTACAAATAGCTTACTGAGTACTTTGCTACTTGCCTGATTTTTGGTCGTGTACGCTGTCCATTGTGGACCTAGAGAAAATTAGTTTCGTTAGTCAATCCACAGGTAATAGGACAACAAAAATATAATACATACGCTTAGACCCCTTGCCATCGTTTGGATCCAAACTTACAGCGAACGATATCCAGTAGTCTTGCATCGCGGTACTCAATTCTACTGAAGCTGGCGTTCGGTTTACCGGGTCACCGAGGACGAAGAATATTTCAGCACTATGAGGAACTAAACGGTACGAAAGGTGAGGCATTTACGATTGGTGATTGAGAACTTTCTACGTACCACCGAGTGACCCTGTTTTAACTGGCGATACAAGTAGCTCGGGAGCTACAGTCCCCTCAGAGTCTGTGAAGTAGTAAACAAATACTTTATCCCCCGCTGCGCTGGTATTTTGAGCGAAGCTTCGTCTAGCGGCTTGGATTGTAACATCTCCAACTGTAACATCACGTTCATCAGCTTTTCATTGCAAAGTGCGAGTCTCATTGTCCTTACCGATTGCGGAGAATCGCTTGTATTCACTATTGAGGCCGAATAGATTAGTGTTACTATTAAAAGGAGAGCCTAGGGAAGGATTGTTTGGGTAGAGTGTCATAATTTCGGTGATTGTTTGATTCCTTTCAGTTGAGGTGATGGTAGAGAGACTTGGCGTTGTTTGCTCCTGAAGAAATTGAGTAATAAACGCATCGGAATTCGTGTTCTGTGGGGTAAACAGGGTGCCTTCGTCGAGGTTCGAGCCAATCATGACAGGTAGACCTAGTTTATTGGGCTTTATCTGGGAGTTACGATCTACCACAAGACCGGTCGGTCCGTCGATGACCGGCTGAAAGAAGGTAAAATCGTCGAAGTTCAGTCCTGCGGTAGTGAACGCTTTCAGTATGGACGTCGTATTGGCATTTCGAATGCACGCAATTGTCGTATTCGTGTGGCCAGCGGTTGAGCATCCGGGTATAGCCGAAACGAACTGCTGCCATATTTGCTCGGAGCGCTCAGGTCCGTAGGCTGGGAGGACTTCCATGGATTGAAGAATCTAGTTATAAAGCAAATTAGTATACCCCTATGACACAATGTTAAATTCTAAAAAGTGATACTTACAGCAGCTCTGGCTAATCCTGAAAATTTTGTATTCCGTAGAAAAACATTGATAGTAAATGCGCCGGAGCTCTCTCCAAAGAGAGTAACCTAGACGCCAACTCCGTTAATACGCGTTGCGAAGATGAATAGATTCGAAATGATCACCTTGGTTTTGTCCCCGCCAAACTTGGCGATGTTACTTTGTATCCACTCGAGTGCCGCAAATGAGTCTTGTAGACCGAGATTCATAACAGAAGGGCCAGCGCGACCAACCTCGGCTCCCTGGGGGAATCCAAGCGGACCAACGCGATAGTTGATACTAACGATAATAACAGGTGTTCCCTGGCAAGGAAAAGGGCATTTAATCAATCGATTTCATTAAGAAAAAAAATTACGTACCCGCTGTACACTATGCGCAACAAGGCTTGTGGCATTGTAAAGCGATGATCCCCCCACTACATAGAATACGGGTTTCAGTGCCACATTAATGATTAAATACGACTTAGATATTACCAAAGAACGCTCCTAGAAAGATAAGCCAGACAATTTAGATCCACTTATGTGAAAAATTACGTAGACAATGGCACACTCACCTCCAAAAATCCATACCATGACAGGAAGAGATACAGTGCTAGGGGAGGTTGCTGGTCGGAAGATATTCAATGTAAGGCAATCTTCCGATACAGATGGGGGCGGAATTTCCTGCATAAAGAAAATAAAGAAAATAAGCATTGTCGTACCACGAATTTGGGACTGGCCTACATTCTGGAGGCAGGAAGGACCAAAGGCTTTCGCTTGGAACGTCGCCGAGGGGAGGGCGGTTAGTAGCACAGGAGGACTTAGACGAAGTGATCCTATAGGGGGCTTTGCGTATGGTATTCCTGAATATTTAATTCGATATTTTCCATTTAAGTATATATTCTTGTAGAAAGCGCGTACCTCCAAAGAATTGAACGTTCGAAGGTTGAAATAATGAGCCAACTATTGAAGAAGTTCCGAAAGCAACTGTTGGAGAAACCGGCACCGGCACAGTTGCTGCGTTCGTCAATCGAATAGAAAATGCCGACAGTATCAGCAGAGTAATCAAACGGAGTGGGAGTGGGACCACCCTGTGTAAACCTTGGATAAGGGGCATGTTGAGATGGATTTGAGGGGATACATGTCAGACACCTTTGTGTCCCTTTTTAAAACCATCCCGGGAGTGGGTCGCTATTATTGAACACAAAACATCCATACAGTAGTATCAGGGACAGTCATATCATACCATGATCTACTTGGGCGGGTTGGGAGAGAGTAATAACTACGGAGTACATTATAAGTCAAGTCACAAGTGGCGTCAGTCCTGTCATCCAACGGCATTCGCGATCATTTTCAACTAATCTTGACTCGTTTGGAGATCGTACACATTATTGCTTCAGTATAAGAGATGTATAGGATATACCTCAGTAAAAAGGATACTCAAGTGGCTCTCGAGGCTGTTGGACCTCAATATCTCGAATAAAGGTCTAATGCTATACTACGTATACATATAAATTGCAGTACAGGTAGAATGACAGCTCTCCTTGCATAAGGGTAACAACTAGATATATTTTAAAGCTGACATATAAGGGGTGACTACGAACGAGTCACAGTTTCAATGAACATTCTAATCTATCGCTCTGTATTGACATACTGTGACCACCGAGATAGCACCTACTAGCCGGCGCCTCTACAATCCCACGATTTCAAGCGTATCGGAACCCAAATAACCTTGCGATGCTGCGATTAGAATGCCAAATCGGAGCCAGAGACAAAAAATAGGCTCACAATATCAACGGCACCGCCTAGGAACTGTCATACTATCTATCGTATGAGCATCTCCCGAAGTGCTTTCCCGACGATATCAAACTTAGATAGCACAATGCCGTGCTAACCAGTAGACATGATACATAAGCACACGAGGGGCTGTGCTTAAAGACTGACAGATGGATTCCTGACTCCTGAGATATCACTGATGGCGAGAAGAATAATTGATCGACAAAAATCAATAAATAAAATGTTGGAAGTGATGATCATGGTCAGTATTCTATTTTTGAGACGAACTTATGGTTATGTTAACGGCTCATTATGTGATGAGTGTATTCACCCAAATCTTTGTGAGTCTTACGGACCTAGAAATACTCCCCTGTGAGTTTTAAATGCAGGAAGGAAGGTATGAAACCATGTAAATCAAGGCAACGCAACGGTGAGTCTGGTATCGTCCAACTCGGCCAACTCCGGTTACATTCCCACACGTTTCATTAAAGCTGACTGGGTTACAAAATTCAAGAAAAATATGTCGAAGGTACAAAACTCAGCAAAGTAGAAGGCCTTGTCTGTCACTATTTCGGCAGTGTTTTCTGTGAACATGATAGGATGGACGGAAATCTGAGTCTCAATCATTTATTCCTGTTTTAGCAGAATGTGTGAAGCTAAAAAATTGGGCAAAAGTGAGAAGCACTTCTCGCTCTCATCCTGAGCTAGCAAATCGCCTGACAGGTGTCCGAGCATAACGCATCCAGCTTGCGAGGATACCCATAAGTTAGCGACAAGAAAAAAAAACCATAAGTTAGGAGCGTGGTGACGGCAGATATCCCGGTGCTTTCCCCAGGGTTTTTTGTCTTAGCCAGAGGTTATTCCCGCTGCAGGAGCCGATACCTGTTTCTCCTTCAAATTTTACCGTGACATTAATTTCCTCCCAGCGTTGCGTTCATTCAGTATATCCCAGTGATTGCGCTGGGACTTGTGTCAATTTTGTTCTAGTCACGCGGTCACATGATGATAGCCGAAGTTGCCGGCCTAGTACTTACTTTAAATTTAAACTTTAATCCAAACGTACCGTTTTTGATGCCATCGCTCTTCCTTCTTGACCACCACCGCCGCCGTTTTATGCCAACTGATATCCTATCCCTTTCTATCACCTTGCCTCTTACTCGTTTCAAGCCGTGTTGAACTGTGATATTTTCGTTATTCCCCAGCGCATACGAGCCAACTCAATGCTAGTCTTTCTTTTCACACCTTATTTAGGGACGAGCTATTTCTTCTGGTCAGGAAGCATATAGAACTACGGGAGGTCTTCCCTCAACCCCCCTATTGTGAAAATTTAAGGTAAGCATGCCATTATCATTTTATTTTTTTCCATTATGCGCTTATCTGGTCCGATTTTGTCAGATTCGAATGCATATCTAAACGCGAAAGAAGTACCGCAGGTCTTCTCCCATTCTATATGCGTTCTATCCGCTCATATATGCGTCGGTAATGCTCGTTTCTGGTTTGGACCTGCATATATGCTGACTTGTCGTCCGTTTTTTTCGTTTCCCTCCGCATATAGGCACAAATATGCGCTGCTTTGACACGAGAATCTCGAAAGCGTCAGGTTTACTATTGTTATTGGCCTCCATCTGTCTTAACTCCTATATCAGTCATCTCCTTGTCGAGTCATCAACATGCTTGTGAATGTAAGTGTTCTATTTACGCAGTGCTTCCCCTGAAAATTTGATACTGACTGCGAATACAGCACTTCTTTGCTACTCGACATTAAGTATATGGTTATAGAGGTATATTTTTATTTCCTACTATTTCTGCACTAAATAGCTTCTGTAATAGCTAGTATAAATATATTACTTTCGCTACTTGATGGCGTCTCAAAATGTGCCGATGTGATTCGCTGTAATTATCAGTTTAAACTGATTTCCGTGAGGGGGAACATCACAAATATAGAGAAGGATGAAGCATGATCCATGAGGCCTTGAGGCGTAAAGCATATATATAATTAATGTGCGTCAACACGGCGCAGGGCGCGATGAGTGAAGCATACATTTTTAACGGTGTGCATTAACACGGCGCAGGGCGCAATGAGTGAAGTATATATCTTAACGTGTGTTTACACGGCGCAAGGGCGCGATGGGTGAAGCATGAGGCATGGCGCATATGTTTTAACACGGCGAAAGGGTGATATAGGTCTCTCGCGACACATGCTAGTAGTTCCCCAACGCTTTAGGAGCAGATTGAGCTGTTCTGCAAATTTGCCGGCAGCCAGATGATAACGCCGGTTGTAGCATGAAAGTCGGTTAGGATTTGATGATGTGTCAGAGTTTTCAGTATTGAGGACATGAAAAATTTGACACTGGTCTAGCTTCGCTGAATATATGTTATTGCGAGGATTCTTGATAGAGACGTAGCCGGAGACCGAGCGATGGAAAACGAGTGTTCGATCAACACGCCGCAGTGGAAAGGAAAGCGCGGGTGACGGTGACCCATTCACAGTTTGTGACGGAATTGGAAACCAGAGTCGAAAGGCCGCTCCGCTGAAGACCGAATTCTAGATCTTCATTCTACCTCATTTCGCTATAGAATCAGAATACTTGGAGCATTAGCCAGGAGTCAACGTAGACCGACTCGGCTTGATAAACTGTATGGCCCAATGGATGATATAACTTTAGCTACACAAAAATTTAAAATGACTGACTTCAAATCCTTGATGTCCACGCAATCCGACTACGCCGGGTCAAAGCCATTTGCGATAAAGTAGTATTGTATGTGATCCCAACGTAACGCATAATTCTCAAAGATTTAGAGAGTCTACATTCTGTTGAATATAGGAAATTTGCTCTGCACGGAACGTATCTGGGATCATAGTCATATTCTGTGAATCCAATTGCAAGATTGTCTATAATTTCGATACACGTCAATTTAGCGCGCAGAAGCAGTATACTGAGTACTTTATCACTCGCATGAATTTTGTCCGTGTACGCCGTCCATTGTGGACCTAGAGAAGAATATTTTCGTTAGTTAATGTATAGGTAATAGAGCGATAAAATATGATACATACGCTGAGATCCCTTGCCATCATTTGGATCTAAACTTACAGCAAATGATATCCAGTAGTCTTGCATCGCGGTACTCAATTTCACTGAAGTTTGTGTTTGAGTTACGGGGTCACCAAAGACGAAGGATATTTCGGCACTATGCGGAACTGCGGGGTACGGTTAGGGGTTTAAAATTTTACTATTGGTGATTGAGAGCCTTCCACGTACCTCCTAGTGACCCTGGTTGAACTGGCGACATGAGCAGCTCAGGAACAACAGTCCCTCCTTGGTCTGTGAAATAGTAAACAAATACTTTAGCCCCCACTGCGCTGGTATTTTGAGCAAAGCTTCGCCTAGCGGCTTGGAACGTAAAATCTCCAACTGTAAAAATATAGTCATCAGCTTTTCATTCCAAATTGTGAGGCTCATCGTTCTTACTGATCGCGGAGAATCGCTTGTATTCACTATCAAGGCCAAACGTATTATTGTCAGTATTGAAAGGAGAGCCTAGTGAAGCATTGTTTGGGTAGAGTGTCATAATTTCGTTGAATACTCGAGTCTTGTTAGCTGAGTTGATGGTAGGGAGATTCGGCGCTGTTAAAACCTGAAGAAAACCAGTAATATTCGCATCAGCATTCGTGTTCTGTGGGGTAAACAGGGTGCCTTCGTCGAGGTTCGAGCCAATCATGACAGGTAGAAATAGTCCATTGGATTTTAACTGGGAATTACGATCTACCACAAGACCGGTCGGTCCGTCGATGACCGGCTGAAAGAAGATAAAATCGTTAAAGTTCAGTCCTGAGGTAGCGAACGATTTCAGTATGGACGTCGTGCTGGCATTTCGGATGCACGCAATTGTCGTATTCGTGTGGGCAAGGGTTGAGCATCCGGGTATAGCCGAAACGAACTGCTCCCACGATTGCTGGGAGCGCTCAGGGTTGTGGGTTGGGAGGACTACCATGGATTGAAGAATCTAGTTATCAAGCAAATTAATATATCTCTATGACACAATGTTAAACTCTAAAAAATTATACTTACAGCAGCTCGGGCTAATCCTGAAAAATTGTGATTCCGTAGAAAAACATTGATAGTAAATGCGCCGGAGCTCTCTCCGAAGAGAGTAACCTGGACGTCGACTCCGTCAATACGCGTTACGAAGATGACCAGATTCGGGCGATCACTTTGGTTTTGTCCCCGCCAAATTGGGCGATGTTCCTTTGTATCCACTCGATTGCCGTAAATGAATCTTGTAGACCGAGATTCATAACAGAAGGACCAGCGCTACCAACCTCGTCTCCCTGGGGGAATCCCAGCGGCCCAAGTCGATAGTTGAGACTGACGACAATAATGGGTGTTCCCTGGCAAGGAAAATGGCATTTAACCAATAGATTACATCAAACAAAAATTGATTACGTACCCGCTCTACGCTATACGCAACAAGGCTTGTGGCATTGTAAAGCGATGATCCCCCCACTGCACAGAATACGAGTTTCAGTGCCATATTAAACTTTAAATACGACTTAGACATTACCAAAGAACGCGCCTAGAGAGATACGCGATAAATTTTAGATCCACCTATGGGAAAATTTACGTCGACAATGGCACACTCACCTCCAAAAATCCAAACCATGACAGGAATAGATGCATTGTTGCTAGAGGAAGCTGCTGGCCGGAAGACGTTCAATGTAAGGCAATCTTCCGATACAGAAGCGGGCGGAATGTCCTGTATAAAGAAAATAAAGAAAATAAGCATTGTCGTACCACGAATTTGAGACTGTCGTACACTTTGGAGGCAGGAAGGACCAAAGGCTTGCGCTTGGAACGTCGCCGAGGGGAGTGCGGTTAGCCGGACAGGAGAACTTAGACGTAATGATCCTATAGGGGGCTTTGCGTATGGTATTCCTGAATATTTGGCTCGATATATTGCATTTCAATATATACTCTCGTAGAAAGCCCATACCTCCAAAGAATTGAACGTTCGAGGGTTGAAATAATGAGCCAATTATTGAAGAATTTCCGAAAGCAACTGTTGGAGAAGCCGGCACCGCTATAGTTGCTGCGTTCGTCAATCGAATAGAAGATGCCGACAGTATCAGCAGCGTAAGTAAGCAAAGGTGGAGTGAGACCACTCTGTGTGAACCCTGGATAAGGGGCATGTTGACATGGATTTTGGGGATGCATGCCAGAACGTTTCTGTCCCTTTTATAAATATCGCGGGAAATGGTCGCTATTATTGAGCACACAACATGCATACAGTAGCATCAGGTACAGTCAAATTATGGCATGATCTACGTGGGCGGGTTGTGAGAGAGTACTTAATACCTACGGAGTACATTATAAGTCAAGTGGCGTCAGTCCTGTCATCCAACGGCATTTTCAACTAATCTTAACTCGTTTTCAGATAGTACGCTTTATTGCTTCAATATAAGAAATGTATAGGATATATAATCCAGTAAAAGGATACCCAAGTGGCTCTCGAGGCTGTTGGACCTTCAAAGCTTCATATCTTGAGTAAAAGTCTAACGCTATACTACGTATACATATAAGTTGCAGTACAGGTAGGATGACAGCTCTCCTTGCGTAAGCGTAACAGATAGATATTTTTTATTTTTTAAAAGCTAACATATAAGGGGTAACTATAAACGAGTTACTATTTTAATCACCATTCTAATCCATCGCTATGTATTAATATACCGTGAACACCGACATAGCACCTACCGTGTCCTCAATATACGATTTCAAGCGCATCGAAGCCAGGCCTGGCAATAACCTTGCGATGCTGTGATTAGAATGCCAAATTAGATCCAAAGACAAAAAAATAGGCTCACAGTATCCGCGGCACCACTTAGGAACTGTCATACTATCTATTGCATGAGCATCCCCCGAAGTGTTTTCCCGACGATGTCAAACTTAGATAGAGCAATGGCGTACTAACCAATAGACATGATGCGTAAGCACACAAGGGGCTGTGCTTGAAGCTTGAAAGCTTGAAGACTGACAGATTGACTCTTTAACCCCTGAGATATCACTGATTGCGAGAGGAATAATTGATCGCGAAAAATCATGGTCATTATACTATTTTGGGACGAACTTATGATTATTTATTTTAACCGCTCATTAATTATGTGATGAGTGTATTCACACAAGTTTTTGTAGATCTTACAGAAATACTCCCGTGTAAGTTGCAATATATATTTTTGTCCAGGAAGGATGGCATGAGACCACTGCATCAAATATCACCGAAGTTCAACTCGGCGAACCCCGCTCATATTTCCCACACGTTCCATATATAGAAAAGAGAAGTGAATTTGGATCCTAATTATTCTGAAGCGTGAGTTTGATCCTTCAGGGAGAAAGGACGGTGTTTCGGCAGAAACAATCGAAACCCACGCTTGTTCCTGGCTGATCAGGTGATATATCACCAACCTCTATGAATTGAGGCCGAAATGATAGGACGCAGGTTGTTCATTTTATGTTCTGTATTCAAGGGGTTCATGAACGAGCTCGTCACTTGAGCGCAGCCAGATGTCGAAAAACAGAGACTTTCTATCTGTAGAATCTGCTTTATCTCGCTAGAGTCGTTCCACCTACTAAGCCATTTTGTCCGAGAAAAAGATAGCACTCCCATTTTGCAACACATAAAGGTGAATAAACAGCCTCTGCGGCATGCAACAACTGTTTTTTTTTGTAGGAATCCATAACCACAACAGCGATTCAAATTCTATTAACCAACGATAAGCAAAAAGTTCGTAAGTACGTTCGTCCGTAAGTCCGTGAAATAAGAGGTGTGAGTATCTATAGCATTGGTATTCGGTCGAAGGAGAAAGGGTCAGTGTTGGAACTAGACAGCGGTTAGAAGGGGCTCATAAAGTGTTCGTGTCGTGGGTATACTTCATGTCAAGGAAAGAAGCCCTAGTTCTTGCGGAACCTAGAGAAAAAGCCACCCTTCTTTTCGTTCAAAGGATAAGTCTGTGCAGTCGTGGCTCCTGCCATGCGGTCCCTGCGACGTCCAAAACAGACCGTGCATCCAGCCAGAAGGAGGAGGATCAACGTGACGAAAGTAATCCAGAATCCTGATTAAATCAATGTCAGCAAGAGTCTCGAACGTCCCATATCCTAAAATAGAATGCCACATGTTTCCAGATAGAAAAAAAAATAGAACAAAAAGTGGCTCTATGACGACATTAAAAAACTTCCCAAACTTACCTGGCGCAGTGTCCGTGTTGGCTCCAATATTGAGCTTGTCCATTGTGTGCTTGACAAGCACGAATAGAGCAATATCAATGGCAAAGGCGATCAGGGTCAGCGCCGCTGCTAAGAAAGATACTATGGACGCTAGAAGCGTGACAGTGATGTGGGTGGAAAAAGATAGGAGGAGCGCGAGGAAGGTGACAGCGGTAGCCACCGGATGAACTGCGAGACCTCTTGTCCACGAAGCCTTGATTGTCGTAGAGGCACCGTCAGAGGAAGAAATTGGAAGGGAATATCCATGGTCTGAAAACAGTCAATATTAGGTAGAAAAAATAAATGACAAATACGTACGAGAAGGAAGGCAAGTACGCGCTCCGTTTTCGGCAGCATATACGCAGGCTGACCTGTTGAAATAAGTCGGGAGTCATTTCTAGATATTTGGTTTCTTACCAGACGCCAAGCTGAGGGGGAAAAGGAAATCAAAATCGAAGGAAAAGTGAGTCGGTTTTGCTTTATAGTAAAAAGCTCTTAGCTCACGCGTAGTTCTCCTATTTCCACCCCCGGCTGATTATTACCTACGCTCTTGGTTCCGAAATGAGTGCGCACAACATCGAGAGCAGGTAAGAAAGGCAACGAGATGGACACGAGGAAGCTGAGGATGAATGCGATAGCGAGGAAGGCTATACCAGGGATGCAGAACGCGCGAGACATGGCTTCGTCGTCGTAGGGAACAGTGAGCTTGTCGTTCTGGGGTGGTGGTGGTTGGGAAAAGAGGAGGGCTTAAGAGGGGAAACTTTGTGGTTCGAGTTTAGAAGCGCGATTCGAAATCCAGACTAAATTAATGTGCTTACATAACCGGGCCAAGCCGCTATTACGTCATTATTGGAAGATCTTTTCTCTTGCACGCCGAACGCCAAACCGAGTACTACAGCTTCTAACATAAATACACCGCGAATACCGTCAGTTTAACTTATTAAGGATAATAAAATCAACATTAACACTAGTACCACGATGCATGACTCGACTCGAATACTCCCTCCTAACATATGCCCCTGACTGTGAGTAATATCGATGATCCACAGTTCGTCTGGCACAGGAGCGTGTATAATAACTTATACGAGAAACACAGAAAAGCATAATGCATAGCCTCTCACATACTCTTATATATGATCATCTAATACCATACATGCCTTCGCACATCATAAACTGCTTGAAATGCTCTCCCTGGCAGGTGTCATTCATATATACCTTGACATTTGTTTTTTTATTGTCATAACGCATAATTCAAGGAATTTACAAATATGGAAACGCAGGACCGGGGCCGACCACTTGGATAGCTGAATGGATTTCACATATTCCGGAATGCCACAGGGCCATCTCCTCGACCCGTTAATGTTAGCAGGAAAATAGCGTTGGCGTGCTTTCCCATGAATTAAACACGCACTAATTTCATTGAAACATGCGTTACAAATTCATATTCCTAGCCGTTTCAGGACCTCTTGCAAGAATGCCCCTTGTTTAAGCCCGCATGCATAGTACTTTGAAAATGTCTCGTTCTATTTATGGCTTCATATCTATTCCATACAGGAGGCTTACAACCAGTGTTGGCCTTAAGGGTTAAAGGTTAATAACCTTTAAGGGTTAAAAACATGTTAAGGTTAAGGGTTAATATCATTGGGATGCATGACATTTCACCTAAGACTTTTTTCCGATTACCTTTTCTGTAATCAATTTCCTTCGACTTCATTTTTGCCCAGTCGCGAGACGCGTACTAGTAACCGTGACACAATACTGGCACGTGCAAGATTTTCTTGTGCTTTGCTTATAAATTCAACCTCGGATTAAGACGTTTACTTTCGGCCCCCTGACCTTCGCTGACTATGGTTCACTGAACTGTCGTCGTTCTCGCACTATTGAAGGATAGGCAAGTCAGATACAGTGCGACTACAGAGAAACATACGCCACATACACTCGGGATGTCTGCCTGCTGACAATTCTGAAAGAAGTACTAGAACCACCATTACAGCTGAAGAAGGAAGAAAACGTGGACGGACTGGGGCAACTATGCGATACAGTACAATGACTCAAAATTAAAGTGAGTCAAGTTAATCTTGACCTGACAAAGCGTCTTCCGGTAGAAAAAATCTCCAAGATATTTTATTTCTCGTACACCACCAACTACTTTGAATTGACGTGTGGCCGCTACACAGGTACAAGTGGTTAGGCTGATCATTGAAGCTAGGCTCCATATGCAAAACATGGCGCCAGATTGCATGGGATACACCACAACTGTGGACAAATGTCGTCGTTTGTCTGGATCGCCTTGACCCTTCGTGGCAAGATGATATTCTTCGTGAATGGATCCCTCGCCCGAAGTCTCTTCCTCTCACTGTGCTGGCTCACCCCGATTTCTATTTGGGACCAGATCCAGACTCAGACGACGAAGAACGCCATGAAACTTACAGGAGCAACGGAGTGTATCCGCATCTCGATACATACTACCCCTTGCTCGACCTCGCTACCCCATGCTCCAATCGATAGAGAGAAATTATCGTATTGGTGCCTATGAGTCTCACGAGATATCTATTTAGGAAAACAGACGACATATCAGAGGTCGAAATACGACTGCAGCCGTCCAGCTGGGAGGATGATATGGTACATCCGGCTCGTTATCAGCTACTCGAAGACGGGAAGGCAAATGAGTTATCTCCCAATACCTTTTTCTGATCGGAACAATGGTATTACCCCAGGTGAACATTGACTCGACACGAGATCAACGATAGCGGCAACTCTGCGTCCTTTTTACCCTTTCTAGAGGAATTGGAACTTCAAATCCGTGAACCAGATTGGGATCATGTTTTTCCATGGCAGATTTTCAATTTATCTGGTCCTCTCCATCTGAATATAGACGGGATTCTCGACAAAGAAGTCACTGGAATCGTTGAAGGTGCTAATCAACCATATCTGTGTTGGTGAGTACTACGTCCCTCAAGATATTTTGCCACGACTACTTAGTCTTCGGAACTCGGGCATCGACATCCAATATGTGAATGATGGAGACCAGAACTTCGACCTCTTTCTCGACTCAGTGGAACACTACGAAAATACGGATGTCAAGAATAGTTTGAAGGATATATAGGATAGAAACACGCCATACCAATAAAAGGGAGATTGTAAGTTCCTGCACGCCTCGTCCTTCAATCTCCAACTTCTACCTAGCACACAGGCTTTCAATAACCCGTCATTTGCTTTAATGCGGCGACATATGACAACCGCGACTTATATTCGCCTCTACCGATGGTAGAGCGGACTGGATGGAAACACTTTCGAGATGCCAATTTATGAAGTATTGGCTATCACTGCAAGTTTATGTGCCAAACTGCCATGCAGCTGACAGAACGGTATTAAATCTCTACGACATATGATAGTTTTAATGCCCTCTCTATTCCGATTCCTCTGAATTTCCTGTTCCCTGTCAGCCTCTTTTCCTCCTTTCACTCTTCCGATCGTTTTGCAGATTCCATCCTGGGCTTGTCTTTGAATAGAAAGTTCGATTCTCTCTGAGGAGGACTGTGTGATGCCTGGCTCTGACGGCGTCCAAAGCAGACAGTACATCCAGCAAGTAGGAGCAAGATAATAGAAACAAATGTCAACCAGAATCCTGTCAAAGAAGACGTGAATATTAGTACGGGCCTCCATATTGGGGAAGCAAAAGACATCGAAGGCTTACCAGGGCCAGTAACGACCTCGATTGGATTCCTACTAATTAGATTGTCATTAACTGTGTTCCGGACGAGGACGACTAGTGAAATATCGATTCCAAAAGCGATGAGGGTTAGTATTGCTGCAAAGAATGACATAAGAGATGCCGCAAGTGTCACAATTAAGTGGGTCGAAAATGATAGAAGCAATGCGATGAACGTGAAGATCGTGGCTACTGGGTGCACAGCCAGCCCTCTCGTCCACGAGGGCTCCACAAAAACATTGTTATTCAGTGGAACTGAGTATCCGTTGTCTGTTGATAGGTGAGCCACACGGTTTCATGCAGATTCACGGACGACATCTCACTAGGTGGAGCGCAAAACGGCGCTCTGGCACCTTGATACGAACAGAACGACCTATTCATGGAATGATCAGAGATTCCTCACTGAGCAACGTGCAAAGAGATATATTACCAGACACCGAGCTATATAAAGATAAAATGGACCGAGTTAGAAAGGTATTATTACCGTCTGAGGTAGTGGCTCACCCGTATCTCCCCAATCACGAAGCCAGAAAACTGCTGTACGACTTTGATACGAGCGATATCGAGTGTGCGAATAGATGGAAGTGAGATCGAGACAAGGAGGTTGAACACAAACGCAATGGAAAGGAAGATAATTCCAGGAATACAAAATATCCGTGACATATTACTGGGTTATTGTGGACGACCAGATAGGTTGGAGTGGGACCCAAGGCAAGCTTGAAGGTTCTTATAGTAAGTATTTTAGTAATCGGGAAATTCATGAAGCTAGAGGTCGAGTAGAGCTCTTCGATACGTTCTGGGCTTGTTATTAGTTCGTACTACACCTCGAAGGCCTGTCAGAGTCTCGTCTGTGACATATATTGCAAGTCGTCCACGGCAAACCCACTTGCCGATCGGACAACCAATCACAACTGGCCGGCAGATCGGTACATGAAATATTTAGGTATGCTTAGCGCAATTATCTGAACCACTTCCGCCGTGGATTGTCAGTTGTCAAAAGCTCAGTCTTCTGCATGTTATGAACTTAGTAGAACTGATAATTTGGGTACTCACTAGCGCTAGCAACTCAATCTCCAAACGTTCATACACTCGAACGTCTTCGGAATTAGGTTGTAGCGACGATTGAGCGACGACCCGCTAATCGTGTCATCCCGCATACAAAGATCGTTACTAAGAAGTCAAAGGCATCCCCGGGAATTCGCGTCAAGGGTATATATGATTCAAAGTCTCACGGGTAAAATGTCAATCTGGTTTGCTGTATCATATAAATACGTAACGTTTTCATCACCATAATCATCTCACGCTATTCCGTTGAACATTCCTGTATGTCCTCGGCAGTTGTGGCCGAACCAAACTATTTGCGGAACCTCGAAAATATTCCACCCTTATTCTCGTAAAGGGGGTATGATTGTCCATTGGAGTCACCATTCGCGCGGCTTTGGCGACGTCCAAAGCATACGGTGCATCCAGCGAGGAGCAAGAAGATGAGGGAAACGAATGTCATCCAGAAAGCTATTAATGGGAGAAGATATATCAGTTACATTTGTCTGGAAAGAAAGACAGATAATCGAATGAGTCAAGAGGAAGATATATTTACCTGGTGCAGTGGTAGTCTGAATGAATTTAGTCAGGTCAAAATCTGGAGTACTAAATTGAGAGGCCAGCTTGTTAATTTGGTGCCGGGTCAGGAGGAGGAAGGCAATATCAACGGCGAAAGCGATGAGGGTAAAGAGTGCTGCCACGAATGACATCAAGGATGCAGCGAGTGTCATAGTCAGATGGGTTGAGAATGACAAAACCAATGCAATAAAGGTAAACCCAGTAGCGATAGGATGAATAACAAGTCCTTGAGTCCACGATGATTTGATGCCATCTAATGGAATAGAGTATCCATGCTCTGGGAGATTCTAACTGAGCCAGATCTCCTTATAGTTTGATAATACGACTCACGAGATGGTAAACACTCGTCGAGCTTTTCGTTAAGGTAGTTGCAGGCAGACCTGTAATATGATGAGAAATTGTACTGGCCTATGCACGAATGAAGTGGTTGCAACCCACCAAATACCAAGCTATTGGCGAATGGACAATATTAGTTAATTGAAAATTGTATAGAAGGCAGGCTAGTGCAACTTACTCGTAATTCACCAAAATTGAAATCTGTCGTTCCGGTAGTAACTTTGACCCTGACTATGTCCAGCGGACGAAGAGACGGTAAGGAGATTGACACCAGGAAGCTCAGGATGAACGCGATAGCGAGGAAGGCAACGCCTGGGATACAATATGTTCGTGACATAGTGGTCGCTGTCGTGAACGTTAATGTGGTGAAGGAAAAGCCTGAGGTATTGATGGGTAAAGAGAAGAAAACGCAGGGGATCAGTATGACGCCCTTTAAATATAATCTTTGGGACGCGTTGAAGGTCAGAACATCTCACCAAAGCTCACACAGCCGTCATCCCCTGATTTTGATACTGTCAACGTTATGTTACGTTGAACCTTAACTTACATATGCGAGTGAATCCCCGAGCCATATTCAATTACCAGTTTACACATGCGTATATAGCCGAACACTATATAGCCCGAGAAATTATAGTTCAAAAAAAAAGCGCGTTGCCGGTCACCCGATGCAGCATTTCGAGAAAATTATGACTCACATTCATTAAATCTACGACGCAAGCCTTCGGGAGACTGAAAAGAATTATTTGTATGTTCACGACATTTCGGATTGAATCTAGACATCAAGGGACCAGATCACACTGCTTCTTCTGTCTAACGTGAGAATATAGTGTAAGTTTTCAGGACTTTTACACATACGAGTATGACGGAGCATAGCTGTCTTCTCCTCCCAAGCTCCTCCCTTCTTTGTCTTTTTTTATATGTCATTCAAAACTTATATTTCCATGGACAGGCACGGATGAACAATATCAATACTTCCACAAACCGACAAGATAGGATCAAATTTTGACAGTGGGAGCTGGGGGAAATTTCATAAACTCACTGTTTTACAGCTCGTTTCTTTGACAAGGGCTCAACGATCAGTCTTTGTAGACTATGGGCGCGATCTCAACAAGAGGATATATGTCAAACCAAGGGTTGACAACTCTGGAAACGCAAATAACATACCCAGAACATAAGGTTACTACGGGAAAACCTGGGTCACAAGTCGCAGCGAAAGCAAAGTACGACTTTTTTGGCTTAAAATAGATCAAGATCATCAGGCAAATCAGCCTCGGTCTCGAGCCCCGAGCCATCTATCGCGAGGTCTTTGTGCCATATTATCAACATTTTCGGGTGTGGCGGGTCTCGCTTCTGTCATGACAACTATTACGAGTAGGTAATCTTTCTAAATATTTGTAGTTGTTTAATACACTAATTTTGGGACACACCGATGAACTACGGTTACTTCAAGTAGGATTCGAATGAGGCAAGACATCCTGATACAATGAATCTGATAGGCACACAACGTTATCAAAAACATAAATGGTTACACTATGCTACATACGTCCACCCATCAATCTAACGTTACCAGAAGTCTGATACTTAGCCGGTGTCTCAATTTCCGTTGTCGTAGGATCATCCCTCGCTGCCGAGTTCAAGTTTAGACCAGGCGCCAATATTCACTGCGCATGCTCTAATATCGACATTGATTTACCCGCATGGACTTTGAGTGGGTGAGAGGAAAGTCGAGCGAGGTGTCTTTACTATTTTCCCGTTGGCTGTGCCCCATTCTGGCAGATTCACGACCATGAGAATAACCCTCCAACTCGGAAGCTCAGTCGATCCTCTAGCTAAAGTTGGCATGTGGCGACTATACGACGTATATGAGTAACGGATCTTGTTGCAAAAAACTCTAAGAAAAGTCTGTTAGAGATCTCTCATGAGACTGCAGGTTTTTTTTTCTTCGTATACATTCAGTTGAAAAAAAAATTAGGCGCATCACGAATTATGAAGGATACATGATGCATCCTCACCGGAATGCTTTGTCGCGCATCCGGTAAGGAGGATCTATCATACATTTATCACATGGTCGTTGAGCACTGAAAAATAAAGCCCAAAGTATAAAGCTGTCAGCCGTTGGTCAGCCGCTGTTGTCTTCTGTTCTGCCCTCGGCGAAACTCGGCAAGGATAACGGGAACCCCCCTTGCCGGCAATCAAATCAAAATCGCTTCAATCTTTCTTTCTTCCTGGCTAGTACATACGAACTACGCCTGACTCAACTCGAGCACTTAACTGTGTAAAACAACTGCCACAGCAGCTTCGAAGAGGCTGGATGCCTGCATTATTTTTCTCTATTGACTCGACTCGACTGGCGCCAGTGCGATACACACCTTACCCTAGGAGCCACAAGCTCTAGTCTCTCGTGGTCAATCGACTTGAATTCAACCTTTCTCTCGAATTTCTCACCCTTTTACTCATGTCGTATGATAGGGTCCCAAAATAGGTAAGGGTATGAGCCTTACGGAACTCGATAATGCGTCTAACCATCCCAAACACCAATTTACATCGTCTCTGCGCGTACCAAGGATAAAAGGATAAATAAATTGCTCTGATAATTCTCATCTAAATCTACATCAATATTCCACGACGGTGAGTCCTCTATATCAAGAGGTCACAACTCGAATAAACTGCTATCTCATCGATCATTCCCTGAACTTCTCGTCTATAATAATGTCAGAAGCAAATGATATTTCAATGTTCAGAGGCCACCCTCAGGCTACTAACATCCATACTCGCATATAGCTACTTCTCCAGGGATTTTCAAGATAACAAGAGGTTCCGATTTACTCGCGAAAGGAATCTGTATAAGCCTCAATTTTTTCACTTTCAAAAGCATCCCTCCTCTACATACCTCATTATGTCGTCCACTGCTAGTAGCGCCGCTTTTGAAAGGTTTCAATCTATTATTGCAAAGGACACTAAGACTCCATATTGCGCTGGCTCTTTCGAATTGGACGCCTCCGACTCTAACCTTCTCTATTGATTCGGACAGGATGAGATAACAGCAGAGTGGGTGGAATGCATGCCCTCGTCCTTGTCATATCGAGTATACACTGACATGCCTACGATAATCATTTGTTTTCCAGGATTGCAACTCAAAAAACTTTCCGAAGCGTGTTAGAAAGCGACCTTTGGCATTAATCAACAACATGTCCTCGATGAATCTGATCGCAAGGCCGGAAAGTTCTCTCCGTTTGGTGCGGGAGTAGATAGCGACGGAAAGGTTCTCGACATTGAAACTGCACTACGGCGCTTCTTTGATGCGTTTCAGAGAACTATTGGCAAGTTGAAAAATTTCTCACTTACGACAACTTGTCTTATGGACGTGACCGAAACGAATGATCCCGGGAATGAGGATGAGCCCAACATCCGACTCCGACTAGTATGGTCACACAGCCTGGAAGTCGGGAGCAAAACCCAAAAATACATGATTCAGGCACAAGGAATTTTGGAGAGGTTATATTAGCGTGCACTAGCTTTTCCTCTTTTAACAGGAGATATTCCTGAAGTAAGGTGAGGGGCAGGTACATAGCGGATAGAACACCAAAAGAAAACCTACGAGAGCGAACCAAATGACATACACCCCGGTCATCACGAACGCCCTCTAAACGATGTTTCTTTATCGGGTTGACTGGGGAGAGGAGCAATTCGGGCCTGCCTCAGCAGTGCAAAAGGGGTTCAAGGAAGGAAACGGGCAAGGAGTCCTGATCCACGTACATAGAAATGTAATGTCCGCATGGAGTTTTACTCCGATAGACCTAAATTGACAATTTTAAATAAAAAAAAAGGAAATAGAAAAGGTGAGGGGCGAGAGAATTCATTTCTGCAGATCAATGTGGAGAGATTATCTCTCTCTCTCTCTCTACCTTATGTCATGCCTGCGGTGGATGCCTTTCTGAAAGGTAAAGGTGGTGATGGCAGAACCATTGTTATCACCTGCCTTAGCATGAGTTTTTACAGCAAATCCGCCCTTCCCTTCTATGAGTGCCGGATTGTACAAAAATCTAAAGTGAATTTTTAACCAACTTGGGTGCATTATCCACCAAGTCGGTCCGATTATACACCAATTCTTTGCATTATCCACCAACTTATGTCAATTATCCACCAATTTTTGCATTATCCACCAGCCTTTGTGGTTATCTACTAATTTTTTTCATTATCCACCAAGTGTTGCCGATTATCCACCAACTTGTGATCTATTATCTCTTGATGCCGTCTCTGCCGGTGTCATTTGATGGCCATTATGATCTCTAAGTCGGCCGTTCGGCACCTGACACGCGTCAACAGTTGATACACGGTACATGCACGGCACTGAGCTTAACCATGAACCACTTGTTCAATTATTGGCAAGCCAGGCCACATCGAGAATATGGCCACTCGTGGGGATCATTCTAGAACAAAGATGAGAAACTCGCGGGGAATAGCAGAGTACTGGGATATTAGGACGTTAATATACTCTTGTTTATCGAATGGCCGAAGGTTTTCCGAATAGACGGAGAATGGGATGGATAACGGCGAATGGTAAGAAACGCTGTCATCCTTTGCAGACGAGATGAGAGATAATTTAAGGTTTGAGTTCCAGGGAAGAGAATATGTCGAGTAAAAGCTCAGGCGGCAATGACTGAAAGGTAAATTCTGGACGAAGTGGTGTCTGTTCGCCTTCCGGCGCAAGTTATTAAATGGATTCCGCAGGTTTAGCAATGTGTAGTATGTATCTGTAGAAGAAGCTGTATGGTGCTCCAATCGCTCCCTTGATGAAATCCATTAAGCCCACGGTACCGTGTACTTACGACGATTGATAGGAAGAGTGGTTCATCAACGATATCATACTTAAAGGCAATCCATCTGATATTGAACATATAGGTTGTCAGTTATACACACCATAAGTGTTCAATTTTTTCAATACAAGCCCTCCAAGGACAACTTTGGTGGATAAAGAATAGAGGCACTTGAACTTGAGCGGCTTGGACAAGGCTCGGAGTGTGCAAAAGTTGGAATTAACCGTGAGAATAAGCATGTGACACAATATCTAAAAATAAGTCGTCGCCTGCGCTGTACTTGTAATTTATGTTATCTTTATGGTTCAAAGTTTGAATACCTGGCCACCTTCATGCAAAAAATTTACATTTTGCGTTGATGTAAGTGTGATTAGTAGTTCAATATCCAGGACCTTGTGACAAAAAGGTGCGCCTCTTCTCGAGCGTTGCACCTAAGTTCGTCGCATATGGAAATAAGAATTGTTTGCATTTCGTTTTTATATGGAGGATGTTTTGTTGTTGAAATCGGTAAAGCTGGGAGTTCTGATCTTGAGTTGTAGAGTCCGCAGAACGTCATATCTATTAATTGCCTATTGACAAGGACTAAGCACTCTGGAACGAAACGATTCGCACGTACTAAGTACGTGCATACACTTACTATGGGGTTGACCAATCCTCGGTTGTGTGACGTCCAGGGTTTGAGCATGTCACAGCATGTCACAGCCCATTT